>CM056727.1:80512071-81064742 GCA_029844215.1 Przewalskia tangutica
CCCGGTATGGGCACTATGAGTGCAGGGTGATGTCTTTCGGTTTGACCAACGCTCCAGCGGTATTTATGGATCTGATGAACCGGGTGTTGATGCGCAGTAAGATGCACACACTTTAAACGCAAGTGCACGTTATCGTGACAAGTAATATAGTCTTGATAAGACCGAATATCGTCCTCTAGGATTAGGGTTCAAGTACCAACTATCTATTTTCTAGTATCTATTTGGCGAATTGATAAATGATTGGTTGTTTATAACTAAGAATTATGAAAGCTATTTAAATATAAAGATTTACTTCAGATGTGATGAGAATAGGGCTTCCATGTATCCTTACTATCCGCTTATGCTACGTACTAATGCATTAACTTATGGTATTCTTCTTTTGGAGAAAGCAGGTTTACGAAATCGTTTTATACTCCCGTTAGGGTTATATAAACACTCAACCCCAGTATCGCACCTTACCTACCTTTCGATGATAAGGATAACTTTATAGGAGGATTAAGAACAAAAACCTAGTTGACCGTCACGCACAATGCGCAAAATTAGGGTTGTTAAGCCTCTCATCAACGCTACATAAATAATTGAGGTATTTTCATCCCCAATCCAAGAATGTCTACCCAACTTATAGCATATTCACAATCCCCCCCTTTCGGAATCTGATTAGAAATCATATAGTGATAATTAGTTGTCAATTAATTACCAAGAATTCAACTCAATTATTGGATAGATCTCACAATAAGAAAAATAGCCATAAGCATGCATTAATTTATAACATAAGTTTCTAGAAATTCAACAATGGAAAGCCCTATAAGAGAATTAGTTCCTAGCCATTGACATGACAAGAACTAATTCCATGTTCATCATACAAAAACTGAAATATAGAACAAGAAAGGGAAAAGAAATTACTAAACTAATGGTATCCAATCTCCAAGCAAAAGTCTTGTGTTGTGCGAAGGGAACCTTAAAAGCGCCTAGGGTTCTCCTTTTATAGGTGAAAACCGCCTCAACTTTTCCCTGCAGTTGGCCCAAAATCCGTCTGAAACCCTTATTTTTCAGCGTCGGCGCGCGGCCTGACGAGCACGCGCGCCGGAACTCGCAATCCGTCGGGTGATTTGGCGCGCGGCCGATTCTGGCATGCGAGGCGCGTACTGCAGCTATGTAACACCGGGTGTTTAGCGCGCGGCCACGCTTTTAGCGTGCAGCGAGTCTTCGCGACTTCTGCGGATAGTGGCGCGCAGCCCAGCTTCTCGAGGCGCCGGCGCAGTGCAGTTTCAGCCTCGTTCGCCACTTTCTCTGTTTTTAGCTCTGGACTCTCCTTTTTTGCACTCTTTTAGCTCCTTTTCCGCCATTTGGCCATTTTAACCACTTTGACTCAAAAGAAAGGAAAACTATCCTAATACGACACTTATATGTGCAAAACGGGACAAAAGGCTAACTAAAACTGACTCAAAAGGTGTATATAAAATACACCGATCAAATACCCCCAAACTTAACCTTTGCTCGCCCTCGAGCAAAGATAGAAAGAAAGAAATAAAACTCAAAGAACGAAAATAAAAGACTCACTGCCATTGATTACTTTTGCTGCATTAGTGTTAACTAGAAAAACATGAAGGTTAGAAAAATAATATGCAGGAACATATAGCATGACATTTCAGCACATTAAGCTAGATATTTCACAAACTCATATTCATCATGCTTAATGGAAGTTAATATATTAAATCATACATATAAATTCAAGAATTCCTATGGCATGCTTACTTGCTATTCTCCACTAATTCTGGATATGCATAAAAGAGATCTTCAGGACTTTAAGGGTTGTAATGTAGGCTTAGGTAGGGGTTGGTAAAAATAGGCATTTAGGCTCATTTCGTGTACCATAAGCTCTTTAGCTTTTCAGTATTTCCCTTTTCTTTTTGTTCTTTTCTTCATTTCGATTCTATCTTTCCCCTCTTTTGTTTTGGGAGAGTGAAGTATATAATAATGACAAGCACCCCCAAACTTAGGCTTTTGCCTATTTCTTATTACTTTTGTATTGGGGTGCAACAGACTTATTCACTCTTTTTGTCTCTTTTTTAACACAATGTATTCCACTATTTCATATTTTCACTTATGGTACAATTTGTGGGAATATAGGGTGTCAAAGAAGAAGTTTCAAATTTAGGCTCAATGGGGCTGACTAGGGATATTTTTAAAGTACGGGATAGAAAAGAATGGTAAGAATTGGCTATCAAAGAAATGCCTGAGTCATCTCCCTAACATGCATATCCTAACTATTTCGCCTCAAATAGCAAGCAATCATAACTCATAAGTATTTATCATTTAGCATGCATAACTCAAGCAAGAAACTCCAAATAGACAGATTCTGTGAGTTTTTGGCATATCTAACTTAGGTGTTTAGATAGTTGCTTCAACTCCGTTACATTATTCTACCTTCCTTCACTAGGTGTTTCTAGCAACTACAGTATACATAATCTTTGACAGGCAATTGTGACTCAAAAAGAAAAAAATTTGTGACTCAAAAATACATAAAAACAATAAAAAAACTTAAATAAAACATAACATGACACAAATACAACAAGACACAAATAAAACACCCCCAAACTTAAATCACACATTGTCCCCAATGTGTGTAGACTCAAAGACAATAAAAAAATTAAGACACTTACAAACTTTGGCTAAAATGGTGGTGATGGCGGTGGATAATACCTTGAATTCCGTGAGGGGAGGAGAGCTCTTGGTGTTTGATTTGGCGATAGGGCCTTCGGATCAGGGTGTCTTCCAGAATTCATATTTGCCGTTGTGGCGCCGCCCAAATGGCGCGCGGCCAAACTCTGTCTTGGTTACGAATTTCTGCGCCGCGGCCACGAAAATGGAGCCGTGGCGCTCAGTTCTGACGTCTTACGATTTTTAGCGCCGCGACCCTTCAGGCGCGCGGCTATGGCGATTTTCTGGAGATTCTTTGCTTCTCTTCGGTTTTCGCCTTCCAAATCCTTGGCTTTCACCTGTCAACACAACACAAACACAAGAGCCCAAGACCGTGAGACTGTTCAAGACAAAATAAAATAAACTAAGGATAGGAATTAAAATAACATAATTGAAAACGTTGGGTTGCCTCCCAAGTAGCACTGTCTTTACCGTCTTTTAGCCGGACGCAAGTTCCTTAGCCTTAATAACCCTGGGGTGGATTAAGCCCCCAACCAATCCATTTCCTCCACATTTGGCGTTTTCTTTTTCTTCTTTTCTTCTTAGCATTATCAGTAAGGGGGAGTTCAGGAATACTTACCTCCTTTAGTGATATTTCAACAAACCATGCCTGCTTTCTTGGGCTCATCTCTCTTTGATTGACTTGTATTGGCTCGCATGGGGGTTTGATGGTGCTGATTGCAAAGCACCCACTCATTGTTGGTGGCTCAATGACGTGTTTAAAAACTTTAAACACCATTTCTTCATTCTCCACCCTTAATGTTAACTCTCCTCTTTCAACATCAATCAACGCTCTCCCCGTTGCTAGGAATGGCCTCCCCAATATAATAGGTATTTCTGCGTCTTCTTCCATATCAAGAATGAGGAAGTTTGCAGGAAAGAAGAATTTTCCTACTTTCACAATCACGTCCTCGATCTTGCCTCTTGGATGAACCACTGTCCTGTCGGCCAGTTGCAGGCTTACTGTGGTTGGTTTAGCCTCACCCACTCGATCTTTTAAATGCGATAAGGCGCATGAGATTTATACTTGCCCTAAATCACATGAGCTCTGTTGCAAGTTACCACACTTGCTGTGCAAGGTAGTGTAAAGCTCCCTGGATCTTTTAGCTTTGGTGGCAACTTTTTCTGCAAGATAGAACTACACTCTTCTGTTAGTGCTACTATTTCGTACTATGCCAGCTTTTTCTTCTTCCCCAAGATCTCCTTCATAAACTTAAAATAGGAGGGCATCTGCTCTAATGCTTCTATGAAAGGTATGTTGATATGCGACTTCCGAATGTCTCAAAATTTGGAGAATTGTTTATCAACCGCCTTTCATTTGTAGTCTCTGGGGAAAGGGATCTTCTCTGTATACCCCTTCTCCGGAGCTTTCTCTACTACAGGGCTGGGCTCAATCACCTTCTCTTTTTCTAACTCTGCCTTCTTCTCAACTCTGTTGCGGTATTCCGCTCCATTTGTTGACTTCTCAATTGGCTCGGCATTGCTCCTTGGATTTACCTCTGTGTTGCTTAGCAATGTCCTCTGTGGCTCTTTGTTTATGCGCTTTGCTAGTGACCCTTGAGTTTCAAGTTCTGAATGAGGATCTAGCTTCATCATGAATCGGAGTGCAGGCATTGCAAGTGTTGTCATGTTGCTTTCAGCTCGTCTGGCTTTTCTTTCTGAACTGGTGCATTGAACTGTTGATGTTGTGGGGCTTGAGTGAAGAGTGCGATTACGGTTCTGCTGGTTACGATGCGGCCCTGTATTGGTTCTGCTGCCCCTGGTATTGATTCTGCTGGTTCTGGTGCTGGTTCTGCCGCCCCTGGTCTCCTCTCCATGAGAAATTTGGGTGGTTCCTCCACCCTGGATTATAAGTGTTGGAGTAGGGGTTGTTCTGTTGCCTCTGATAATTACCTATGGCCTGACACTCTGCCTGCTCCATTGGTATATTGTTGGGATCAGCTGAAGGACACCTGTCAAATGTATGTGGGCCACCACATATTTCACAGCTTTTAGGCATCTGCACCGCATTCATCGACCGTATGTTCTGCATTGTTTTCGCTAAAAGGGCCACTTGGGCATTCAAGGCAGCAATAGCATCTATTTCGTGGACTCCCACTGTTTTTCTCCCACTTGTCGACCTCTCTTCTGTGACATGGTTGTTGGTGGCCATATCTTCTAATAGCTCATGAGCGTCGTGGGCTGTTTTCCTCATGAATGCTCCACATGCTGCTGCATCTATAATGGTTTTGGTTGTACTGCTCAGCCCGTTGTAGAAGATGTGGACCAAGTTCCATAACTCAATGCAATGGTGTGGGCATTTTCTCTGTAGATCTTTGAACCTTTCCCAAGCTTCATATAAGGACTCTCCATCTGCTTGGTAGAAGTTGTTCAACTCCCCTCTCAGTTTTGCTGCTTTACACGGGGGAAAGAACTTGGCTAGGAATTTCTGTGCCAGCTCGTGCCATGTAAAAATTGAATCGGCCGGCAGGGAATTCAACCATACTTTTGCTCTATCCCTGAGTGAGAAGGGAAAGAGCCTCAATCTGACGTCATCATCAGTAACGCCGTTATATCTGAAAGTTGCACATAGCTCCAAGAAATTAGCTATGTGCATATGTGGATCATCCGATGGCAGTCCTCCGAATTGCACTGTGTGCTGTACCATGCTCAGAATCGCCGGTTTTATCTCGAAGTTGTTGGCCCCTATTGCAGGGAGCCTAATGCATGTTTGTGCTCCATTCACTCTTGGCAGCACATAGTCCCCCAAACTCGTTTCTGGCTGGATTTGGACTCTCTCCTCCACGTCTATTGGCATTTGCCG
The DNA here is from genome assembly GCA_029844215.1 of Przewalskia tangutica. Classification (NCBI taxonomy): domain Eukaryota; kingdom Viridiplantae; phylum Streptophyta; class Magnoliopsida; order Solanales; family Solanaceae; genus Przewalskia; species Przewalskia tangutica. The sequence goes on from CM056727.1 coordinate 80,517,575, forward strand.
AGGCATTCCTGGGTTATGTTGATTTTCACCTAACCCTTCTCTCATCATGTTATTGTTTTGAGCACCGTCCATTTCTATCAAAGTTGCAATCCGCTGATTCTTTCTGTTCTGTTTGCAGGTTTTCTCAATCTCTGGATTGAAGGGAACAAGAGTGTCTGCTCCTCTTCTCCTTCGCATAAACTGATTTCCTGAAATAGATCAAAAACAAACAACCAATCACGGTACCTTGAATTTTTCGAAAATATTAAAAAAACGTAAAAATTAAAAATTAAAATAAAAATTAAAAACCAAATTAAAAATTAAAAATAGACAAATTTGATATTGAACTATGCCTAATCCCCGGCAACGGCGCCAAAAACTTGATGCGCGGTAAGATGCACACACTTTAAACGCAAGTGCACGTTATCGTGACAAGTAGTATAGTCTTGATAAGACCGAATATCGTCCTCTAGGATTAGGGTTCAAGTACCAACTATCTATTTTCTAGTATCTATTTGGCGAATTGATAAATGATTGGTTGTTTATAACTAAGAATTATGAAAGCTAATTAAATATAAAGATTTACTTCAGATGTGATGAGAATAGGGCTTCCATGTATCCTTACTATCCGCTTATGCTACGTACTAATGCATTAACTTATGGTATTCTTCTTTTGGAGAAAGCAGGTTTACGAAATCGTTTTATACTCCCGTTAGGGTTATATAAACACTCAACCCCAGTATCACACCTTACCTACCTTTCGGTGATAAGGATAACTTTATAGGAGGATTAAGAACAAAAACCTAGTTGACCGTCACGCACAATGCGCAAAATTAGGGTTGTTAAGCCTCTCATCAACGCTACATAAATAATTGAGGTATTTTCATCCCCAATCCAAGAATGTCTACCCAACTTACAGCATATTCACAATCCCCCCCTTTCGGAATCTGATTAGAAATCATATAGTGATAATTAGTTGTCAATTAATTACCAAGAATTCAACTCAATTATTGGATAGATCTCACAATAAGAAAAATAACCATAAGTATGCATTAATTTATAACATAAGTTTCTAGCAATTCAACAATGGAAAGCCCTATAAGAGAATTAGTTCCTAGCCATTGACATGACAAGAACTAATTCCATGTTCATCATACAAAAACTGAAATAAAGAACAAGAAGGGAAAAGAAATTACTAAACTAATGGTATCCAATCTCCAAGCAAAAGTCTTGTGTTGTGCAAGAAGGGAACCCTTAAAACCGCCTAGGGTTCTCTTTTATAAGTGAAAACCGCCTCATCTTTTCCTGCAGGACTGGCCCAAAATCCGCCTGAAATCCTTATTTTTCTGCGTCGGCGCCGCGGCGCCGGAAATTCTGCAATCCGACGGATGATTTGGTGCCGCGGCCGATTCTGTCGGAGGCGCGCGCCTGCGCAACTGTAGCACCGGGTGTTTAGGCGCGCGACCTGCTTTTAGCGCTGTGCGAGGTCTTCTGCACTTCTGCGGATAGTGGGCGCCGCGCCTCGCTTCGAGGAGAGCGCGGCGGCCTGATGCAGGTTCGACCTCGTTCGCCACTTTCTCTGTTTTTAGCTCTGGACTCTCCTCTTTTGTCCTCTTTTAGCTCCTTTTCCGCCATTTGGCCATTTTAACCACTTTGACTCAAAAAAAAGGAAAACAATCCTAATACGACACTTATATGTGCAAAACGGGACAAAAGACTAACTAAAACTGACTCAAAAGGTGTATATAAAATACACCGATCAGGTGTTCAAGCCATTTTTGGATACATTTGTTATAGTATTCATTGATGACATCCTGGTTTATTCGCGTACAGAGCTGGAGCATGCATATCACTTGAGGACGGTACTTGGGGTCCTCGGGCAGCGATTGTTCGCCAAGTTCTCCAAGTGTGAGTTTTGGTTGGCCTCAGTGGCATTCCTGGGGCACATTATTGGGGCTGATGGTGTTCAGGTTGATACGGCAAAGATTGAGGCAGTCAAGTCTTGGCCGAGACCTACTACTCCGACCGAGTTGCGCAGTTTCTTAGGGCTGACAGGTTATTATCCTAGGTTTGTTAGCAGTTTGCTTCGATATCAGCACCGTTGACTAGGCTGACTCAGAAGGCAGCTAAGTTCCAGTGGACAGAAGCTTGTGAGAAGGGCTTCCAGTTACTGAAGGAAAAGTTGACGACGGCTCCAGTTCTTACTCTTCGAGGTTAGAAGTGCGTGATTTATTGTGATGCCTCGGGTATCGGGCTAGGGTGCGTATTGATGCAGCACGGCAAGGTAATAGCCTATGCTTCCCGGCAGCTACGGAAACATGAGAGGAATTACCCTACTCACGACTTAGAGTTGGCCGCAGTTATTCATGCCTTAAAGATTTGGAGACATTATTTATATGGGGTTCATGTGGATATTTATACAGACCACAAGAGCCTCCAGTATATCTTCGAGCGAGGAGAGTGAACTTGCGACAGAGACGGTGGTTAGAGTTGTTGAAAGATTATGATGTTGATATTCTATACCATCCGGGGAAAGCCAACGTGGTTGCAGATGCTTTGAGTCGTAGATCGATGGGGAGTCTGTCAGAGGTACAACCATAGATACAGGACATGGTCCGTCAGATCCATCAGCTAGCGAGCCTTGGGGTTCGATTGGTCGATACCGATGATAGTGAGGTACGGGTTCGTGAGGTTGCCGAGTCTTCCATCGTGGATGAGGTGAAGAGGCGACAGTATGAGGACCCAGTGTTGGTACGGTATCGAGATGCAACTCTTCGGGAGGAGAAGAGTCTTTTCGAGTTAGCGCCTGATGGGGTGCTAAGGTTTGAGGGCCGGTTGTGTGTTTCCGATGTGGTAGGACTTCGTCAGCAGATTCTGGGGGAGGCACACAATGCTCGTTATTCTATTCATCCGGGGTCGACTAAGATGTACCATGACCTCAGGTGTATGTATTGGTGGGATGGCCTGAAGAGGGACGTGGCAGGTTTGGTTGCACAGTGTCCTAATTGCCATCAGGTCAAGGTTGAGCACCAGAAGCCCAGTGGGCTATTGCAGGCTATTGATATTCCGACATGGAAGTGGGAGGTGATCAACATGGACTTTGTTACAGGGTTACCTCGTACGCAGAGGAAGTATGACTCCATCTGGGTTATTGTGGACAGGCTGACGAAATCAGCCCACTTCCTTCCAGTCAGGACTACGTATTCGGCTGAGGATTATGCCAGATTGTATATCACGGAGATTGTGAGACTGCACGGAGTCCCTATATAGATTATATCGGACAGAGGAGCCCAGTTTACGGCTAACTTCTGGAGGTATTTCCAGAAGAGACTAAGGATATAGGTGAGTCTCGATCGCGTTTCATCCTCGGATCGACGGGCGGCGAGCGTACTATCCGACAACGAGGATATGTTGCGAGCCTGTGTGATTAATTTCAGGGGTAGCTGGGAGGATCATTTTCCTCTTGTGGAGTTTGCTTATAATAACAACTACCATTCTAGTATACAGATGGCGCCATATGAGGCTTTGTATGGGCGGAAATGTAGGTCGCCTATTGGTTGGTTCGACGTGGGCGAGGTGCAGTTGGTTAGCCCAGACTTGATTCAGCAGGCTGTGGATAAGGTGAAGCTTATCCATGAGAGACTGTTAGCAGCTCAAAGTCGGCAGATGTCTTATGCAGATAATCGGCATCGACATTTGGAGTTTCAGGTAGACGATTGGGTCTTCTTGAAGGTATCGCCCATGAAGGGTGTGATGAGATTCGGAAAGAAGGGGAAACTTAGCCCAAGGTACATTGGGCCCTACCAGATCATCCGTAGAGTAGGCAAGGTTACCTATGAGTTGGATCTGCCATCAGAGTTAGAGGCGGTACATCCGGTCTTCCATGTTTCTATATTGCGGAAGTGTATCGGAGATCCATCGAGAGTTTTCCCAGCTAGTGAGGTCCGGTGTGAGAGGGTGTCGTATGAGGAGAGTCCCATAGCGATACTCGATCGCGTGTCGGCGGCTGCGGACGAGGCGTGGCTTCCGTCAAAGTCTTGTGGAGGAACGATAACAGCGAGGAGATGACGTGGGAAGCGGAGGAGGACATGTTGAGAAAATATCCTCACTTATTCCCTACACCTTCAGGCAATTCGTTTTCCCTTACTTGTCAAGTTTTAATTGAAGCATTTTTACTTAAGTGTTATTATGTGGCCATGTGTGACATTATTGGTATGTCGGGGTTGTGAAAGGAAACTATGTCGCTAATTATAAGTTTGACTCCGAAAGAACATTCGGGGACGAATGTTTCTAAGGGGGGGAGAATGTTACAACCCGTAATTACAGGACATGTTTTAAGAACGTACGTAAGAATCCCAAATGTTAAGATTTGAGACTAGTAAAAATTTATCGGAATTATGAAATTGTCGGAAAATGAAATATTGTGACGAATGGGAGGGCGACACGTGTCACCCCCCCCTTAAATGGTCTTGGACGAAAATAACATGGGTAGAAGGGTCATTTGACCATTATTAAGATGAACAAGTCTTGCAAGTAGTAGAGCTTGATATAATTGACTTAGTCAATGGGGCCACTTGGCTTGATATTTAAGAGAATTTCATCCAAACCACACATATGTACAAATCTTGACCCTCCATGTTACTATATAAGTATACTAGTAGTGAGACAAGCATTCCATACTTAGAAAAAAATTCAAGAAAATTGGATGAAACATTAGGGAGCTCTCGGGTTCCACATTTCCAAAAGAGAAAAAAAATTGTTTGTTGTCCAATAAGCTCCACACTTTAAACCAAGGTTCATGAGGGTATTTTAAGGGTATCTCAATAGAAATATCCCGGAAAAAGATTGTTTTCGTATTAGTCGCAAGGTGAAAACCTAGTTGCTTTCCTAGGTTTTGATTGGAAGATTAAAGGAAAGTTGTTTGTGATATTCTAAGGGTCTCAAGTGGCGGATTGAAGTGTCAAGAAGAGGCTCTAAGTTGCTAGGGAGCGACTTTGGATTTGAAGTTGTATTAAGGCTCGTTGAGGTAACAATATTGGTCTCTTAAAGTGTTACAAGATTGTATATTGTTGTTAGCCTTACATTTTACTAGCATGAAGTATATGTATTGAAGATTGATAAGTGATATGGATTGTTGTAGCCTAAATCCGAAATGACATATGAGCCTTTTTGAAATTGAAATACAATTTGGTCGTTGATTAGAATCGTCGCATGTTACTTACTTGAACATTGTAGTATTTGTAATCGATTGCGACTTGATATCATGTTATACTAAACTATTTTGATTGAAAAGGAATTGGATAAGAATTGGTGTTGTTGTATATCAAAGTTGCCGAATTGGCCTTGTAGTTTGTACTAGTTTGATATCAATTGTGGGGCGGAATTTTACACGTCTTATAGGCGTGTAATCCCCTATTGTTAACTACATTGTTGGGCCTTAAATGTGGCGTGTTTGGTTATTGAATTCGGGCCTTGAAAAAGGTGGTAAAGTATGTAGAAACAAAGGAAGTGTTTTCCGATTTTCCGTAGAATTTAGTGACTTTGCACTTATAATATTCTACGTTTGAAGTAAGAAATTAATAGACGTATTATGGTCATTATAGGTTGACATACTATGTGTGGTATATTGGACTTAGCGAGTGGATTGACCCGAAGAGGTATGTGGAACTTTCCTATCTCTTGAGCATGAATAGTTGTACCTATATAGTACGGTAGACGTACAAGACTTTGATATCCTTTACTTGTTTTAAGAATGTCCAAGTCGGTTGAGTTAGGGGATTAACTCATTTGTTTAAAAGTAGTAAGGATGACTTAGTTTTCAAAGTTAAGGGACTTGAAGTGTTTTAAAGTATATGATACTTGTTTCGTTTTAAACGTATAAGTCCCTTGGATATAGGAAAATGTAATTGACTAATGTATAAAGTTAATATAACGACTTTATGGGAAGTTGGTTATATTAGCTTTATGGGAAGTTAAAAAGCGAGATTTACTCTAAGTAAAATAAGTAAGGATAAATGACTTGAATTTATGAAAGGCAACTTGATTTTAAGGCATCAATTGCCTAAAGTTTTAAAAGAAAAGGAGTCACTTGATTTAGTAGCCTAATTATATTTCTAAAAGGTATTGTGACTTGTCTTGAAAAGTAGTTGTGACTTGATGCTACGGTTATTAGTATCTTGGAAGTTTTATATGAAAAAGAGTCATTTTTAAAAGAGTATAAGTATATAGTACTTTGGGTTAAATTCCCGGATTATTTTTATAAAGACATGTTAGTGCCTTAAGTAAACTAAAATGAGAGTGTATATGAACAAGACTAATAAGAAGTTAGGGGCTTTCTTAACTTGCTTATATATTGTATGATAAGCCGGTAGTGCTTATGTTATGTATGATAGCCGGTTTGTGCTAGTGGTATATTATTCATTACGGGGTCATTCCCCGGGTTTATGGCATTTGCATATTCCGTGGATTTGCTACCCATGATGCGAGGAATACCTCATGCGGGTCCGTCAGGGCTTATGCGGGTGAAATAGTCCCATGCGGGCGGACGATCCTATCACGAGGAATACCTGCGCGTGTTATACCGTATTTCAGTATATGCGTGGGGCGTCGTAGAAAATTCGAACTTCAAATAGGCTTGGCGAATTATTTTTGTTCATAACACGGTTAGAGTCGTTTTTCGGAAAGCGTTTCCACGACTTTCGTAGGAAAATTCCGGCTATGTCATTTCCAATTTTTGGATTTTTCCGAGAGGCGAAACATTTTGGACCAACAAGAGGCGACACTTGGCACCTCTCATTGGTGGAGTGTGTTGGGCGGAATTGACGATTTGGGCATGTGGGAGTAGGTAGGATATTTTGTGTTGGTTGGTGTGGTAGATGGATAAGGTGTACTTGGATGAATCCTAGCCTACGGTTGCTACTACTTGGCATGATCTTGGCCATTGGTTGGCATGGCTTGACCTATAAATACCCTCCCTTTGATGAACTTCTTCATCCTAAATTGTTCTAAGTGTTAGAAATCCTCCCCTCCTTGATGTTGTTCTCGTTCTCCCCTTTGTGAGGCCTTGTGGCGAGAGTCTCCCCATGGCCGAGAGTACCCATGTGGGAGTAGGTAGAGGGTATACACCCACTTGTGGTGTTGTCTCGTATATATACCCCCCCTCTTGGTAGAAATACTCTCAAAAGTATTGTTGTTATACCCAAATTACCCTAGTCGTATACCTTGTAGTATTCCAAAGATACCTCTATACGTAGAGCAGAAAATACTACCTAAATGTCACTTTTGTCTCAAACGAAACCACAGGAAAATCTCCATAGTTGGTTGGAGTTTAAGTAGAAGTTGGTTAGAACTTCTAAGGGTTGTTTGGAGGCGGTCGGAGCGCTTGAGTAGGAGCTAAACCTTGCTCAGGATCGACATTTAAACTCGGATAATTTTGGGCTTATCGAGGTAAACACTCTCGACCTTCTATTGTAATTGGATATTACATGTTGTAGGAATATATAGTTGAAGTATACTATATATAGAACTGAACATAGCTTGTGGCAATGTCTTTGGACTTAAGCCTGAATTTAAAGAAGAGAACTGAACTGTAATTACATAGGACTGTATTACAGTAGACTTGTGTAGCATTACTGTGTAGTAGAATCGTACACGTCCGGTTAGACGTGCAAACCCCCCCTGGTTGGCTTGGTAGCCGGCCTCGATAGAGGAGGAGATTTACGCTGTTGTGGGGAGGTCTTGCGAATTTTACGTAGAATGTTCTACGATTAGATCTAGATGTTAATAAGCGCGCGTGGCCTTATAGGTTGAAGTACTACGTGTGGCGCGATCTACTTGGCAGGAGTAGCGAAGCGGCTTGAGGTACTTGGGCGTTTTGCTATTAGTCGATACTCATGCCAAGGTATGTGAACCTTTTCTATCTCTTCTAGCATGATATGTGTGTGTAACTATGTAGTACGATGAGCGTACGTGTGTTAAATGTATTTGATTGGTCTAAAACATAAAGTGTTATAACGGCTTTATGGGAAGTTGGTTATAACGACTTTATGTGGGTAAGAAAATACTTGTGGTTTTAAAAGGTAAGATTTGAACTATAAGCGGTGGTTATGTGATAATAAAGAACTTGAAGTATTTCAAAAGATTTTTGAATCATTTGAAAGAAGAGTAATACTTGGTTTTGAAAACTTAAGAGTTATAATAGCTTTATGGGAAGTTAGGTATAACGGCTTAAGAATGTTTCTTGATTTGGAAATCGAGAATGTGTATCGACAAACCACTGCGGCGTTAATAAAGGAAATGTTTTGTGATTAAGTATTATTAAAACCAGTAGAAACTTCCATCTGCATAGAAGCTAAGATGAGACAAAATGATATTTCCTAGATCATGGCTGCTGTAATAAGATTGCTATAAACAAGAATATCCTACTCACATATAAGGCTTATGTTACTCAGATGGTTTAAAAGAGAATTATATTCTTAAATGAATAAGACTATGAACTACGAAACCTTTCTAAGATGAGAAACGTGAACATTTGAAATTAGGCAAACTTGGACGTTTGGAAAATAATGTTGTTACTTGATTTTACAAAAGTAAGTGTTTTGGTTTACTTAAAAAAAGACAGTCACTCTATTTTATACTACGGGTCTTGTGTGACTTATGTGAAAAGCGGATCTTTTAAAGATTTAGTGTATGAAATACTTTGGGGATAGATACCCGAACTTGTTAGTAGAAAGTACCTTGTGTGAATAACTTGATTGTATTGGTTTGTGATAGCCTTGTAATACTTTCTTATTACTTTGATAAGTAAACATGTTAGGATGCTACATGTGTTAGTATCTTGTGATGTTTGTGTAAAGGGGTTCCCTTGATTGTGAACTATCAGTCGTTATGATAGTATTTTACCACTCACCTTGACTTATTTCCGGAGGTTAAGGCGCCTCCGACGGGGTAGACTCAGCGGTCTAGTGACCTATGATTCGAGAATACCTGCATGCGGGTCGGGTGATCTATGCGAGCTACGAGTTCGAGTTAGTGTGCGTCCTTTATGGGCATGCGGTCCATGTGGCCATGCGGACTGCGAAGTCCAGGCGGATGCCGGGGAGTAGCTACCCTCGATGCGGGGTTATACCTCATGCGGGCCTATGAGATTGGCCTATGCGGAGCTGCGGGAAGTTCCAGGACTAGACGCGCACATTAGATACTGCGGGCGAGTGGCCAGCTTTGATCATGTGACGGTCCTGACAGATCTCATGATACAGTTTATGACCTTGTTAGTGCATGGGTTTTAGTAGTACGCTATGCCTTCGTACTTACCCCGTACGGTTTTATTATAACACAGGTGGGACCTGGTGTTCATGTGTGTTCCTTGGTGCTTTCATATCATAGACTGCCGGCAGTGAGGAATGTGTTCCACGGGCACGATTGATGTTGTGGGCGTGAGACCCATTGTTATGTTTGAGTGATGACTTGAGGGCGTGAGTCCCTGACTTGACATGACTGCTTATTTATTGTGAACTGTAGTTTGGTTATCATACATGTCTCCTGCTCTGTATAGACTACTATGATTTCATTCTGATTTATTTTCAATTTCACATACTTGGTACTGTTATCGACCTCCTTGGCTGCGTTCATGCCGCAGGTAAAGGTACACCAGTCGTTGATCCTCGCTCTTAGGGTCACAGTTCAGCGTTTGGGAAAGCTCCGTTTCTCCGGAGGCTTATCAGTGGTATAGTCCCCTGTTGTTGTAGGTGTTTACATTCAGGGGTATGGCGGGGCCCTGTCCCGCCATTGTTGTCGTATCATTTCTTAGAGGTCTGTAGTACTGTTGTGGGCAGGGTTTGTAAAGAAAGGATTAAACTGTTCATTTTGAAAGAGTTGTTATTATTATTTATGCCGAAAGGCAAGTTTTCTAAAGATAAGCATTTATGCGCTTGTTATTTCATGTTGTTGTGTTATGTTCGCTGATTACTCGATGTTGTATCACTAGGGTGCGGGGTAAGGCACGATCCACGGGCAGGTTGGTCGTGACAAAAGTGGTATCGAAGCGATTAATCCTCGGAAAGTGTCTGAGCCGTATCGATGAGAGTCTCGATTATCGGTGTGTTGTGCACCACACCAATGTCGGAGGCTATAGGATATTTAGGATTGGTTTCTATTTCTTCTCACTCGAGATCGTGCCTTAGAGTTGTGTTGTAAGTTGGACCTCTAACGTAATTCTTTCCCTTATCGTTATGCCTCGCGTAGGCAAACCCGCCCGGGAGGCAGCGGAGGAGGCTGCGAGTAAATCTGAGAGAGGTTACGAGGCACAGCCGATCATCACCTAGGGTGGTGTTTTATTGGGAGTTATGCTACGTCACGGCCCAATGAGTTTAGCACAGTGGCGGCGATGCTACGACCATGATATATGAACCTTGGTTCCACGGCGGGAGCAGAGAATATAGATTGCAAAGCGACCATTACTAGCTATGGATTTGGCTACGAGAGAGTATACCGATGTCGCAAGTCTTGATGACTATCTAAGAGAGGTTGTACAAGAGTAATTCTTGATTAGGCTTGAGCGGCGAGCGAAACGTAGAGATCGGCGGGTTAACCAGGGCGAAGAGGGCGTAGCAAGGTCCTTTGGTAACTTTCAGGCGGATCGCCTCACCAACAATTAGATATGCACCTCCGCCGGTCAGAGTGGTCTTCCACGGATTTCGGGACTTCGGGGTATCGGAGTTGGTCGAGCACCGGGACTTAGGTTCTCGGTATGGCGATGTCATCGGGAATGACGTCTTTTAGTTGGTACTTGTTGTACTACGACCGTCGTGCGATGTCGAGAGGATGTCCTAGTAGGAGGACTTAGCCTTCGTGATCGGTGGGTAGTTCGTCATCTTCCTTAGCTATCGCCTGCAGGCGAGTTTGATTAGACGACTAAGGAGTGAAGCGATGAAATCTGAGATAGATCTTTAACCTCAGGGATTAGTATGTGTGATAGGGTGAGTATACCTTAAGTGTTATATTACGATATCATTGTGTAAATTGTAATTAGAAATCTTGGTTAGTTAACCAAGTAAGATTTGGGGATAGAGAAGGTGTGAGCCTTAGAGTTTTATACGTGGAGACCTTAGAGGTAAGGCCATCTCGAGTAAAAGGCGTATTTTATGTTTGACCCTTGTCGGAGTGCATAGTGCGTGAGCTATGTTTGTGGGATAAGTCACGAGTAGTGTGGAATGAAAGAGGGTAGTTGAGCTAAGAAGACCGCTAGGTTTTCGTAGCGTGATTTGTGAAATTGTTAGGATCGGGAGCTAGTGTTTTTGGCGTTCGGGGCGGGTTGAGGCCATGTTGCGGGTCAACCCGCGACTGTTTATGGCAAGGTCGGTTTATGGTGGTCCCGCTTGTGGTAGGGTCACGAGGTGTTAGGCCCAAGTTTAGTTAACCGTCTGAGTTCGTGGATGCGTTCGACCCGATGAGTCGGGCGATGGGGTCGACCATCGTGTTCTTTTAGTCGGGGCCGTTGCTTGGCGGTGATGATATATCGAGAAAGGTGGTAAGGCTGCGGGTGCTGCTTTCACCTTATGAGCAGACGGTGGAGCCAGGTTGTTATACCGTATTTCAGCAGTATGCGTGGGAATACGTCTAAAAGGTTGGCCTTAGTTAGCCTTGGGCGTTTTCTTTTGTACACAACTCACTAAAGAATCGTTTCCGACGAAACGTTTCCACGACTTTCGTAGGAAAATTCTGGCTATGCCATTACTAATTTTTGCGGATTTTTCGAGAGGCGAAACATTTTGGACCAACGGGAGGCGACACTTGGCACCCTCCGTTTGGTGAACAGAATCGCCCATTTGGGAATTGGCATGCCTTGGCACGATTTTTGTGCCTTGTGCACAAGTCAAGGAGTTGGTAGGATATTTGTGTATAGTTCATCCTCACCCTACCCGTGCCTGGCACTTGTCTTCATCTTGGCCATTGGTTGGCCAAGGCTTGAGCTATAAATACCCCTTAGAGATGAAGAGTTCTTCATCCACAAATCTTCCAAGTCTTGAAAAAATCCTCTCCTCTCCCTTAGCCTTCGTCCAACACCTCTCCCCTTGAGTGAGCTTGGCGAGGGCCTACCCCCTAGCCTAGCCGAAATCTACCCCCTCCTTGGTAGAAAAGTTGTCTTCTAGTATCGTTATAATGCCCAAAATACCCTAGCCCAAAACCTATAGTACTTAGTAGAAGTTGAGAAGAACGACTATGGTTTCTTGGAGATACCGGAGCGTACAACGTAGGAGCTAAACCTTGCTCAGTGCGACTTTTATAGGATATTTTGGGCTTACCGAGGTAACTAATCCTAACCCTCTTTTGAATTAGAGAATACATCTGTAGTAGTATTAGAATAAGTACTAAATACTTAGAAGAATATCGCAGAATAGAATTGGCTATTACCACAGTAGAAGGGTTTAAAGAAGAATAATCAAACTATACTCACATAGAATTTGTTTCCTGATGAGACTTATATAGCTCACGGGTAGGGAAGTCTGCCCGACTTACCGTAGAATTATGAACCCTCTGTTTAGAATGACCTTGAGTAGTCTTTGATAGATATCTGTGACTATTATGGTGACTCTCTGTGCGACATATTGACTTGGCGGTGGTTTTATTTGAGAAGGTATGTGATTCTTCCTAAAGCATGATATTTTACAATATATAGTACGGTGAGCGTACATGTGTTAAGCGAATAATAACTACGGCAATGTCTTTGACTTAAGCTGAATAATACTTACAGCAATGCCTGCGGCTTAAGCTGAATAACAAAGAAGCGAAAACATTTTAAAAGAATCTTGAATCATTTTTAACAGAAGATAAATATTTGGTTTTAAAACAAAAGCTTAAGAGTTATACTAGCTTTATGGGAAGTTAGGTATAACAACTTAAGAAGATAAAAGGAACTATCTACTTGTTTGTTTATAAAAGCCTTGTATTGATTTACATTAAGTGTAGTAAGATTTGTGTGATAAGTAGACATATTATGATGCTACAGGTTAGTGTCTTGAATTCTTTGTGTAAAGGGTCATTCTTCTTTGTGCTTACGTTGCTAACCGGTAAGTCCGTTGTCTTTGTTATTGTATCACCTACCCTCGATCGTTATACAGGGCTTGCCTCTTGATGGTCTATACGGCTATCACGGTCTGTGAGACTATGCGGAGCAGCGGTATGCTCGAGATTGATCATTCGGGTGTTTAGCACGATGCGGGGATTCCTATGCGGTCTGTTGAGACTATGCGGTCTTTTGAGGCTATGCGGCTGCGGGAGCCTAGGCGGATCTGGGGTTGGCTGCCCCGATGCGGGAATACCTCATGCGGGTGCGTGTGTGACCTATGCGAGTGCGGAAGTCGAGGACTAGGCACGCGAGAATGATACTATGGGCGATTGGCCTTGCTTCGATCATTCGCGGCCTAGAATAGACACATTCTGATTTTCCTATTATTGTTGTTGTTTGTGATGTGACACTATGTGCAATTGAACGGATTGTATTTGTGAAAAGGTTTTAAATACTTTGATTTTATTTGATTCTTTATAGTTTCACATACTTGGTACTGTTATCGACCTCCTTGGGGCTGCGTTCATGCCGCGGTAAGGGCAGCGGTGCTAGATCCACATTCCTAGGATCTCTACGTTGGTGTCGGGAGCTCCATCCTTTCGGAGGCTCTACTTTTGGGTATGATCTCCTGTTGTAGATAGTTTTGTCTGATCGAGGTATGGCGGGGCCTGTCCGCCATAGTTGTATATTTCCTTAGAAGTGCGTAGTCTGTTATGCGATATCGGATGTAGCGCTAAACCATGTTTTTATATATATGCAGAAAGCGATGTTTTCTCACTTAAGCGTATGTTCTATTTTATAAAGCTGTTTCATGTCTTGCTTTATATTTCCGATTACTACGATGTATGACTACTTGGGTGCCGGTAAGGCACGATCCACGGCCACTGGAATGGGTCGTGACAAAAGTGGTATCGAGCGATTAATCCTCGGAAAGTGTCTACAGACCGTATCTAGTAAGTCTTGATTATCGGTGTGTTGTGCACCACACCAATAATCGTGAGGCTATAGGATATTTAGGATTGGTTTCCATTCTTCTCATTACGAGATCGTGCTTTAGAAGTGTTATAGGTTGGACCTCTAACGTATTCCTTTCTATATGATTATGCCTCCACGTAAGGCAACCGGGCCCGAGAAGGGCAAAGCGTAGGAGGCGCTAGCGAGACACCCAGTCACGAGGCTCAGGCCAGTCTATACGAGAGGCAGCGAGTTCTATGACGCCGCCAGACCAGCGAGACCACAGTACCCGCTCTGTCCCGCGGCACAGGCGGAGAGTTAGGAAATCTGAGAGATGGCCCGACTTTTGGCTAAAGTTGTGGCCCGTCTGAGAGAGGCTGAATCGCGGCGATTCGATTCGGCTCGGCTCGATCGCACCCGTAGTGCACCGAGGCGAATAGTTTGAGGCTTCGGGATTTCCTTAGTTGTAGCCCTCCGAGTTTCTGGTCGGCGGAAGATGATCCGAGGAGTTCATCCGTCACCGCAGAGGATTATGCGGGTGATCGGGGCTTGAGAGTCTGTGACATTCGGTTCGCATCGGTTGCGTGATACGCGATCGATTGGTTTGATTCATGGGAGCTTTCGGGAGAGCATGCACTCCCGCGGTATGGGATGAGTTTTGAGGCTTTTCTCACACTTCTTGCCTCCGCGGATGAGGAGGCGAGGTGATAGATTCTTGTTCTTTGAGGCAGGGGAGGGCCTTGGTGAGGAGTACAATGTCGAGTTTGATTCTTTGGCTCGATATGTCCCCGCACCGTAGCGAGATGGAGGGCGGGTGCATCGCTATGTCGGCTGGGCTAGATGATTACATGGCGAGTCTTGTGCGGGTGTGTCCCTTGCCCGAGCATGGACATAACCGTATGCGAGCTCATGCTTTGGGATGTGAGGCGTAGAGACCGCGGGTAAGCGATATCAGCGGCGAGAAGAAGGCGAGACGGCGGTTCTTTTGGTGGTCCTCGGGGTGGCGGCATCGTGAAGTCGGTGCACCACGGCCGGCAGAGCGCTCCTACCTCATTTTCTGACCCAGAGCGATCGGGGCGGTCGAGGCGGGACTTGATTTCGAGTAGCGGTGCTAACCGTTCGAGGTGCGCTCGGTGTGCGTTGTGGCGAATACCATTCAGGAGGCGTACTCGGAGCTGCTATACTTGTGGCGGCGAGGTCATTTCGCGAGTTTGTCGGCCGGGGCGGCCGTAGTAGGGCCCGATCTACGAGTGCATTGCCGCTTCTTCATCCCAGCGATTACTCGCCCGGAGGCAAGGTACACGTGGATCAGCGGTCGCGGCGAGGTCGTGGCGCAGTCGATTCTAGCGGTCCTCGAACGCATTTATGCTTTGTCTGCCGGCGGGATCGGAGGCCTCACGATGTCGTCCGCGGTACCTTATCGATTCTGGTTTGATGTGTATGCTTTGATAGATCCGGTTCTACTCTGTCTATATATCTCCCTTGTTGCTAGTAGGATAGGGATAGAGCACGAGTCCATAGACCACTTTCGAGGTAGCTCGCGCGATGGGTGATTCGGTGGTAGCTCGGCGGGTATATAGAGCTTGTCTGTGACCATTTACGATCGTCGGACCTGGCCGACTTGATAGAGTTGGAGATGATTGACCGGCGTGATTATGGGGATGGATTGGCTAGCTTCTGCACGCCAATGTAGGCTGCGAGAGAAAGTAATGCAGTTCCAGTTTCTGAGGAGCCGGTTGTTGAGTGGGAGAACGCAGTATCGCCAGTGGTAGGTTTATTTCCTACCTCAAGGCTAGGAAGATGGTACGAGAAGGGTATATCTACCATCTCGTTCGGGTGTTTGATCTGAAGGCTGCGGTACCAGTTTTCCGTCGATTCGGTGGTGAGAGAGTTCCCGGGCGTGTTTCGGGCGACCTCGGGTATCCCTCACGAGAGGAGATTGAGTTTTGTATTGACATATTGCGGACACTCGGCCTATTTCCATTCCGCCATACTGAGAATGGCACTGCCGAGTTGAGAGAGTTGAAGGATCGGCTTAGGGATTTGTTGGAGAAAGGGCTTCATCGGGCCTAGTGTTTCTCCAGGAAGCGCGGTATTGTTCGTGAAGAAGAAGGGCGGGGCAGCTGCGCATGTGTGTTGATCTGACGGTGAACAAGGTGACCATTAAACGAATACCCTTCCCGAGATTGATGATTTGTTCGACCGGTTGCGAGTGCGAGATGTTTCTCAAGATTGATCTGCGATCGGGCTATCATCAGTGCGAGTCGAGAGGTGGATGTCCACAGAATTTGCATTCGGGACACGCACGGGCATTATGAGTTGGTCATGTCTTTTGGGTTGACGATGCTCGTGGTATTCATGGATTTGATGAACCGAGTGTTCAAACCATTTTTGAACACGTTTGTGATAGTGTTCATTGATGATATCTTGGTTTATTCTCGCTCGAGGCGAGGAGCATGCGGAGCATTTGAGGCTATCTTGTGATTCTCGGGACCAGCGATTATGCGCCAAGTTTTCCAAATGTGAGTTTTGGTTGACTTGATGGCGTTTCTTGGGCATATTGTCGGTGATGGCATTAGTGGATACGGCAAGATCGTGGCGATCGGGACTTGGCCTGAACCTTACTCAAGCGAGAGGTTCGCGATTTTACGGGCCTTGCAGGATATTATCGGTTCATAGAAGTTTGCTTCTATCTACGCACCATTGACTAGGGTGACTCGAAGGCGGCAAGTTCGATGGTGATGCTTGTGGCGGGGTTTCGATTCTTTGAAGGAGAGATTGGCGACCGCCCCGTTCTTACTCTTCGGAGGTCGAGACGGTTATGTTGTGTATTGTGATCGTCGGGCATCGGGTTGGGATGTGTGTTGATGCGGCATGGCGAGTTATAGCATATGCATCCAGCGGTGAAGAAACACGAGAGGAACTACCCGCGTGATTTGGAGTTAGCGGTAGTGATTCGCTTTGAAGATCTGGAGGCACTATTTGTATGGGGTTCACGTGGATATTTATACGGACCAAGAGCCTCGGACATCTTGACGGAGGAGTGAACTTACAGCGAGAGGCGGTGGTTAGAGTTGCTTAAGGATTACGATGTTGATATCTGTACCACGGGGAAGGCGATGTTGTGGTAGATGCTCTTAGTCGTAGGTCGATGGGAGCCTATCGGATGTGCGGCTAGAGAGGAGGACATGGTTCGTGATTTGCATCGATTAGCGAGCCTTGGTGTCCGTTTGATTGATTATGATAGCGGTGGGGTTAGAGTTCGTGAGGTTGCGAGTCTTCCATCGTCGAGGAGGTGAAGAAGCGATTCGAGGATCGGCTTTGATTCGATATCGTGATCTGACTCTTACGTGAGGGCAAGTCCTTTTGAGGTAGCACGATGGGGTGCTAAGGTTTGAAAGCGGTGTGTGTTCGGATGTTTGAGACTTGTGAGTTCTTGGGAAGCACACGCGTAGCGGCGTTACTCTATCCATCGAGTCGACCAAGATGTACCACGACCTTAGATCGTGTATTGGTGGGATGGCTTGAAGAGGCGTTGCGAGTTCGTAGCTCGGTGCTCGTGTTGTCGTGGTGAAGGTAGAGCACCGGAGGCACAGTGGTTTATTCTGACGATTGAGATCCCGACACGGAAGTGGGAGGTAATCAACATGGACTTCATCACGGGATTACCTGCACTCGGAGGACATGATTCTATATGGGTTATCGTCGACGGTGACAAAATCAGCCCACTTTCTTCTGTCGGGACGACTTTTGGTGAGGATTATGCGGACTTTACATCAGAGATCGTCGGTGCATGGAGTCCCTACTTGATCATATCGAGCAGAGGAGCCCGATTTACGGCTAACTTACGGAATCCTTCGAGAGGGTTTAGGGGCCTTGGTGAGCACAATCTGCATTTCATCCGCAGACAGACGGACGGCGAGCGCACTATCGGACTGCGAGGATATCTGCGAGCTGTGTTATTGACTTGATGGTAGTTGGGAGGATCATTTGCCTCTAGTTGAGTTTGCGTATAATAATAGCTACCACTCCAGATTCGGATGGCGCCTTATGAGGCCTTGTATGGGAGGAAGTGCGGTCGCCTATAGGTTGGTTCGATGTGGGCGAGGTGCGGCTAGTGGGACGATTTGGTGCAGAGCGATGGATAAGGTGAAGCTTATCGAGGCGGCTATTAATGACTCGAGTCGGCAGAATCGTATCACGGATCATCGTCGTCGGCATCTTGAGTTCGAGGTTCATGATTGGGTTTTCCTAAAGGTGTCACCCATGAAGGGTGTGATGAGATTTGGGAAGAAGGAAACTTCGACCCTAGGTACATTGGGCGTTTGATTGTCGCGAGGTAGGCAAGGTTGCTATGAGTTGAATCTGCCGTCCGTCTGGAGCGGTGCATCCGGTTTTCACGTATCTATCTTTGAGGAGATGTATCGGGGATCCATCTAGGGTACACCGTTGGCGATGTCGGTGTGAGGGGTTATCGTATGAGAGATTCCATGGCGATAGTCGATCGTCGGAGTTAGGCGTCTGCGGACGAAGGGCGTGGCTTCCGTCAAAGTCTTGTGGCGGAGCGAGCTCGAGAGGAGATGGCGTGGGAAGCCGAGGAGGACATGAGGCGAAGTATCCTCACCTATTCCCAGCACCTCCGGGTAATTCACTTTCCTACTTGTAAATTTTCGTTATCGTTTATGCCTAAGTGTTGTTTTGTGGCGCGTGTGGCATTTGCCGCTATTTAAGTTATGAAGAATCTTATCGTTAAGCGTCTTGAGAAGGAACATTCGGGACGAATGTTTCTAAGGAGAGGAGAATGTTATACCGTATTTCCAGTATATGCGTAAGGGAATACGTCTAAAAAGTTTGGCCTTAGTTAGCCTTGGGCGTTTTCTTTTGTACCTGACTCACTAAAAGAATCGTTTTCGACGAAGCGTTTCCCACGGCTTTCGTAGGGAAAATTCGGCTATGTCATTACTAATTTTTGCGGATTTTTCAGAGGCGAAACATTTTGGACCAGCGGGAGGCGACACTTGGCACCCTCCATTGGTGAACAGATCGTCCATTTGGGCGAATTGGAATGCCTTAGCACGTTTTTGTGCCTTATGCACAAGTCGAGGAGTTGGTAGGATATTTGTGTATAGTTAATCCTCACTACACTTGCCTTGCACTTGTCTTCATCTTGGCCATTGGTTGGCGAGGCTTGAGCTATAAATACCCCTTAGAGATGAAGAGTTCTTCATCCACAAATCTTCAAGTCTTGAAAAAATCCTCTCTCCTCTCCCTTAGCCTTTCGTCCAACACCTCTCCCCGCCAGGTGAGCTTGGCGAGGGCTACCCCTAGCCTGGCGAAATCTACCCCCTCCCTTGGTAGAAAAGTTGTCTTCTAGTATCGTTATAATGCCCAAATACCTAGCCCAAATCCTATAGTACTTAGTAGAAGTTGTGAAGAACTTCAGGGTTTCTTAGACTCTGGGCGCACAACTTAGGAGCTAAACCTTGCTCAGTGCGACTTTTCTAGGATATTTTGGGCTTACAGGGTAACTAATCCTAACCTCTTTTGAATTAGAGAATACATCTTTGTAGTAGTATTAGAATAAGTATTAAATACTTAGAAGAATATCATGAGAATAGAATTGAGCTATTACCACGATGAAGGGTTTAAAGAAGAATAATCAAACTATACTCACATAGAATTTGTTTTCCACGATGAACTTATATAGCTCATGGGTAGGAAGTGCTGCCCGACTTACGTAGAATTATGAACCCTCTGTTTAGAATGACCTTGAGTAGTCTTTGATAGATATCTGTGACTATTATAGGTTGACTCTCTGCGCGACATATTGACTTGGCGGTGGTTTTATTTGAGAAGGTATGTGATTCTTCCTAAAGCATGATATTTTACAATATATAGTACGGTGAGCGTACATGTGTTAAGCTGAATAATAACTACGACAATGTCTTTGACTTAAGCTGAATAATACTTACGGCAATGCCTGGCAAGCTTTGAATAACAAAGAAGCGAAAACATTTTAAAAGAATCTTGAATCATTTTTAATGGAAGATAAATATTTGGTTTTAAAACAAAAGCTTAAGAGTTATACTAGCTTTATGGGAAGTTAGGTATAACAACTTAAGAAGATAAAAGGCTATCTACTTGTTTGTTTATAAAAGCCTTGTATTGATTTGTTAAGTGTAGTAAGATTTGTGTGATAAGTAGACATATTATGATGCTACAGGTTAGTGTCTTGAATTCTTTGTGTAAAGGGTCATTCTTTACGTGCTTACGTTGCTAACCGTAAGTCCGTTATCTTGTTATTGTATCACCTACCCCTATTTGTTATCACAGGGCTTGCCCACTTGATCTTGGTCTATACGGCTATGCGGTCTGTGAGACTATGCGGAGCAGCGGTATGCTCGAGATTGATCATTCGGGTGTTTAGCCCGATCGGGGATTCCTATGCGGTCTGTTGAGACTACGCGGTCTTTTGAGGCTATGTGGCTGCGGGAGCCTAGGCGGATCTGGGGTTAGTTGCCCCGATGCGGGAATACCTCGTGCGGGTGCAGTGTGTGACCTATGCGAGCTGCGGAAGTCTAGGACTAGGCACGCGAGAATGATACTATGGGCGATTGGCCTTGCTTGATCATTCGCGGCCTAGAATAGACACATTCTGATTTTCCTATTCTGTTGTTGTTTGTGATGTGACACTATGTGCAATTGAACCGATTGTATTTGTGAAAAGGTTTTAAATACTTTGATTTTATTTGATTCTTTATAGTTTCACATACTTGGTACTGTTATCTTGACCTCGCCCGGGGCTGCGTTCATCTGCGGTAAGGGCAGCGGTGCTAGATCCACATTCCTAGGATCTACGTTGGTGTCGGGAGCTCCATCCTTTCAGGAGGCTCTACTTTTAGGTATGATCTCCTGTTGTAGATAGTTTTATCTGATCGAGGGTATGGCGGGGCACTGTCGCCATAGTTGTATATTTCCTTAGAAGTGCGTAGTCTGTTATGCGATGCTCGGATGTAGCGCTAAACCATGTTTTTATATATATGCCGAAAGCGATGTTTTCTCACTTAAAGCGTGTTCTATTTTATAAAGCTGTTTCATGTCTTGCTTTATATTTCCGTGATTACTCGATGTATGACTACTTGGGTGCCGGTAAAGGCACGATCCACGGGCCACAGAGCAGTGCGTGACACGAGTTCTGTTGTTTCGGGAAGTTTTACCAGGCAGGGTTAGGAACTCAGGTGAGTCTCCGTATCGCGTTCGCCCTCGGGCCAGTGTTTGGATTTTAGGGGTAGTTGTGAGGATTGTTATCTCCTGTTGGGGAAGTGTTTTATAGCTACCATTTCAGTGTTCGGATATCGCCTTGTGATGCCTTGTAGGGGCGGAAGTGTAAGTTGTCGGTCGATTGGTTCGACGTTGGCAAGGTTCAGATAGTTTGTTCATCGTGTTATTGCGAGGATGTGGATAGGGTGAAGCTTATCGAGAAGAGGTTTTGGCGGCTCGGAGGAATCGTGCGGATTATCGGCGGCGCTTAGAGTTCGAGTTGGTCGGTCTTCTTGAAGTACCACCCCGGATAGGGTGTAAGAGGAAACTTAGCCCGAGTTACTTTGGGCCTTTTGAGTTCATGTGAGGGATAGGCCAGGTTGCCTATATGTTAGCATTTGCCGTCCGACTTAGGAGGCAATGCGTCCAGTCTTTCGTGTTATGTTCGAGAAGGAAATCGGAGATCCATCAGTGTTCGATTAATGATGACCACGTTAGAGATAGTAACCCGAGTTTTGGAAGCGAAGCGATGTCGAAATGTGGTAAGAGTTCGAGTGTCACGGCGACCTCGGGGATCGCATGCAGCCCGGTATCATTTGTTGGGTCGCCGGAGTGACACTAGAACCTCGCGGCAAAGTGACAAAAGTGGTATCACGACGAGTAAAGGGAGAGGCGAGCATGTATGGCGAGCATAGATGTGATCATTTCGTATGTTAAGTAAGGGGTGCTAAGGGAGTATCTTTTAACCCTTGGGTGGGAGCTTTTGTGATGTTAGAGGTGTTTCCTCGTGGACTTGATGTAAGCATTTGCGCGGTGTTTTACGTGGCGGTGTATCGAGTTGTTCTCGTAAGTATAGTAGTGAAGACTATCTTGGCGCGTTTGTTTGAGACTTAGAAGGAACATTCGGGACGAATGTTTCTAAGGAAGGAGAATGTTATACCGTATTTCCAGTATGCGTAGGGGCGTCGTAGAAAATTCGAACTTCAAATAGGCTTGGCGAATTATTTTTGTTCACAACACGGTTAGAGTCGTTTTTAAACGAAGCGTTTCCTGACTTTCGTAGGGAAAATTCCGGCTATGTTATTTCCAATTTTGCGGATTTTTAGAGAGGCGAAACATTTTGGACCAACAAGAGGCGACACTTGGCACCTCTCATTGGTGGGTGTGTTGGGCGGAATTGACGATTTGGGCGTGTGGGAGTAGGTAGGATATTTTGTGTTGGTTGGTGTGGTAGATGGATAAGGTGTACTTAGATGAATCCTAGCCCTACACTTGCCTACTACTTGGCATGATCTTGGCCGTTGGTTGGCGTGGCTTGACCTATAAATACCACTCCCTTTGATGAACTTCTTCATCCTAAATTGTTCTAAGTGTTAGAAATCCCCCTCCCGATGTTGTTCTCGTTCTCCCCTTTTGAGGCCTTGTGGCGAGAGTCTCCCACGCCGAGAGTACCCACTTGTGGGGTAAGTGAGGGTATACACCCTCCTTGTGGTGTTGTCTCGTATATATACCCCCATCTTGGTAGAAATACTCTCAAAGTATTGTTGTTATACCCAATTACCTTAGCCAGTATACCTTGTAGTATTCCAAAGATACCTCTATCGTAGGCAGAAATACTACATAAATGTCCTTTTTGTCTCAAACCGAAACCACAGGAAAATCTCCATAGTTGGTTGGAGTTTAAGTAGAAGTTGGTTAGAACTTCTAAGGGTTGTTGGAGGCGGGTCGGAGCGCTTTGAGTAGGAGCTAAACCTTGCTCGGGATCGACATTTAAACTCGGATAATTTTGGGCTTATCGAGGTAAACACTCTTGACCTTATTGTAATTGGATATTACATGTTGTAGGAATATATAGTTGAAGTATACTATATATAGAAATGAACATAGCTTGTGGCAATGTCTTTGGACTTAATCCTGAATTTAAAGAAGAAGCTGACTGTAATTACATGGGGTGTATTCTGATGAGACTTGTGTAGCATTACCGGTGTAGTAGAATCGTACACGTCCGGCAGGCGTGCAAACCCCACTGGTTGGCTTGGTAGCGGCCTCGATAGAGGATGAGATTTCTGTTGTTGCGGGGAGGTCTTGCGAATTTTACGTAGAATGTTCTACGATTAGATCTAGATGTTAATAAGCGCCTTGTGGCCTTATAGGTTGAAGTACTACGTGTGGCGCGATCTACTTGGCTTAGGAGTAGCGGCGGCGAAGTACTTGGGCGTTTTGCTATTAGTCGATACTCATCGCAAGGTATGTGAACCTCTTCCTATCTCTTCTACAGAATGATATGTGTGTAACTATGTAGTGCGGTGAGCGTCACGTGTGTTAAATGTATTTGATTGGTCTAAAACATAAAGTGTTATAACGGCTTTATGGGAAGTTGGTTATAACGACTTTATGTGGGTAAGAAAATACTTGTGGTTTTAAAAGGTAGCGATTTGAACTATAAGCTGGTGGTTATGTGATAATAAAGAACTTGAAGTATTTCAAAGATTTTTGAATCATTTGAAAGAAGAGTAATACTTGGTTTTGAAAACTTAAGAGTTATACTAGCTTTATGGGAAGTTAGGTATAACGGCTTAAGAATGTTTCTTGATTTGGAAATCGAGAATGTGTATCGACAAACCAACTGCGGCGTTAATAAAAGGAAATGTTTTGTGATTAAGTATTATTAAAACCGGTAGAAACTTCCATCTGCATAGAAGCTAAGATGAGACAAAATGATATTTCTAGATCATGCATTTTGTTGTAATAAGATTGTTATAAACAAGAATATCCTACTCACATATAAGGCTTATGTTACTCAGATGGTTTAAAAGAGAATTATATTCTTAAATGAATAAGACTATGAACTACGAAACCTTTCTAAGATGAGAAACGTGAACATTTGAAATTAGGCAAACTTGGACGTTTGGAAAATAATGTTGTTACTTGATTTTACAAAAGTAAGTGTTTTGGTTTACTTAAAAAAAAAGACAGTCACTCTATTTTATACTACGGGTATTGTGTGACTTATGTGAAAGAAACGAATCTTTTAAAGATTTAGTGTATGAAATACTTTGGGGATAGATACCCGAACTTGTTAGTAGAAAGTACCTTGTGTGAATAACTTGATTGTATTGGTTTGTGATAGTCTTGTAATACTTTCTTATTACTTTGATAAGTAAACATGTTAGGATGCTACGTGTGTTAGTATCTTGTGATGTTTGTGTAAAGGGGTTCCCTTGATTGTGAACTATCAGTCGTTATGATAGTATTTTACCATTCACCTTGACTTATTTCCGGAGGTTAGGCGCCTCCGATCACGGGGTAGACTTCGGTAGTCTAGTGACCTATGATTCGAGAATACCTCATGCGGGTCGGGTGATCTATGCGGAGCTACGAGTTCAGGTTAGTGTCGTCCTTTATGGGCATGCGGTCCGTGGCCATGCGGTGCGAAGTCGAGCGGATCTTGGGAGTAGCTACCCTCGATGCGGGGTTATACCTCATGCGGGCCTATGAGATTGGCCTATGCGGGTGCGGGAAGTTCGAGGGCTAGGCGCGCATTAGATCTGCGAGCGAGTGGCGGCTTTGATCATGTGACGGCAGAAAGATCTCGTAATCTGATTTATGACCTTGTTGGTACTGTGTGTTTTAGTAGTCAGCTATGCCTTCGTACTTACCCCGTACGGTTTTATTATAACACAGGTGGGACCTGGTGTTCATGTGTGTTCCTTGGTGCTTTCATATCATAGACTACCGGCAGTGAGGAATGTGTTCCACGGGCACGATTGATGTTGTGGGCGTGAGACCCATTGTTATGTTTGAGTGATGACTTGAGGGCGTGAGTCCCTGACTTGACATGACTGCTTATTTATTGTGAACTGTAGTTTGGTTATCATACATGTCTCCTGCTCTGTATAGACTACTATGATTTCATTTTTACAGTATTTATTTTCAGTTTCACATACTTGGTACTGTTATGCGACCTCGCCCGAAGTGCGTTCATCGCAGTAAAGGTACACGATCGTTGATCCTCGCTCTTAGGGTCCGCGATTCAGCGTTTGGGAAAGCTCCGTTTCTCGGAGGCTTATCGATGGTATAGTCCTGTTGTTGTAGGTGTTTACATTCGAGTATGGCGGGGCCACTGTCCATTGTTGTCGTATCATTTCTTAGAAGTGCAGTAATCTTGTTGTGGCGGGGTTTGTAAAGAAAGGATTAAGCATTCATTTTGAAAGAGTTGTTATTATTATTTATGCGAAAGCAAGTTTTCTAAAGATAAGCGTTATGCGCTTCTTGTTATTTCATGTTGTTGTGTTATGTTCCGCTGATTACTCTGATGTTGTATCACTAGGGTGCCCGGGGTAAGGCACCAGTCACGGGCCCGGGTTCGGGTCGTGACAATGCGGGTCTACACGACCTATGCGGGCGGATACAGTCTATGCGAGGAATACCTCACACGGGTCCACACGACCCTTGCGGGTGAAATAGTCCCAGGAGTAGGATTGCTTAATGATACTGCGGGCGGGTGGCCCTGCTTTGATCGTGAGCCTCCTATCTTTATGTTGTAAGTATACTTTTATTTACTCTCATTGTTAGTAAGGAACAGTGTACTGTAATTTGATTATCATACATGTCTCCGGCTTTGTTTTAGACTTATGATGTAATTACAGTATTTTCCAGTTTTACATACTTAGTACATATTGTGTACTGACCCCCTTCCTCGGGGGCTGCGTTCATCTTTGCGGTAGGGGTAAGCAAGTGGTGGATCCTCGTTCTTAGGATCACCGATCAGTGTCGAAGCTCCATTTCTCGGAGGCTTGTCTTTTTAGTGCAGTTTTCCACGATGTTGTAGATATTATGTACATTCGGGGGTATGGCGAGCCTGTCCGCCACCGTTATTATTCTAAGTGCGTAGTCACATTTGTGGTTTGGGCTGTAAGAACAAAGTTGTACTGTTTTACTTTTGGTTATGTATATTTTATGGAAGGCGGCCTTATCGGCTAGCCTGTGATGTTTATTGTCTAAACATATTTATGTGTTGTGTATGTTCAGTTGTTATTCTCTGATGTATACCTAAAAGGGGTGCCCAGGTAGGGCACGATCGCGGCGAAGTCGGGTCGTGTGATTGACAATCGAAACCACTTGGCTTGATCCTTGTAGAATGCATCCAAACCACCCATTTGTTCTAATCTTGACCCTCCATATGGTTATATAAGCTTACTACTAGCAAGACTAACTCCCACACTTAGAAAAAATTTCAAGAAACTTGGATGCCTTCAATATTGCTCTCGGGTTTGAGGGTTTTGGAAAGACAAAAAATTTCGTTTGTTGTCCAATAAGCTCCACACTTTAAACCAAGGTTCCTAAGGGTATTGTAAGGGTATCTCAATAGAAAGATCCCGGAAAAGTGGCGTTTTCGTATTAGTCGCAAGGTGAAAACCTAGTCACTTTCCTAGGTTTGGAATTGGAATTGAAGGAAAGTTGTTTGTGATCTTCTAATGGCTTCAAGTGGCGGATTGGAGTGTCAAGGAGAGGCTTTAAGTTTCTAGAGAGCGACTTCGGATCTTGAAGTGGATTAAGGATCACTAAGGTAACAATCTTGTTCTTTTAAGTTTATAAGATTACATATTATTGTAGCCTTACATTTTAACTAGCATGAAGTATATGTATATAAGATTGATAAGTGTTATGGATATTGGAAGCCTAAAATCCGAAATGTCATTGTTAGCCATTTGAAATTGAAATACAATTTTGGTCGATAATTAGAATCGTCGCATGTTACCTACTTGAAGATTATAGTTGTTATAATCGATTGCGGATTTATAACATGTTATACTAAACAACTTGGATTGAAATGGAATTGGAAAATACTATGTATTGTTGTCCCTCAAATTGCCGAATGTAACATTGTATGTTGGACTAGTTTGATATCAATTGTGGGGCAGAATTTTACACGTCCTGTTAAGGCGTGTAATCCCCTTTGTATTGTTGAATTGTTGGGCCTTAAATGTGGCATTTGGTTATTAATTTTCGGACCTTGAAAAAGGTGAAAAAGTATGTAGAAACAAAGGAAGTGTTGTCCGATTTTCCGTAGAATTTAGTGACTTTGCACTTAGAATATTCTACGTTTGAAGTAAGAAGTTAATAGATGTATTATGGTCATTATAGGTTGACATACTACGTACGGCATATTGGACTTGGCAAGTGGATTGAACCAAAGAGGTATGTGGAACTTTCTTATCTCTTGAGCATGAATAGTTGTAAATATATAGTACGGTAGACGTACGAGATTTTTGGCAATCTAATCCATTTGATATCCTTGGCATATTTTAAGAATGTCCAAGTTGGTTGAGTTAGGGACTTAACTCACTTTTGTTACACCCCGTAGTTCCAGGGTATGTATATGAGGACGGACGTACGAGAATACGACATTAAAATTTGAAAGGAAGAAAGATGTGATTTTTCGACGGAAAAGTTTCCGGTTTTTGTGAAGGAAAAAGGTTCGTTAATGGGAATTGGATTCCCAGATTTGGTATTCGGACTTTTTGGAATATTAGAGAATTATGGAATTTTATTTCCGGATTTGGTCACGTGGGGCCCACGGAGAAAAATTTACTGTTTGTGGGGCCCACTTTATTTTTTGAGATTATGGATATTTTTCGGGAGATGAAATATTTTGGACGAATAGGAGGGCGACACGTGTCACCCCGTTAGGTGGCCATGTAGGCCGAAATGGTGGGACAAGTGGCTAGCCACTTGTCCATGTGGGGCATTTTTAAGAGACATGTGGCAAGCCACATGTCTCAATTTTGTGGAGGACATGTGGTTGGTAGAACCCACACACATATGTCCCCAATCTACACCATACACATGCTTGAATCTTGGCCATTGATTTCTCTATAAATACCCCCCCTTGAGTGCAAGACTTATTCATCCAACACTTAGTTTATTTCCAAGGCAAAAATTCTCCCTCCCTTGTTATAGTGCTCTCGGCCATGGGCTGTTTTTAGGAGAAAATGTTGTCCAAAAATCCTTAAACTTTTAAGTGTTCTTCCTTAAGGTGTTAGAAAGATTGTGAACCAAGAGTTAGAAAAGATTTCACACCCCTAGCCCTTAAATTACATCTTGGCCGAAAGTGGCCATTTTTAAAGCCTAAGTGTTCTTCACTTTTTGGAGTTGGATCTTGAAGAGAAGTTGTTTAGAAACTTCTAAGGGTTGCTTGGAGCGGATTGGAGCGTAATGAATAGGAGCTAAACGTTGCTCAGGATCGACTTATAAATCTTGGATAATTTTGGGCTTATCGAGGTAATGATCTATGTCCTTCTATTGTAATTGAAGATTACATATTGTAGTAGTTTATAATTGAGTAAGATATATGGAAGGATGATTAAAAAGAATTGAATTATATTTACATTGGACTGTATTTACAGTAGACTTATGTAGTATTATTGTGAGGCAGAATTGTACACGTCCGGGTAGGCGTGTAATTCCCTTGGAGTTATTGGATTGATAGCGGACCTTGTTATAGGAGAATATTTATGTGGTTACGGGGGGGAGGTGCTGCCCAATTTTCTGTAGAATAAGGAACCTGACACTTAGAATATTCTACGAAGAGAACTAGAAGCTGATAGATGTGTTGTGGTTGTTATAGGTGGATTGTCTACACGCGACATACTCGACTTGGCTTGTGGATTAAGCCGAAGAGGTATGTGATTCTTCCTATCCTCTTGAGCATGACTATTTGTGAAATATATAGTGCGGTAGACGCACGTGTGTTAAAGAAGTTTGATTCCTTTTTTGTGTCCTTGACTTGATTCTAAGGTTAAGTGACTTGATATGAAATGTTAAGAACTTGAGTTGTGTTAAAAAATTGTGAAACCTCATTCGTGAGTAATGGGTACTTGGTCTTTAAAAGAATAAAGTTATCTTGATTTCGGAAATGAGAGTAGTTGTCCTTGGTTAGTTTAAAACATAAAGTGTTATAATAGCTTTATGGGAAGTTAGCTATAACGACTTTATGAAAACAAAAGAATGGTTTTATTATCGGATTTAAAATGGTAACTTGACATTTTTTTTAAAAAGTAATGAAGCTTGATTTCCCAAGTTATAGGACTTGATTTAAAAGGTAAGAGACTTAAGAATTTGAAGTTATGAAGCTTAAACTATTTTGAAAAGTACATTGTTACTTGACTTTAAAAAGGAGAAGTGTTTTATGTAAAAAGAAGGCATGATGTTGTCTTGTTTTGGTTTAAAGGGAAGATATGGAAATTGTTTTGGTTTAAAGGGAAGATATGGGAATTGTTTTGGTTTAAAGGGAAGATATGGGAATTGTTTTGGTTTAAAGGGAAGATATGAAAATTGTTTTGGTTTACTTGAAAAGATAGTTACTCTATTTTTGATACTACGGGTATCGTGTGACCTTTGTAAAAGAAATGGATCTTTTTGAAAGAATTAACGTACGTAGTACTTTGGGGTTAAAATCCGGATTTTTGGCATAAAATGAAAGTACCTTGAGTGTGAGTAACTTGCCTATGTTTGCTTGTGATAGCCTTGTTGTGCAAGTGTTGTATCCTTATGATCTGGCGTCTCGATGGAGGGTCGGTTATCTTGTTATATCCTTGGACCTACTGACACGTTGGGTGGCCCACGGGTATGGTTCCATTAGGATTGTTGTTCCATGGACTAGCCCTCCATGAGGTTTACTGATACGGCTTGGTATCTGGTAGTTGGTTTTCGTACTTGCCCCGTTCAGTTTTGTGGCGAAGTCTCGTGATTACGGCTTGGTATCTGGTAGTTAGTCTTCGTACTTGCCCCCGTCAGCTATGTGGCGCAGGTGGTATCTGGTAGTTGGCTTTCGTACTTGCCCCATGTCAGCTTCGTGAGTTAGTTATAGCTGTGTTGTGGCGAAGTCTCGTGATTACGGCTTGGTATCTGGTAGTTGGTCTTCGTACTTGCCCCCGTCAGCTACGTGGCGCAGGTGGTATCTGGTAGTCGGCGCCGTACTTGCCGTGTCGGCCGTGATCTGATTATATAGTGTTGTTAGTACGGTAGGTATCTTGTAGTTGACTTTCTTACTTGCCCCAGTCAGTGGATGATGCAGGTTGGTTCTGGTGGCTATGCCTTTGTACTTGCCCCGTACAGTTCTTATGACACAGGTGGGACCTGGTGTTCATGTGTACTCCTTGGTGTTGTTATATCATCAACTGCCGGCAGTGAGGAAGGAGTTCCACGGGCATGAGGGATGACTTTGAGGGCGTGAGTCCCTGACTTGACATGACTGCTTTTATGTTGTGAACTGTAGTTTGGTTATCATACATGTCTCCTGCTTTATATAGACTATTATGATTTCATTTCTGATATTTCTGATTTCACATACTTGGTACATGTTATCTTGACCTCCTTGGGGGTTGCGTTCATCTGCAGTAGAGTGCATCATTATCGATCCGCTTATAGGATCACATTTGCGTGTTGGGAAGCTCCGTTCCTTGGAGGCTTATCTTTGGTATGTTACCACAGTCTGTAGGTCCTTGTACATTCGAGGTATGGCGGGGCCCTGTCCGTCATTGTTGTTATCCTTCTTAGAAGTGCATGAAATGCTGTTGTGGCGATGCAGTAAAAGGATAACTGTTTGGGTGTTTATGTATATATACTGAAGGCAACTGTTTTGGTTGGCCTGTTTATTTATCATGTCTCTTAATTCATGTTCATATTTTTATTTCCGCTGATTTTCTCTGATGTTGTATCACTAGGGTGCCCGGGGTAAGGCACCAGTCACGGGCCCGGGTTCGGATCGTGACATCTTAACTTTCAAAATACTTCGAGTCTCTTAATATATAGAAAACAAGTTTCTTCTACTTTTAAACCTCAAGTAACTCGCACCTTTAAAACAAGTTACTTCTCTTAAATCATGTCATTTCTCCTCTTTTAAAACAATTAAGTAAATCACTCCTTTGACTCCCCTAAAGTCATTATAATGACCTTTAGGTTTTGGAACTAAGGCACTAGCCAAAAGATTTGGAAACCACTTCCTTTTCAAGACTCTATGTAATTTAAGTAGAATACTTTCAATTTTAAGAATCCAACTTCACTAAGGCAATGGATTATACAACTTACAATTTAAACATCAAAGTACAATCAATGGAAGTACATAGAACAAATTCTACTTTAGGCAATCCAAATACAACGAGGAATGGATCATTTAAGGAGTAGGGCGTACTTTCTTTATCTTAAGGAATCATGCTAGAAGGAGATAGTTCACATACCTTTTGGCTAAATCCACAAGCTAAGCCGAATACGTGCGTAGAAGTGTCAACCTATAATGGCCACAACAAGACTATCGACTTCTAGTCTATAACGTAGAATAATACTAAGTATCTGATCTACAATTCTACGGAAAATCGGGCGACACTTCCTTTGTTTGTACTCACTTTGCCACATTTTCAAGGCGAATACAATAACCAACACGCCACATTTAAGGCTCAAAAACAACCAAACAAAGGGGATTACACGCCTTACTATCGTGTAAAATTCCGCCATGATTCATACGAAGTAGTTTAATGCTCACTAGCCATTCTCGGCGACTTACATAACCACAATTCAAAGTCTTTTCCAATCCTTTTCCAATTCCAAGTTCTAAGGTCTAACATGTTATATAGTCATGAACAACTTCAACAACTACAATTTCCTTCTTTAAACAACATGCGACAACTTAAACTAATAATCGACTTGAATTGTAATCTTAAAGCTAAACATGCTAGTTTTCGGATTAGGGTTCCAATAGTCAATATACTTATCAAACTTCATACTATATAACTCATGCTTGCTAAAATCCATAGCTACAACAATAAGTAAGTCTTAACCACTAAAACGACAAAATTTATACCTTTATAAGCCCTTAAAAATTCCAAGATTCAAAGTCGCGCCTTAGCAATTCTTAGGTCCTTTCCTTAAGTTCCAATCCGCTCCAAGCACTCCTTAGAGGCCTATGAAGAACCCATCTTCAAGTTCCAACTTCAAAGTTGAAGAACTCCTTAAGTTTCCGCCTTGCGACTAATACGAAAACGCCATTTTTCCGAAATCTTTCTATTGAGATAACCTTACAACACTCTTAGGAACCTTGGGTTTAAGTCTTGTGGCTAATGGATCAAAACTACAAAATTTTCTTGTTGGAAATAGCCCAAACCCGAGAGCACTTATGCTAGCACAAAGTGTTTGTGAAATTTTCTAAGTCTTGAAGACCTTGTCTTGCTACTAGTATGTATTTATAACACGTTGGAGGTGCAGACTTAAACAAATGGGTGGCTAAGATGAGTTTCACTAGGATCGAGCCCGTGTGGACAAGTTGACTTTGGTCAAATATATCAAGCTTTGAAGACTTATCTTCCAAGATGGTCAATGACCATTTACCCCTTACTAATTCGACCAAGACCACGTGTAGGGGGTGCGCGTGTCGCCTCTCATTCATCCATAAAATTAGTAACCTCGTGGGCACAAAAATGTAAAATTCCTCGGGTGGGCCAGCGTATTAAAGCGTAAAAATAAATTTCCATAAGGTTAAGAGTTCCATACTCTTCAAATAATGCATTTTGAGAATCCAATTCTCAACAACGAACATTTTTCCTTTCCGACGTTCGGAAGATTTTCCGTCGGAAAAATAATTCTTCCTTTCGTACCAATTTCCAAGTCTTGATTCCTTACGCACATTCTCTTATACATGTCCTGGACTTACGGGGTGTAACACGTTGGACCCTAGCAGACCTAGCAGAGCTGTTATGACAGACGTTGAGGTCATTATGAGTACGGACTAGTTGGCCTCTTGCTATGCCAACGTTGACTGCAGAGAGGGCTTGGCTCGATTCCGATTTTCCGATAAGCCGATTATCGAGTGGAAAGGAAGAGAAGTGGTGGTAACCAGTGAATTATCCTTCCTTCTTTGACATCATTGTTTTTAATAAGTCTGTGTGACTTGTTCATTTGAGGTGAATTGAGGTAGAAGGTAATAAGTACTTGAATTTGAAGGAGTTATTTTAAGTGCCCTTGGGGGTACATAGAGTTGGGTTGGTGTGGCGGTCAGGGCCACGACCTTCCGAATAAGTTCAGGATAGCGCGCAAGCAAGAATAAGATAAGTACGAGTGCTGCCTACAGAAAACAAAAGACATCGTTGGTAGGTTTTGAAAATCTATACGACTATAAGGTGGCGCTTGATGATTAAGCTTTTGTAAGGGAAATAAGTTCTCTCCCCCATGTAAAGGATAGTTTTACGTATTATGGGGTTACATGTACCCATGTTGTTAGACGAAGGATAGGAGACGAGTAAGGTCTTCAGTATCATCATACCATAGGTTACAGTTTTAGATAACCGTGGGAAAAGTTTTTTGTTGGGGTAATTGTGAACGACGTTACAAAATGGTCGAGGAAGTGTCGTAAGGATATAAATGCAGGTAGGACGCATGTATGAAACTGTACGATTATGAATCATGATAGAAATACTTTTACTAATAAGCATAAGGTAAGGTTATGACCAGAATGATGAAAGAGAATACAACTATGGTTATGTAAGTTGCACGAGATATGATTACCCCAGACTAGTGTAAAGACCATTAGTAAATAATGGGCAGTAAGAACTCCTCGAGGAAAGGTGGTAGCATCTGTACTGACGAGAAAGATAGTAAGGAGATACAGGGGGGTAAGGGACCCCAGGACAATTTGAAATAACTTATAAAGGAAAGACGAGTAGACACTCGAACGATAGGAAATCTTGACAAGTCATTGGATTATGTAATACCGTGAATTGAGGTTGAGCACCTGACTATAAGCTCTAAGAGTTGGGAGAAAATAATCAGGTTACTACTTGACGAGATCAAGGAAATCTCCCCCCATAAATTGTGATTGATAGGAAGTCTTAGCCATGAGGCAAGCAAAGGAATCAAATCTAAGTTAGTGACCAAGTTTGGTTGCGACAGAGAAAGGGAAACAAGAACCATAATTGAGATTAAGGATACCCGAATATTTCGCAGGTATAAGAAGGGCTTCCATTTATTGGAAGATAAGTTGACCATGTCACGCCGAACCGGGCGTGGTGGTGCCCTACACGGGCACCACTGCATAACAACTAAGTAAACTGCGGAAATTAAATAACACCTTTTTTTTTTTACCAACATACGTACAAGGGCAAAGCGAGCAAAGTGCCATATAATATACATAAAAAGACACTACCTGTGCGTGAGTCGATCCAGCGTATGAATCTGGACCTCTAAGAGTTTCTTGAGCGTGTGGGACAAGGCCCCGCGTACCCATGCGTACAAAAGCACATCTTGAAAGAACTTATACCAAAAGATAAACTCGAGCGAAGGAGCTATCAAAACTACGGCGGTCTACACTGCCGATCACCAAACAGCGTACCTAAACCTGCGGCATGAACGCAACCCCCCGAAGGAGGTCAGTACGAAGAATGTACCAAGTAAGTGAAGCGATGAAATGCGTAATGAAATCATATGATCTAAACAAAGCGAGGAGACATGTATGATAGCAAACCTACGATACACGATACATAGCGATCATATCAAGTCGGGGCGTATGCCTCAAAGTCACTACTCGAATAACGATTACCGATTGCCTTACTAACAATGAGTAATCAAAAGTATAGGTAGCAAATCCACGGAAGCGGTGGTATAACGATCTTTGGGGATGCGCGCCGTTTATACTCTTACCACGAAGAAGGTGATAAAACAGGTGGTATAATGATCTTTGGGGATACACCCCTCATTTATACTCTTACCCTGAAGAAAGTGATAAAGCAGGTGGTATAACGATCTTTGGGGATACACCCCTCATTTATACTCTTACACGAAGAAAGTGATAAGCGGTGGTATAACGATCTTTGGGGATACACCCCTCATTTATACTCTTACCCTGAAGAAAGTGATAAAGCAGGTGGTATAACGATCTTTGGGGATACACCCCTCATTTATACTCTTACCCTGAAGAAAGTGATAAAGCAGGTGGTATAACGATCTTTAGGGATACACCCCTCATTTATACTTTTACCCTGAAGAAAGTGATAAAGCATGTGGTATAACTATCTTTGGGGATACACCCCTCATTTATACTCTTACCCTGAAGAAAGTGATAAAACAGGTGGTATAACGATCTTTGGGGATACACCCCTCATTTATACTCTTACCCTGAAGAAAGTGATAAAGCAGGTGGTATAACGATCTTTGGGGATACACCCCTCATTTATACTCTTACCCTACCTCAACTGGCCATCATACATAACATAAGCACTACCGACTTATCACACAATAAGTAATCAAGTTAAGAAATCCCCCCTAACTTCTTATTAGTCTTATTCATATACACTCTCATTTTGGTTTACTTAAGGCACTAATAGAATAATTCTCAATTAAACAAGCCAGAGTACTTATCAAGGCACACATAGAATAATTCTCAATTAAACAAGCCAAAGTACTACGTACAC
This sequence comes from Przewalskia tangutica, assembly GCA_029844215.1. Taxonomy (NCBI): domain Eukaryota; kingdom Viridiplantae; phylum Streptophyta; class Magnoliopsida; order Solanales; family Solanaceae; genus Przewalskia; species Przewalskia tangutica. The sequence goes on from CM056727.1 coordinate 80,553,293, forward strand.
ACATTCTTTTCAAAAGACTCCTTTTTATGTAAAACCCCAAGATACTAACACCCGCAGTATCAAGGTGTGTCTATTTTTCAAAGTAAGTTACTACACTTTTAGAAAACTCATTTCAAAGCTTGAAATCAAGTAACTTCAAATTTTCACAATCTAGGCAACTTATGCCTAATAATCAAAATAGACAACTTTCTTAACCTTCCATAAAGCCGTTATAACCTACTTCCCATAAAGCCGTTATAACCCTTTATGGTTTTAGACATATCCATTCCTTTTATAGCAGAGACTTATACTTAAAACCAGTATCACATACTTACAAATCAAGTTTCTTAACTTTCAACATACTTGAGTCTCTTAATATTTAGAAAACAAGTTTCTTCTACTTTTAAACCTCAAGTAACTCACACCTTTAAAACAAGTTACTTCTCTTAAATCATGTCATTTCTCCTCTCTTAAAACAATTAAGTAAATCACTCCTTTAACTCCTCTAAATTCGTTACAACAACCCTTAGGTTTTGGAACTAAGGCCTTAACCAAAGGTTTGGAAACCACTTCCTTTTCAAGACTACATGTACTTTAGGTAAAATACTTTCACTTTTAAGAATCCAAACTTCACTAAGGAAATGGATTATACAACTAACAATTTAAACATCAAAGTACAATCAAGGAGTACATAGAGCGAATTCTATTTTAGGCAATCCAATACAACGAGGAATGGATCATTTAAGGAGTAGGACAAACTTTCTTTATCTTAAGGAATCATGCTAGAAGAGGAGATAGTTCACATACCTTTTGGCTAAATCCACAAGCTAAGCGAATCGCCGTGCGTAGAAGTGTCAACCTATAATGGTCACAACAAGACTATCAACTTCTAGTCTCAAGCGTAGAATAATACTAAGTATACGGTCTACAATTCTACGGAAAATCAGGCGACACTTCCTTTGTTTCTACTCACTTTGCCACCTTTTTCAAGGCGAATACAATAACCAACACGCCACATTTAAGGCTCAAAATAACAACCAAACAAAGGGGATTACCGCCTTACAATACGTGTAAAATTCCGCCACGATTAATCTGAAGTAGTTCCATATTCAAGCCATTCTCGGCCAACAACATAACCAACAATTCAAAGTCTTTTCCAATCCTTTTCCAATTCCAAGTTCTAAGGTCTAACATGTTATATAGTCATAAACAACTTCAACAACTACAATTTCCTTCTATATACAACATGCGACGAGTTAAACTAATAATCAACTTGAAATGTAATTTTAAGGCTAAACATGCTAGTTTTCGGATTAGGGTTCCAATAGCCAATATAATTATCAAACTTCATACTAAACACCTCATGCTTGCTAATATCCATAGCTACAATAATAAGTAAACTTAATTACTAAAACGACAAGATTATACCTTTACAAGCCCTTAAAATTTCCAAGATTCAAAGTCGCTCCTTAGCAAATTCTTAGCTCCTTTCCTTATGTTCCAATCCGCTCCAAGCACTCTTTAGAAGCCTATGAAGAACCCATCTTCAAGTTCCAACTTCAAAGTTGAAGAACTCCTTAAGTTTCCGCCTTGCGACTATCGTGAAAACGCCGTTTTTCCGAAATCTTTCTATTGAGATATCCTTAAAATACCCTTAGGGACATTGGGTTTAAGTCTTGTGAACAAAGGATCAAAACTACAAATTTTTTGTGTGGATACCATGTCAAACCCGAGAGCTCAATGAAGCACAAGAAATGTTGTGATATTTTCTAAGTGTTGAAGACCTTGTCTTGCACTAGTAGTATGCTTTTATAACACATTGGAGAGCCAAGAATTAAACAAATGGGTGGCTAAGATGAGTTTCATTAATTAAATAGTCAAGTGGACAAGTTGACCTTGGTCAACAATATCAAGCTTTGAAGACTTATCATCCAAGATGGTCAATGACCATTTTACCCTTACTAATTTTCGTCCAAGACCATATGTGGGGGTGCCACGTGTCGCCCTCTCATTCGTCCATAAAATTCTGTAACTCTCGTGGGCCCCACAAAACGTAAAATTCCTCGGGTGGGCCCCACATGACCAAATCCGTAAAAATAAATTTCCATAATGTTAAAAAGTTCCATACTCTTCAAATATTGCATTTTGAGAATCCAATTCTCAACAACGAACATTTTTCCTTTCCGGCGTTCGGAAGATTTTCGTCGGAAAAACAATTCTTCCTTTCGTACCAATTTCCAAGTCTTGATTCCTTACGTACATTCTCTTATACATGTCCTGGACTTACGGGGTGTAACAGACCACGACTACAGTTCTAACCCCACCTGAGAGACTAGAGGGTTAGGGCAGTATTGTAACATTTTGGGTGTTGGGCTAGGTTGTGTGCCGACGCAATACGATAAGGTTGGAGCCTATGTTTCTCGGCGGATAGGGAAGCATGAAAGAAAATACGCTACTCACGATTTAGAGTCGGCGACAGTTAATCGTATCTTGAAGATTTGGAGGCATTCTGTTATACCCCGTAGTTCCAGGGTATGTATGCGAGGACGTACGTACGAGAATACGACAGAAAGATTGGAAAGGAGGAAAGAGGTGATTTTTTCCACGGAAAAGTTTCCGGTTTTTGTAAAGGAAAAAGGTTCGTTAATGGGAATTGGATTCCCAGATTTGGTATTCGGACTTCCTGGAATATTAGAGAATTATGGAATTTTATTTTCGAAAATGGTCACGTGGGGCCACGGGGAGAAATTCTGATTTTGTGGGGCCCACTTTGTTTTGAGATTTTGGCCATTATGGATATTTTGGAAGATGTTTTATTTTGGGCCAATAGGAGGGTGACACGTGTCACCGCCTAGGTGGCTTAGTAGAATGGCATTTGTGCCTGACCTTTGGTTAAGTCGTTTTCGGCGAAGCGTTTTACATAACTTGCGAGGAAAATTCGGCTATGTCTTTTCTCATTTTTGCGGATTTTTAGAGGCGGAACATTTTGGACCAACGAGAGAGGCGACACTTGGCACCTGCCGTTGAGTGAAGCAAGGTGGGACCGCGGGCGATTTGGGAAGGCAAGTGGGAGATATTTTTGGTAGATATTTTGTGTGCAAGTTGGCTAGGTACACATGGGTGAATCTTGGCCTACACTTGCCTAACACTTGGTGTAATCTTGGCCATTGGTTGGCTTTCACTTGACCTATAAATACCACACTTTGAAGACTAATTCATTCACAAAATTGCCTAAGTCTTGAAAGCTTCTTCCTTCCCCCTTTGTGTAGTGTCTTGGCGAGAGCCCTCTCTCCCCCGGCCGAGTCCCCACCAGTGGGGTAGGCCGAGGTAGACACCCCTCACAGAGTTGCTAGTAGTGGGGTACCCACTGCTAGGTTGTTTTAAGTATAATACCCTTGTTGTGGTATAGAAATACTCTCTAGTATTGTTATAATGTCCAAATACCTTGGCCCCAAATACCTTGTAGTATTCCCAGTTACACTTATACAAAAGCCAGAAAATACTATTATACTTCCCGTCGGTCCAAAACCAGAAACCACAGGAAAATCTCCATAGTCAGTTGGAGTATTGTGTAGAAGTTGGTTAGAACTTCTAAGGGTGGTTTAGAGCGGGTTGGAGCGCTCGGAGTTGGAGCTAAAACTTTGCTAAGGATCGACATTAAACTCGGATAATTATGGGCTTATCGAGGTAATTATCTTGTCCCCCTATTGTAATTGGAAATTACATGTTGTGAAATTATATAGTAGAACTATACTATATATAGTCTTGATTTGTAATTACATGGGTGTATTCTGATGACTTGTGTAGTAGTCTGAGTGGAGTAGAATTGTACAGTTGCGGTTAGATGTATAACCCACGGTTGGCTTGGTAGTGGCCTCGATAGAGGAGGAGATTTCTGTTGTTGCGGGAGAGTCTTTGCCGAAATTTCTGTAGAAAGTTCTACGATGAGACCTAAATGTTAATAAGCGCCTTGTGGCCTTATAAGTGGAAGTACTACGTGTGGAATGATCCACTTGGCTTAAGGAGTAGCCGACTGTTTGGAGCGTTTTGCTATTAGTCGATACTCGTCGCGAGGTATGTGAACCTCTTCCTATCTCTCCTAGCATGATATGTGTGAACTATGTAGTACGGTAGACGTATATGTGTTTGATTGTTGTAAAACATAAAGTGTTATAACGGCTTTATGGGAAGTTGGTTATAACAGCTTTATGTAGGTAAGAAAATGGGTTGTGGTTTTCGAAGGGTAGCGGTTGATTATAACTGACTTGTTATGTGTTAATGAAGAACTTGAAGTATTTCAAAAGGTTTATAAATCATTTTTGAAAGAATATGTGTAGTAATGTATTTTTGAAAACTTAAGAGTTATACTAGCTTTATGGGAAGTTAGGTATAACGGCTTAAGAATGTTTCTTGATTTTGGAAATCGGGATGTGTATCGACAAACCAACTGCGGCGTTAACAAAGGAAATGTTTTGAATAATTAAGTATGATTAAAACCGGTAGAAACTTCCATCTGCATAGAAGCTAAGATAAGACAAAATGATATTTCTAGATCATATTCTTTGTAATAAGATTGTTATAAATAAGAATAACCTACTTACATGTAAGGCTTATGTTTCTCAATTGGTTAATAAAAGGATTATATTCTTGAATGAATAAGACTATGAACTCTGAAACCTTTTTAAAATAAGAAAGCTGGAACATTTGAAATTAGGCAAACTCGAGCGTTTGGAAAATAATGTTGTTACTTGATTTTACAAAGGTAAGTGTTTAGTTTACTTAAAAAAACGATCACTCTATTTTATACTACGGGTATTGTGTGACTTATGTGATAGGAGCGGATCTTTTAAAGATTTAATGTATGAAATGCGTTGGGGTTAGATACTCGAACTTGTTAGTAGAAAGTACCTTGTGTGAACAACTTGATTGTATTGGTTTGTGATAGCCTTGTAATACTTTCTTGTTGATTTGATAAGTAAACATGTTAGGATGCTACTTGTGTTAGTATCTTGTGATTGTTATGTAAGGGGTCATTCTTCTTTGTGCTTACATTGTTAAAAGGTAAGTCCGTTATCTTGTTATTATATCACCTACCCCTTATTGTGTATCTGAGGGCTTGCCACCTTGATGCGAGTCTATCGGCTATCACGGTCCTTGAGACTATCTTGAACGCGGTATGCTCGAGATTGGTGATCATTCGGGTGTTTAGCGATGCGGGGATTCTATCGCGGTCTACGAGGACTATCACGGTCGCGAGGGCTATGCGGGCTGCGGAAGTCGGGGCGGATACCGAGGTTAGTGCGCGCCGATCACGGGGTATACCTCGGGTGGTCTAGGACCGAGTTCGAGAATACCTTATGCGGGTCATGTGTGACCTATGCGGGCTGCGAGAGTTCGAGAATAGACGCGCATTGATCTGCGGGCGATGGCGGCCGATCTGTGGTGCGGTCTAGAGACCTCGTGTCTGATTTGTGGCATTTGTGGTGCTGGGGTCTTAGTAGTCGGCTATGCCTTCGTACTTACCGTGCGGTCTTATTGTGATGACTTTGAGGCGTGAGTCACGACTTGACATATTTGCTTAGTTGTTGTGAGCGTAGTTTGGTTATCATACATGTCTCTGCTTTATATAGACTACTATGATTTGATTCTGATATTACTTCTGATTTCACATACTTGGTACATGTTATCTTGACCTCGCCGAAGTGCGTTCAATCCGCGAGTTGAGGTACATCGATCGTTGATCCTAGCTCTCGAGTCACGATTCGGCGTTTGGGAAGCTCCGTTTCTCGGAGGCTTATCGATGGTATAGTCCACTGTCGTAGTAAGTGTTTACATTCGGGGTTTGGCGGGCCACTGTCGCCATTGTTGTGTCGTATCATTCTTAGAAGTGCATAAATCTTGTTGTGGCGGGGTTGGTAAAAAGGATTAAGCTGTTCATTTGTAAAAGAGTTGATGGTTATATATATGCGAATGGCAAGTTTTCTGATTATTGTTTTATATTTCATGTTATCTCATGTTGTTGTTTTACGTTCATTGATTACTACGATGTTGTGTCACTAGGGTGCGGGGTAAGGCACGATCCAGGCCGATTTGGTCGTGACAAAAGTGGTATCGAGGCGATTAATCCTCGGAAAGTGTCTGAGCCGTATCGATGAAGTCTTGATTATCGGTGTTGTGCACACACGATAATCGGAGGCTATAGGATATTTAGGATTAGTTTCTATTCTTCTCACTCTGAGATCGTGCCTTAGAGGCGTGTTGTAAGTTGGACCCTCGTGAAATTATTTCCACTACCGTTATGCCTCGCGTAGGGCAACCGGGCCCGGGAGGCAAAGCGGCCAGAGAGGCTGCGAGTAGAGTTGAGGAGGGTGGCGAGGCACAGGCCCAATCATTACCTAGGGTAGTGCTTCGTTCGGGGAGTTTTGCGGCGTCACTAGCCCAGTGAGTTTAGCAGCGGCGGCGATGCCTCTGATGACCATAATATTTGAACCTTGATTCGCGGCCAGAGCAGAGAATATAGATTGCGAGAGACAACGCGTTACTAGCTATGGATTTGGCTGCAGAGTATACCGATGTATCGCGAGTCTTGATGACTACCTAAAGAAGGTTGTGCAAGAGTAATCCTTGATTAGGCTTGAGCATGGCACGTATGCGGGCTTATGCGCGGCGAAAGCGTAGAGATCGACGGGTTAACGAAGGACAACGAGAAGGGCGGCAGCGTGAGGTCCTTTGGTAACTTTCAAGGTGAGTATACCTTAAGTGCTATGTTACGATAGCGGTGTGTTAGTTGTGATTAGAAATCATGGTGGGTTAGCGAGTAAGATTTTGGGGATAGAGAAGGTGTGAGCCTTAGAGTGTTATACGTAAAGACCTTAGAGGTAAGGCCGTCTCGAGAAAGGTGTAGTGTTTATGTTTGACCCTTATAGGAGTGCATAGTGCACGTGAGCTATGTTCGTGGGATAAGTCCACGAGTAGCGTGATTTGAAAGAAGGTAGTCGAGCTAGGAAGGCCAGTTGGGTTTCGTAATATGATTTGTGAAATTATTCCTTGGGGAGCTAGTGTTTCTTGCGATGCGGGTCGGGTTGAGGCCATGTTGCGGGTCAACCCGCGGCGAGTAGGTGGTGGGTCGGTTTGTGGTGGTCCCGCCTTGTGGTAGGAGTCACGAGGGTGTTAGGCGGAGTTTAGTTAACGGCGTATGAGTTCGTGGATGCGTTCGACCGGTGGTCGGGCGATGAAGCGACCCATCGTGTTCTTGATCGGGACCGTTTTACTCGGTGTGTTGAGTTATCGAGAAGGTTGTAAGGTTGCAGGGTGCCTACGCCACCTTATGAATGAACGATGGAGCCAGTGCGGCTGTTTCTCTTTACGGGAGTTTGTACGAGCGGGGCTAGGAACTTCAGGTGAGTCTCGAATCGCGTTCGCCTCGGGCGGTGTTTGGATTTCGGGGATAGTTGTGGGGATTGTTGTCTCTGTGGAGGTAGTGTTTAAGCTACCATTTGGTGTTCGGATGTCGCCTTTTGAAGCCTTGTAGGGCGGAAGTGTAGGTTGCCGGTCGATTGGTTCGATGTTGGCAAGGTTCGATTAGTTGGTTGAGTTTGTTCCGTGACGGTGGTTAGGGTGTGGCGAGTTTTAAGAGCAGAGGAACTTAGCGATTACATTGGGCCTTTTGAGTTCATGTGAAGAATAGGCGGGTTGCCTATAGGTTAGCATTTGCGTCCGACTTAGGAAGCGATGCGTCCGATCGCCGTATTGTTATGTTCGGGAAGTATCGAAGATCCATCCAGTGTTCGATAATAATGACCACGTTAGAGATAGTAACCCGAGTTTTGGATCTGAGCGATGCTCGAAATGTAGTAAGTTGAGTGTCGCGGCGAACCGGTGATCGCGTGCGATCGTACCATTTGTTGGGTCGCTTTGAGAAGGTTAATGCCTCGAGCAAAGTGACAAAAGTGGTATCATTTTGGTGATGTTAGAGGTGTTTCCCAGTGGACTTGGAGGTAAGCATTTTTTTGCGCTTGATTGTTTAGGGCGGTATGGCGGGATTGTTCTCGTAAGTATAGTAGTGAAGACTACATTGGCGCCGCGGTTGTTTTGAGACTTAGAAGGAACATTCGGGACGAATGTTTCTAAGGAAGGAGAATGTTATACCCGTAGTTCGGGGTATGTATGCGAGGGCGTGCGTGCGAGAATCTGAGAAAGATTGGAAAGGAGGAAAGAGGTGATTTTTCCACGGAAAAGTTTAGGTTTTGTAAAGGAAAAAGGTTCGTTAATGGAATTGGATTCCCAGTTTGGTATCGGACTTCTGGAATATTAGAGAATTATGGAATTTTATTTTGAAAATGGTCACGTGGGGCCCACGGGAGAAATTCTGATTTTGTGGGGCCACTTTGTTTTGAGATTTTGGCCATTATGGATATTTTAGGAAGATGTTTTATTTTGGGCCAATAGGAGGGTGACACGTGTCACCCCCGGTAATGGCTTAGTAGAATGGCATTTGTGCCTGACACGGTTAAGTCGTTTTCGGCGAAGCGTTTTATAACTTGCGAGGGAAAATTCGGCTATGTCTTTTCTCATTTTGCGGATTTTTAGAGGCGGAACATTTTGGACCAACGAGAGGCGACACTTGGCACCTCATTGGTGAAGCAATGTGGCGACCGCGGGCGATTTGGGAAGGCAAGTGGGAGATATTTTTGGTAGATATTTTGTGTGCAAGTTGGCTAGGTACACATGGGTGAATCTTGGCCTACACTTGCCTAACACTTGGTGTAATCTTGGCCATTGGTTGGCTTTCACTTGACCTATAAATACCCGCTTTGAAGACTAATTCATTCACAAAATTGCCTAAGTCTTGAAAGCTTCTTCCTTCCCCACTGTGTAGTGTCTTGGCGAGAGCCTCTCTCCCCCTTGGCGAGAGTCCCCACAGTGGGGTAGGGTAGAGGTAGACACCACTCCTAGAGTTGCTAATAGTGGGGTACCACTGCCTAGGTTGTTTCAGTATAATACCACTTGTTGTGGTATAGAAATACTCTCTAGTATTGTTATAATGTCCAAATACCTTGGCCCAAATACCTTGTAGTATTCCCAAGGTTACACTTATACAAAAGCCAGAAAATACTATTATACTTCCGTCGGTCCTGGCAAAACCACAGGAAAATCTCCATAGTCAGTTGGAGTATTGTGTAGAAGTTGGTTAGAACTTCTAAGGGTGGTTTAGAGCGGGTTGGAGCGCTCGGAGTTGGAGCTAAAACTTTGCTAAGGATCGACATTAAACTCGGATAATTATGGGCTTATCGAGGTAATTATCTTGTCCCCCTATTGTAATTGGAAATTACATGTTGTTAAATTATATAGTAGAAGTATACTATATATAGTACTGAACTGTAATTACATAGGGTGTATTCTGATGAGACTTGTGTAGTAGTCAGTGGAGTAGAATTGTGCAGTTAGGGGTTAGATGTATAACCCCCCCCCTGGTTGGCTTGGTAGCCGGCCTCGATAGAGGAGGAGATTTACGCTGTTGCGGGGGGGGGAGGTGCTGCCGAAATTTCTGTAGAAAGTTCTACGATGAGACCTAAATGTTAATAAGCGCCTTGTGGCCTTATAAGTGGAAGTACTACGTGTGGAATGATCCACTTGGCTTAAGGAGTAGCCGACTGTTTGGAGCGTTTTGCTATTAGTCGATACTCGTCGCGAGGTATGTGAACCTCTTCCTATCTCTCCTAGCATGATATGTGTGAACTATGTAGTACGGTGAGCGTCATGTGTTTGATTGTTGTAAAACATAAAGTGTTATAACGGCTTTATGGGAAGTTGGTTATAACAGCTTTATGTAGGTAAGAAAATGGGTTGTGGTTTTCGAAGGGTAACTGATTTGATTATAACTGACTTGTTATGTGTTAATGAAGAACTTGAAGTATTTCAAAAGGTTTATAAATCATTTTTGAAAGAATATGTGTAGTAATGTATTTTTGAAAACTTAAGAGTTATACTAGCTTTATGGGAAGTTAGGTATAACGGCTTAAGAATGTTTTACTGATTTTGGAAATCAGGATGTGTATCGACAAACCACTGCAGCGTTAACAAAAGGAAATGTTTTGAATAATTAAGTATGATTAAAACAAGAGAAACTTCCATCCGCATAAGCTAAGATAAGACAAAATGATATTTCTAGATCATGGTCATTGTAATAAGATTGTTATAAATAAGAATAACCTACTTACATGTAAGGCTTATGTTTCTCAATTGGTTAATAAAAGGATTATATTCTTGAATGAATAAGACTATGAACTACGAAACCTTTTTAAAATAAGAACCGAACATTTGAAATTAGGCAAACTCGAGCGTTTGGAAAATAATGTTGTTACTTGATTTTACAAAGGTAAGTGTTTTGGTTTACTTAAAAGACATCACTCTATTTTATACTACGGTATTGTGTGACTTATGTGATAGAACGGATCTTTTAAAGATTTAATGTATGAAATGCGTTGGGGTTAGATACTCGAACTTGTTAGTAGAAAGTACCTTGTGTGAACAACTTGATTGTATTGGTTTGTGATAGCCTTGTAATACTTTCTTGTTGATTTGATAAGTAAACATGTTAGGATCTACTTGTGTTAGTATCTTGTGATTGTTATGTAAGGGGTCATTCTTCTGTGCTTACATTGTTAAAAGGTAAGTCCATCAGATCGTTATTATATCACCTACCCTCTTGTGTATACCGGAGGCTTGCCACCCTTGACGCGGTCTATACGGCCTACGCGTCCGCGAGACTATGCGGAGCCGCGGTATGCTCGAGGATTGACCGATCATTCGGGTGTTTAGCGATGCGGGATTCCCTACGCGTCTCCGAGGGACTACGCGGTCCTCGAGGGCTATGCGGCTGCGAAGTCGGGGACGGATACCGAGGGTTAGGGCCGCCTTCGACGCGGTATACCTCGGTGGTCTAGGACCGGATTCGAGGAATACCTTATGCGGGTCTGTGTGACCTATGCGCGAGTGCGAGTTCGAGAATAGACGCGACATTGATATTGCGGGCGGTGGCGGCCGATCTGTGGTGCGGTCTAGAGAGACCTCGTGATCTGATTTGTGGCATTTGTGGTGCTGGGGTCTTAGTAGTCGGCTATGCCTTCGCACTTACCCGCACGGTCTTATTGTGATGACTTTGAGGCGTGAGTCACGACTTGACATGATCGCTTAGTTGTTGTGAATCGTAGTTTGTTATCATACATGTCTCACGCTTTATATAGACTACTATGATTTCGATTCTGATTACTTCTGATTTCACATACTTGGTACATGTTGTCTTGACCTCCTCCGGGCTGCGTTCATCTGCCGCAGTTGAGGTACATCGATCGTTGATCCTAGCTCTCGTGGTCACGATTCGGCGTTTGGGAAGCTCCGTTTCTCCGGAGGCTTATCGGTGGTATAGTCCCCTGTCGTAGTAAGTGTTTACATTCAGGGGTTTGGCGGGGCCCTGTCCCGCCATTGTGGTCGTATCATTCTTAGAGGTCTGTAGTACTGTTGTGGGCAGGGTTGGTAAAAAGGATTAAGCTGTTCATTTGTAAAAGAGTTGATGGTTATATATATGCCGAATGGCAAGTTTTCACAGATTATTGTTTTATATTTCTGTTATCTCATGTTGTTGTTTTACGTTCCGCTGATTACTCTGATGTTGTGTCACTAGGGTGCCCGGGGTAAGGCACCAGTCACGGGCCCAGTTTCGGGTCGTGACACATTCCTTATATAGACTTCATGTGGATATTTGTGCAGACCATAAGAGCCTCCGGTATATCTTCAGACAGAGGCAGCTGAATTTGCGACAGAAATGGTGGTTAGAGTTACTCAAGGATTGTGATATTGATATCTTATACCACCCGGGGAAAGCCGAGATTCTGAGATGTCACGACCCGACCGGGCTCGCGATCGTGCCCTACACGGGCACCCGCTGTATACATCGAGAATAGCAACGTAACATACACAACATAAAAAAAAAAAACTTAGACAGTAACCAACAACAGGCTAGCCGATAAGGCCACCTTCCGTAAAATATACTCAATCCAGAAATAGAACAATACATTTTTCTTTTCTTTACAGCCCAATCCACAATGTGACTACAGACCTCTAAGAATAACAACTCAAGTGACGGGCCCCGCCATACCTGAATGTACAACAACCGACAATACGAGGATAAGCCTCCAAATGAAGGAGCTTCAACAACAAATGATCCTAAGAGCGAGGATCAAGAATCTGCACTTTTACTGCGGCGTGAACGCACTTCGGCCCGAGGTCGCACAACATGTACCAAATATGTGAAACCAAAGCATGTAATGAAATCATAAGTCTAAAATAAAACTGGAGACATGTATGATTACTCAATTAACAGTACACTGTGCCTTACTAACAATGAGAGTAAATAAGTGAATACTTACAATATCTACGATGGAGGCTCACGATCAGCGGGACCACCCGCGCGATGATCATTAAGCAATCCTATTCACGGGACTATTTCACCGCGTAGATCGCGTGGACCCGCATGAGGTATTCCTCGCATAGTCAGACTACCGCGTGGGACTATTTCACCCGCGTAAGCCCATAAGGACTCGCGTGAGGTATTCCTCGCATGGGTAGCAAATCCACGGAAACAGGTGGTATAACGTCTTGGGGGTTTACCACTCATTTATACTCTTACCCTGAAGCAGGTGGTATAACGTCTTGTGTGTTTACCCCTCATTTATACTCTTACCCTAGCTCAACCGGACATCTGACATAACATAAGCCATACCGGATTATCATACCATAAATAAGCAAGGTAAGAAATCCCCCTAACTTCTTATTAGGCTTATTCATATACATTCTCATTTTAGTTTACTTAAGGCACTAACATGTCATTATAAAATCAGAATTTAACCCAAAGTACTACGACTTCTATTCTTTTAAAAATGACTCTTTTCATATATAACTTCCAAGATACTAATAACCGTAGTATCAAGTCATAACTACTTTTCAAGACAAGTCACGATACCTTTTAGAAATACATTTAGGCTTCTAAATCAAGTGACTTCTTTCTTTAAAACCTTAGGCAATTGATGCCTTAAATCAAATTGCCTTTCAATAAATCAAGCCATTTATCTTTCCATAAAGCCAATATAACCAACTCCCCATAAAGTCGTTATATTCACTTTATGCATTAGTCAAGTACAATTTCTATCCAAGGGACTTATACGTTTAAAGCGAAACAAGTATCGCATACTTTAAAACTCTTCAAGTCCCTTAACATACTTAAATTACTTAGAGTAAACCACTTTAAACTTTCCATAAAACAGTATCAAAATACTTTCAACATACTTAAAGTCTCTTAACTTTGAAAACCAAGATATCCTTAACATTTAAACAAGTGAGTTAATTCCTAACTCAATCAACTTGACATTCCTAAAATAAGCCAAGGATGTCAAATGGACTAGATCGTCAAAATCTTATCGTCTACCGTACTATATCGTGAAACTAGTCATGCTCAAAAGATAGGAAAAGTTCCACATACCTCTTGGTCAAACCACTTGTCAAGTACAAATTCCGCCCGTAGTATGTCAACCTATAATATTCACAATCGTCCATTAAGGCCTTACTTCAAACGTAGAATATTATAAGTGTTAAGTCTTTAAATTCTACGGAAAATCGGACAGCACCTCCTTTGTTTTTACTAACTTTGCCACCTTTTCCAAGGTCGAAATACAATAACCAAACAGCCCCAATTGGCTCACAACAATATAGAAGGTAATCGATGCAAATGAATAACCAAACAGCCCCAATTGGCTCACAATAATATAGAAGGTAATCCAATGCAAATGAATAACCAAACAACCCCAATTGGCTCACAATAATATAACAATACCAATTCTTATTCAATTTCCATTTCAATCCAAATTGGTAGCATAATAAGATATCAAGCCGCAATTGATTCTAGCTACTACATTCTCCAAGTAGGTAACATGCGACAATTCAATTTATCGATCAAATTGGATTTCAATTTCAAATGGCTAAATATGACATTTTCGGATTTTTAGCTCCCAATTCCATAACACTTAACAAACTTCATAACACATATCACATGACCACTTATAACTTATCATAACATGAAATCTTCAATTACAAAAGTAAAACGAAGATTATACCTCAATTAGCCCAAATATGCTCCAAGAGTACAAGTCGATCCCTAGCACCTTTAGCTCCTCCTTCCGACATTCCAATCCACTCCAAGCCACCCTTAGAAGCTTATGAAAAACTCATCTTCAAGTTTCAACTTCAAAGTTGAATAACCCTTTAGGTTTTCGCCTTGCGACTAACACCATTTTTTCGGGATCTTTCTATTGAGAAACACTTATAATACCCTTAGGTACCTTGGTTTAAAGTGGGGGAATTATTGGACAAAAATTGGAAATTTTTCCTTCTTGAAAACCCCCTTAGCCGTGAGCTCCCCTAAAGAGCAAGAACAAGTTCTTGAAAAAATAATTCTAAGTGTGGAGAATGACAAGGTCTTGCACCTACTAGTGTACATATATAACACAAGAAAGGGTATAGATTAGAACACTTGGGTGGTTTGGATGAGATTTACTAAATATCAAGCTTTTGTGGGGTCATTGACTTGGTCAAAGTTGTCAAGCTCTAAGCTTTGCAAGACTTCATCATAAATTATGGTCAATTGACCATTCTACCCTTGCACATTTCGTCCATGTCCATAAAGGGGGGTGACACGTGTCGCCCTCCCGTTCGTCGCAATATTTCGTTTTCCGACAATTCCATAATTCCGATAATTTTTTACTCGTCTCAAACCTTAACATTTGAGTTCTTACGTACGTTCTTAGAAACATATCCTGAAATATTTCCGGGGTGTAACATTCTTCCCCCCTTAGAAACATTCGTCCCTGAATGTTCTCTCGGGAGTACAACTTAAAGATAGCGACATAGTCTTCTTTTACAACCCCTACATACCAATAATACCACACGAGGCCACACAACAGTACTCATACTAAAATGTCGTGAACCCCATGTGTCAACGTCGGTTATACGTATGAAGCTTCGGCTGACTCTAAGCTTACTAATAATCTTTCCCGGATAAGCTTCGCCTAATCCACAGCCCGCTGAATCAAGTCCGACCAAATCGAACCTCGCCTATGTCGAAGCATCCAACCGGCGATCTACACTTTCTTACATACAAGGCCTCATACAGGGCCATCTGAATCCTGGAAAGGTATCTGTTATTGTACGCAACACATAAAGAGACAATTAACCCTCCCGGCTATAGCTGAAATCAAGAACATAGGACCGCGTCCTATCCTCGAGTGCTGGATAGTACGCTCGCACGTCTGGCCGGCCGAGGGTGTAATGCAACATCGAGACTCACTGTGTCCCTAATCCTCTGAAAAACCTCCGAGAAGTTATCCAGAACCGAGCTCATCCGCTTGGTCATCATAAACGTAGGAACCCCGTGCGGTCTCACAATCTCTCGCTATACAAGCAAGCATAATCCTCAGAGTAAATGGCCCTAACCGAAGAACACGACTGGTTTCGCCAGCCCACTTACCATGACCCCCAGGGAGTCGCACTTCCTCCGAGTACGATGCCACCCTGTAACAAGATCTATATTAATTACCTCTCATATCTAGGTTGGGATTTCAATCGCCTGCAATAGCCCACTGGGCTTCTGGTGCTCAACCATGACCTGCTACTATCTCGGACACTAAGCAGTAACTCCGCTATGTCCCTTTTCCGGTCATCTTACCCATACATACTTCTGAGGTCACGACACGACTTAGTCGGCCCCAAACAATTGGGCAATAAGCGCTGCGTGCCTCCCTAAAACTGGCGACTAGTCTCGCAAAGACCGGTACACGCAATCTATCCTCATCTCACAAAGACTTATTCGGCGCGCTACTCAAACAGCTCTTCTCTTCCCGAGAGCCGTATCTCGATATCAGATCATAATTGGATCCTCATACTGTCGCCTCCATACCTCCTCAACGATGGAAGACTCGGCAACCTCTCGGATCTGAACTTCATTAACCTTGGAAACAAATAATCGAACCCCTAGGCTCGGTAACTGAAGGATCTCACGGACCACATCCTGTCTATCTGTCGCTTAACCGCGGACTACCCTTAGGTCCACGAAAAGAGTATTCAGAATCGTCTTGGCTTTCCCGGATGGTATAGGATATCAATATCACGATCCTGAGTAACTCTAACCACCATCGCTGCCGCAAATTCTACCGCCTCGATCGCAGATATACCGGAGGCTTTTTGGGTCTGCACAATTATCCACACGAAGTCTATATATACGTCATGCCCCCAAATCTTCAAGGCATGATTTAACTGCCGCCAGCACTAAATCGTGAGTGGCGCAATTTCCTTCCTGCTTCCCTAACTACCGGGAAAACATAGGCTCTATCTCATTCGGGTTGCGTCGACACAACCTAGCCCAACACCCAACGTGTTATCAATATAACCTAACCTCTAGTCTCACGGAGGGGTTAGAAGCTAGTCGTGGTCAACTTATCTCCCAAAACTAAAAGCCTTTCTCATTCCCGTGAAATATTCGTATCCTTAATCTCACTTATGGTTCCTGTTTCCCTTTTTTTTTGTTGCAACCAAACTTGGTCACTAAACTTAGACTTAATTCCATTGCGCGCCTCATGGCTAAGACTTACTGTCAATCACATTTTTGGGGGGGGAGGTTTTCTTGATCTCACAAGTAGTAACCCGCTTTTCCTTTCCCAGTAGAGCCTATAACTAGGTGTTACCACATTTTCTCGAAATGTTCTTACTTCCCACTAATTACTAATGGTCTTTACACTAGTGCAGGGTAAACATACCGTGCAACCTACATTTATATCTTTACGCTACTTCGCCGACCAATTGCACGTCGTTCTTAATTACCCCAACACAACACTTTTCCCAGTTATCTACAATCAGAACCTATGGCATGGCGATATCAAGACCTACGGTCTTATATCCTTCGTCTAACAACATGGGTACACGCAACCCCAATAATACGCAAAGCGCCCTTTTCGTGGGGAAGAGGACTTATCTCCTTTTCTTAAACTTTCTCGAGTCACAACCCTAATCACAGGTCCTCTTGTCCAAGAATTAGCTAATCATCACGCACCGCTTTAAGTTCGTAGATTTTCCAACCTACCAAAGATGCCCTCGACTTCACGCAAAGATTCGTATTTATTTTTTCTTGCCTTGCACGTTTTCTGAAATTATCAGAAGGTCGTGGCCACGACCGCCACACCAAACCAACTCCAAGTACCTCAAGGGCACTCAAAATAACTTCCTCCAAATTTAATTATTACATACTTCTGCGTCAATTTACCCCAGTGAACAAGTCACACGGACTTAAAAAGAAAACAATGTCAAAGAGGAAGGATAATTCATGGTTACCACCACTTCTCTTCCTTTCCACTCGATGGCAACCGCCACGAAAGCGTACCGAATCAATCTCTCTTATGTAGTCCACGTTGGCATAACAAGAGGCCAACTAGTCCGAACTCATAATGACCTCAATGTCATCATACTCTGCTGAGTCCAACGCTTTATCGTTCTCACAATTATTATCTAACCGCTCGCCTACCACCCAACACTCACGGTGTAGTCACCGAAAGGTCCTCATGGATTCAGTTCCATTTCCTTACTATTGCTCTCTTTCTTCGGGTCGTACTCTTTCCGTACTCCCAAACTTATTCTAGCTTACATACATAAATTCCATACTAACTCGCCTCCACTGGAGTTACTAAATTAAACAACATAAGGCCGCCCGGCTCACAACTGACACTCGGTGGAACACGTCCACGAACCCATAAAATGATTAACTAAATTTGGGCCTTGCACCCTCGTGACCCTGTCACGTAGCGGGACTACTACCAACTGATCCCATTTCCTTTCAAGTTATGGGGCGACCCTAAATAGATCCCCAACCACTCAAGGCGTGACTTAACTCTTTTCCTAGGTCTGCCTTAACTTTTACTACGAGAAGGCCTTATATACCTAAGCTCTCGGTGGTTCTCAACATTTTTAGGCTCGCACTTTCCATGCTCCAAGCCTATCTTATCAGCCCCCCGTAACCGGGTACAAGAACTTCTCGTAATATCATAATCGTGTTGTCTTGACCACAACAACCATACTTTCTTCGTTCGGATCTCGCCCGTACAATTCCCTTAAGCATACCACGTAGATTAAGTTACTATCATAGTCTTTCACTTAGTCTCTTAATAATAACTTCTTAAGGGTCCATTACCTTTTCCGATAACTCATCATTTCCTAATTATCTCAAATTAGCACGTAAAACCTTGATGAGAATTCATTAAACTGTTTCATACCTTCCCGGTATTTATTTAGTCCCTTCCAAATTCTGGTAATCTAAATCATTCTAGGCAACACGCGTCTGACCCTCATACATAAATTAGCATAGTTGTATGTCACAATACAAACTACAACCATTACCAACCTGGATACGCAATCCACGTAATCCTTCCTGGGTCACTGCTGCCTTTCTCGTAGCTGCAAACAATCATAACTTGTTAGGGAGAGACGACCCTAACCATACAGCTCTATCGCACGATCTTAGAGTGAGAAGAATGGAAACCAATCCTAAATGTCCGCAGCCTCACGATTATAGATGTGGCACAACACACCGATAATCAAGACTCTACTTAGACACGATGCGTAGACACTTTTCGAGGACTAAGCGCTCGATACCACTTTTGTCACGACCCGACCGCTCGCGATCGTGCCCTACACGGGCACCCCAGCCGTATACATCGAGAATAGCAATGAACATACACAACATACAAAAAAAAACTTAGACAGTAACCAACAACAGGCTAGCCGATAAGGCCACCTTCCGTAAAATATACTCAATCCAGAAATAGAACAGTACATTTTTCTTTTCTTTACAGCCCAATCCACAATGTGACTACAGACCTCTAAGAATAACAACTCAAGTGACGGGGCCCGCCATACCACGAATGTACAACAACCGACAATACCGAGGATAAGCCTCGAAATGAAGGAGCTTCAACACCGTGAACAGTGATCCTAAGAGCGAGGATCAACAACACAGTACTTTACTCAGATGAACGCAGCCCCGGAGGTCGATAACATGTACCAAATATGTGAAATCATGTAATGAAATCATAAGTCTAAAATAAAGCTGAGACATGTATGATTACTCAATTAATAAAGACATCGTGCCTTACTAACAATGAGAGTAAATAAGTGAATACTTACAATATCTACATGGGAGGCTCACGATCAGCAGACCACCCGCCCGCAGATCATTAGCAATCATATTCACGGGACTATTTCACCGCGTAGATCGCGTGGACCGCATGAGGTATTCCTCGCATAGGTCAGACCCGCCGCATGGGACTATTTCACCCGCATAAGCCCATAAGGACTCGCGTGAGGTATTCCTCGATCATGGGTAGCAAATCCACGAAACGGTGGTATAACGTCTTGGGGTTTACCCTCATTTATACTCTTACCACAGGCGGTGGTATAACGTCTTGGGGGTTTACCCCTCATTTATACTCTTACCCTAGCTCAACCGGCCATCATACATAACATAAGCCCTACCGGCTTATCATACAATAAATAAGCAAGTTAAGAAATCCCCGTAACTTCTTATTAGCCTTATTCATATACATTCTCATTTTAGTTTACTTAAGGCACTAACATGTCATTATAAAATCCGGGAATTTAATCCAAAGTACTACGTACTTTTATTCTTTTAAAAAAATGACTCTTTTTCATATATAACTTCCAAGATACTAATAACCGTAGTATCAAGTCATAACTACTTTTCAAGACAAGTCACGATACCTTTTAGAAATACATTTAGGCTTCTAAATCAAGTGACTTCTTTCTTTTAAAACCTTAGGCAATTGATGCCTTAAATCAAATTGCCTTTCAATAAATCAAGCCATTTATCTTTCCATAAAGCCAATATAACCAACTCCCCATAAAGTCGTTATATTCACTTTATGCATTAGTCAAGTACAATTTCCTATCCAAGGGACTTATACGTTTAAAATGAAACAAGTATCGCATACTTTAAAACTCTTCAAGTCCCTTAACATACTTAAATTACTTAGAGTAAACCACTCTTTAAACTTTCCATAAAAACAAGTATCAAAATACTTTCAACATACTTAAAGTCTCTTAACTTTGAAAACCAAGATATCCTTAACATTTAAACAAGTGAGTTAATTCCCTAACTCAATCAACTTGGACATTCCTAAAATAAGCCAAGGATGTCAAATGGACTAGATCGTCAAAATCTTATCGCTCACCGTACTATATACGTGAAACTAGTCATGCTCAAAAGATAGGAAAAGTTCCACATACCTCTTGGGTCAAACCACTTGTCAAGTACAAATTCCGCCGTAGTATGTCAACCTATAATATTCACAATACGTACATTAAGGCCTTACTTCAAACGTAGAATATTATAAGTGTTAAGTCTTTAAATTCTACGGAAAATCGGACATCACCTCCTTTGTTTTACTAACTTTGCCACCTTTTCCAAGGTCGAAATACAATAACCAAACAGCCCCAATTGGATCACAACAAGATAGAAGGTAATCCAATGCTAATGAATAACCAAACAGCCCCAATTGGCTCACAATAATATAGAAGGTAATCCAATGCAAATGAATAACCAAAGCAAATTTCAATGGCTCACAATAATATAACAATACCAATTCTTATTCAATTTCCATTTCAATCCAAATTGGTAGCATAATAAGATATCAAGCCGCAATTGATTCTAGCTACTACATTCTCCAAGTAGGTAACATGCGACAATTCAATTTATCGATCAAATTGGATTTCAATTTCAAATGGCTAAATATGACATTTTTGGATTTTTAGCTTCCAATTCCATAACACTTAACAAACTTCATAACACATATCACATGACCACTTATAACTTATCATAACATGAAATCTTCAATTACAAAAGTAAAACGAAGATTATACCTCAATTAGCCAAAAATATGCTCCAAGAGTACAAGTCGATCCCTAGCACCTTTAGCTCCTCCTTCCGACATTCCAATCCACTCCAAGCCACCCTTAGAAGCTTATGAAAAACTCATCTTCAAGTTTCAACTTCAAAGTTGAATAACCCTTTAGGTTTTCGCCTTGCGACTAATACGAAAAACACCATTTTTCGGGATCTTTCTATTGAGAAACACTTATAATACCCTTAGGTACCTTGGTTTAAAGTGGGAATTATTGGACAAAAATTGGAAATTTTTCTTCTTGAAAAACCCCTTAGCCGAGCTCCCTAAAGAGCAAGAACAAGTTCTTGAAAAAAATAATTCTAAGTGTGGAGAATGACAAGGTCTTGCACCTACTAGTGTACATATATAACACAAGAAAGGGTATAGATTAGAACACTTGGGTGGTTTGGATGAGATTTACTAAATATCAAGCTTTTGTGGGGTCATTGACTTGGTCAAAGTTGTCAAGCTCTAAGCTTTGCAAGACTTCATCATAAATTATGGTCAATTGACCATTCCACCCTTGCACATTTCGTCCATGTCCATAAAGGGGGGGGGGGGGTGACACGTGTCGCCCTCCCGTTCGTCGCAATATTTCGTTTTCCGACAATTCCATAATTCCGATAAATTTTTACTCGTCTCAAACCTTAACATTTGAGTTCTTACGTACGTTCTTAGAAACATATCCTGAAATATTTCCGGGGTGTAACAACAGATGCTCCTAGTCGTGGATCTATGGGTAGTCTGTCAGATGGACATCCAGATAGACAGGACGTGGTCCGTAAGATTCATCAGCTACCGAGCCGAGGGGTTCGATTATTTGTTTCCAAGGTTAATGAAGTTTAGATCCGAGAGGTTGCCGAGTCTTTCGTCATTGAGGAGGTAAAGAGGCGACAGTATAAGGATCTAGTTATGATACGATATCGAGATACGGCTCTCCGAGAAGAGAAAAGCATGTTTGAGTAGCACCGGATGGGGTGCTGTGATATGAGGATAGATTGTATGTACCCGGTGCTGCAGGACTTGTCAGCAGGTTTTAGGGGAGGCACGCAGTGCTTATTGCTCTATTGTTCGGGTTCGACTAAGATGTACCATGCCCTCAGATGTATGTATTGGTAGGATGGCCTGAAAAGGGACGTGGCATGTTTTGTTTCTCAGTGTCCTAATTGTAGCAGGTCTATGTGGAACACCAGGAGCCCGGTGGGCTACTACAGGAGATTGAGATCCCAACTTATATATGGGAGGTGATTAATATGGACCTTGTTATATGGTGGCATCATACTCAGAGGAAGTGTGACTCCCTGGGGGTCATAGTAAACAGGCTGACGAAACCAACCGTGTTCTTCCGGTTAGGACTACTTACTCGGCTGAGGATTATGCTAGCTTATATAGTAGGGAGATTGTGAGACTGCACGGGGTTCCTACATTTATGATGTCAGACAGATGAGCTCAGTTTACGGCTGACTTCTGGAGGTTTTCCAGGAGGTATTAGGGACACAGGTGAGTCTCAGTGTGGCATTTCACCCTCAGACCGACGGGCAGGCAGAGCATACTATCCAGGCACTTGAGGATAGGTTGTGGGTCGGTGTTATTGATTTCAGAGTTAGCTGGAAGAATTATTTGCCTCTTGTTGAGTTTGCGTATAACAAAAGCTACCATTCCAGTATCTAGATGGCCCTGTATGAGGCTCTGTATGAAGAAGTGTAGACTCGCCGATTGGTTGGTTCAGCGTAGGCGAGGTTCAGTTAGTTGGCCCAGACTTGATTAAGCGGGCTGTGGATAAGGCGAAGCCTATCCAGGAAGTATTATTAGCAAGCTCAGAGTCGACAGAAGCTTTAGGCAGATAACCGACGTCGACACTTGGAGTTCAGGTTGACGTTCTGGTATAAGTATTGTTATGTGGCCCCGTGTGGCATTATTAGTATGTAGGGGTTGTAAAAGGAGACTATGTCGCTATCCATAAGATTGACCCCAAAAGAACATTCGGGGACGAATGTTTCTAAGGGGGGAAGAATGTTACACCCCGTAAATTGCAGGACATGTTTATAAGAACGTACGTAAGAACTCAAAAAGTTAAGATTTGAGAATAGTAAAAATATATCGGAATTTTGGAATTTGTCGGAAAACGAAATATTGCGATGAATGGGAGGGCGACACGTGTCACCCCCCCCCCTTAGTGGTCTTGGACGAAATGTACATGGCTAAAATGGTCATTTGACCAATAAAGAGATGACCAAGTCTTGCTAAGGGCTAAAGCTTGATATTGTTGACTTAGTCAAGAGCCACTTGGCTTGATCCTTGTAGAATGCATCCAAACTACCCATTTTGTCACGACCCGAATCTGGGCCCGTGACTGGTGCCTTACCCCGGGCACCCTAGTGATACAACATCAGAGTAATCAGCGGAACATAAAACACATACATGAAACAAATGAAGTACAAAACGATGTCGAGGAAAACTTGCCTTTCGCATATATATAAATAACAACTCCTACAAATGAACAGTTTAACTTTTTACAACCCCGCCACAACAAGATTACTGCACTTACGAAATGATACGACAACAATGGCGGGACGTGGCCCGCCATACCCCGAATGTAAATACCTACAACGACAGGGACTATACGAGATAAGCCTCCGAGAAACGGAGCTTTCCCAAACGCCAATCGCGGACCCTAAGAGCGAGGATCAACGGCGGTGTACCTTTACTGCGGCATGAACGCGGCCGAAGCGAGGTCGATAACAGTACCAAGTATGTGAAATCGAAAATAAATCAGTAAATGAAATCATAGTAGTCTATATAAAGCGGAGACATGTATGATAACCAAACTACGATCACAATAAATAAGCGATCATGTCAAGTCGTGACTCACGCCTCAAAGTTATCACAATAAAACCAGACGGGCAAGTACGAAGGCATAGCCGACTACTAAGACCCACAGCCAAAAATACCACAAATCGTATCCCGAGGTCTTTCTAGACCGCACCACATGATCGGCCGCCACTCGCCGCAATATCAATGCGCGTCTATCCACGAACTCTCGCAGCCCGCATAGGTCACCCATGCACCCGCATGAGGTATTCCTCGAATCATGGTCCTGCATCACCGAGGTATACCCGCATCGGGCGCAGCTAACCTCGGTATCCGCTCAGGCTCCGCAGTCCGCATAGTCTCAAAAGACCGCATAGTCTCAACAGACCGCATAGGGAATCCCCCGCATCAGGCTAAACACCTGGAATGATCAATCCTGGAGCTACCGCACTCCGCATAGTCACACGGACTGCATAGGCCGTATAGACCGCATCAAGGTGGCAAGCCCTCGGTATAATAAGTCGGGGTATGTGATACAATAACGATAACGGGCTTAACGCTTGACAACGTAAGCACAACAAGAGTGACCCCTTACACAATAATCACAAGATACTAACACACGTAGCATCCTAACATGCTTACTTATCAAATCAACAAGAAAGTATTACAAGGCTATCACAAACCAATACAATCAAGTTATTCACACAAGGTACTTTCTACTAACAAGTTCGGGTACCTATCCCCAAAGTACTTCATATATTAAATCTTTAAAAGATACGTTACTTCACAAAAACCACACAATACCTGTAGTATATGAAAATAGAGTGATTATCTTTTTAAAGTAAATCAATTACTTCTCTTTGTAAAAACAAGTAGCAACATTCTTTTCCAATGTTCAAGTTTGCCTAATTTCCAATGTTCAAGTTTGCCTAATTTCCCATGTTCAAGTTTCTCATTTTAGAAAGGTTTCGTAGTTCATAGTCTTATTCATTTAAGAATATAATTCTCCTTTAAACAAACTGATAAACATAAGCATTATAATTGAGTAGGATATTATTGTTTATAACAATCTTATTACAATGACCATGATCTAGAATTATAATTTTGTATCATATTTGCTTCTATTCAGATGGAAGTTTCTACTGGTTTTAATAATACTTAATTATTAAAAACATTTCCTTTTATTAACGCTGCAGTGGTTTGTCGATACACATTCTTATTTCCAAAATCATTAAAACATTCTTAAGCCGTTATACCTAACTTTCCATAAAGCTAGTATAACTATTAATTTTTCTAAAAATCAAGTATTACCTCTTCTTTCAAAATGATTCAAAATCTTTTGAAATACTTCAAGTTCTTTATTAACACATAACAAGCCGCTTATAGTTCAAATCGATTACCTTTTAAAACCACAAGTATTTTCTTACCAACATAAAGTCGTTATAACCAACTTCCCATAAAGTCGTTATAACACTTTATGTTTTAAACCAATCAAATACATTTAGCACATGACGTCACCGTACTACATAGTTCACACATATCATGCTAGAAGAGATAGGAAGAGGTTCACATACCTCGCGACGAGTATCGACTAATAGCAAAACGCCCAAGTACTTCCAACCGGCTACCTTTTAAGCCAAGTAGATCGCGCCACACGTAGTACTTCAACCTATAAGGCCACAAGGCGCTCATTAACATTTAGATCCCTTCGTAGAACATTCTACGAAAATTCGAAGACTTCCCCGCACACAGCGTAAATCTCCTCCTCTATCGGGCTGCTACCAAGCCAACCAGGGGGGTTATACGTTAATCCGGACGTACAATTCTACCTCGCGTAAAAGCTACACAAGTCTCATCTGAATACGGTCCTATGTAAATACATTCGATTCTTCTTTCAAAAGGTTTCTTATTATTGGGCTTAAGTCAAAAGACATTGCCGATAACAACGTTCGATTCTATATATAGTATACTTCAACTATATAGTCTAACAATCATGTAATCTCCAATTACAATAGAGGACAAGATATTTACCTCGATAAGCCCATAATTATCCGAGTTTAAATGTCGATCTGAGCAAGGTTTAGCTCCTACTCCGCGCTCCGACCGCTCCAAACAACCCTTAGAAGTTCTAACCAACTTCTACTTATAACTTCAACTACGGGTGAAGATTTACTTAGGGTTTCGGTTTTGTGACTGAAGGGAAGTATAATAGTATTTTTGGGCTTTGTAAAGGTATAACCTTAGAATACTACAAGGTATATGGCTAAGGTAATTTGGGCATTATAACAATACTTTTGAGAGTATTTCTAACAAGAGGGGGGGCATTATACGAAACAACTAGGCTAGGGGGGGAGTCCCCACGGCCACACACTACTAGGAGGGGAGGGCTCTCGCCGAGGGGAGGGGATGGTGTTGGACGAGAACACTACTAAGAGAGGGGGAGGATTTTTAACACTTAGAGATTTATAGAATGGATGAAGAAGTCATCAAAAAGGGGGGTATTTATAGGTCTAGCAAAGGCCAACCAATGGCCAAGATCTTGCCAAGTGCAAGGCAAGTGTAGGGCCAAGATCTTGCCAAGTGCACCTTATCCATCTACCACAAAATATCCTACCAACCCCTTGACCAAACAATGGCCATTCGTCCACCCCTTTACCGCCCCAAACGTGCTCCAATGAGAGGGTGCCAAGTGGCGCCCTCTTGTTGGTCCAAAAGCTGTGAAAACGTTTCGTCGAAAAACGACTCTAAACGGGTGTTGTGAACAAAATAATTTTCGGCCAAGCCAACTTTAAACTTCAAATTTTTCTACGTACGTCCTTACGTACATACTCTGAAAATACGGGGTATAACACATTTGTTCTAATCTTGACCATCCATATGGTTATATAAGCTTACTACTAGCAAGACTAAGTCCCACAAAAAATTTCTCTCAATAGAAAGATCCCGGAAAAGTGGCGTTTCGTATTAGTCGCAAGGTGAAAACCTAGTCACTTTCCTAGGTTTGGAATTGGAATTGAAGGAATTTGTTTGTGATCTTCTAAGGGCTTCAAGTGGCGGATTGGAGTGTCAAGGAGAGGCTTTAAGTTTCTAGGGAGCGACTTCGGATCTTGAAGTGGATTAAGGCTCACTAAGGTAACAATATTGTTCTCTTAAGTGTATAAGATTACATATTGTTGTAGCCTTACATTTTAACTAGCATGAAGTATATGTATATAAGATTGATAAGTGTTATGGATATTGGAAGCCTAAAATCTGAAATGTCATTGTTAGCCATTTGAAGTTGAAATACAATTTTGGTCGATAATTAGAATCGTCGCATGTTACCTACTTGAAGATTATAGTTGTTATAATCTATTGCGGATTTATAACATGTTATACTAAACAACTTGGATTGAAAAGGAATTGGAAAAGACTATGCATTGTTGTCCCTCAAATTGCCGAATGTAACATTGTATGTTGGACTAGTTTGATATCAATTGTGGGGCAGAATTTTACACGTCCTGTTAAGGCGTGTAATCCCCTTTGTATTGTTGAATTGTTGGGCCTTAAATGTGGCGTTTGGTTATTGATTTTCGGACCTTGAAAAAGGTGGAAAAGTATATAGAAACAAAGGAAGTGTTGTCCAATTTTCCGTAGAATTTAGTGACTTTGCACTTAAAATATTCTACGTTTGAAGTAAGAAGTTAATAGACGTATTATGGTCATTATAGGTTGACATACTACGTACGGCATATTGGACTTGGCAAGTAGATTGAACCGAAGAGGTATGTGGAACTTTCTTATCTCTTGAGCATGAATAGTTGTAAATATATAGTACGGTAGACGTACGAGATTTTTGACAATCTAATCCATTTGATATCCTTGGCTTATTTTAAGAATGTCCAAGTTGGTTGAGTTAGGGACTTAACTCACTTGTTTAAGAATATTAAGGATATCTTAGTTTCTAAAAGTTAAGAGACTTAAAGTGTTACACCCCGTAAGTCCAGGACATGTATAAGAGAAAGTACGTAAGGAACACAAGACTTGAAATTGGTACGAAAGGAAGAATTGTTTTTCCGACGGAAAATCTTCCGAACGTCGGAAAGGAAAAATGTTCGTTGTTGAGAATTGGATTCTCAAAATGCATTATTTGGAGAGTATGGAACTTATTAACATTATGGAAATTTATTTTTACGGATTTGGTCATGTAGGGCCCACCTGAGGAATTTTACGTTTTGTGGGGGCCACGAGGGTTACGGAATTTTATGGATGAATGGGAGGGCGACATGTGGCACCCCCACAATGGTCTTGGACGAAATTAATGATAGGGTAAAATGGTCATTGACCATCAAGGAAGATAAGTCTTCAAAGCTTGAATTTATTGACTAGTCAACTTGTCCACTTGGCCAATTAATTAATTGCTCTTCATCCTAGCCCACAAGTGTTATAATCTAAGCCATCCATTTTATTATATATACACTACACTAGTCAAGACTAGTCTTCAACACTTAGAATTTTTCACAACATTGTTGTTCTTCATAGACATGCTCTCGGCTTTGATGAGATTCCCACACAAAAAAATTTAGTTTGCGATCCATTATTCACAAGACTTAAACCCAAGGTCCCTAAGGGTATTGTAAGGGTATCTCAATAGAAAGATTTCGGAAAAACAGCGTTTTCACGTTAGTCGCAAGGCGAAAACCTAAGTAGTTTTCCTAGTTTTGGATTGGAAATGGAAGAGAAGTTGGTTGTGAACTTCTAAGGGCTTCAAATAGCGGATTGGAGCGTAAAGGAAAGGATCTAAGAATTGCTAAGGAGCGACTTTGAATCTTGGAAATTTTAAGGGCTTGTAAAGGTATAATTCTTGTCGTTTTAGTAATTAAGATTACTTATTGTTGTAGCTATGGATATTAGCAAGCATGAGATATGTATATTATGAAGTTTGATAAGTATATTGGCTATTGGAACCCAAATCCGAAAACTAGCATGTTTAGGCTTAAGATTACAATTCAAGTTGATTATAAGAATAAGCCGTCACATGCTATATAAAGAAGGAAATTGTCGTTGTTGAAGTTGTCTATGACTATATAACATGTTAGACCTAAGAACTTGGATTGAAAAAGAATTGGAAAGGACATAGGATTGATTATAAGTTGGCCGAGAATGGGTTGGATATTAAACTTATTTGGTATGAATTGTGGGGCGGAATTTTACACGTATTGTAAGGCGTGTAATCCCCTTTGATTGGTTGGTATGTTGAGCCTTAAATGTGGCATGTTTGGTTATTGTATTCGGCCTTGAAAAAGGTGGCAAAGTATGTAGAAACAAAGGAGGTGCTGCCCGATTTTTCGTAGAATAAGAGACCGTATACTTAGTATTATTCTACGTTTGAAGCTAGAGGTTAATGGACGTATTATGGCCATTATAGGTTGAAGTACTACGTGTAGCGTATTCTACTTGAAGGGGTGGAAAAGCTAGCAAGGATAAAGTACTTGGGAGAATTTTTGCAACTTGTCGCTAGTCGTCGCGAGGTATGTGAACCTCTTCTTTCTTTGGCATGATCCTACGTATGAAATAGCCATGTGATAGTATTTTATGATTCCTTCTACTCTTAGAAGTTAAGAAGTGTCCAAGTTGTTGATTCTAAGTTCAAAATATGTCTAAAATTATCCTAAAGTCCTTACCAAGTCTTATGGGAGATGTTGGTAAGAATGGTTAGGAAGTTACGAGATTTGATTTAAAGCTATGTGTCTTGATTTATTTAAAGTAAGCAAGTTGATTTTATGTTTAAAAATTACTTGAATTTATATGTGAAACGGGGATTGATTTTAAAAGTGGAGGTTATATGATTTTATAAGTATAAGTAAATGGACTTTAAAGAATGTATGTTATGAAGTTTTAAGACTACGAACTTTGATTGTCTTTTAAGGATTATGAAGTTTTAAGCGATATGATTTTAAAGAGTGTATGCTACGAGGGGTTAATACTATAAGCCTTGATTTTATGAGTGGAAATGACTAAACTTTAAAAAGTATGGCTTCTTAATTTATTTCAAAAGTTAAGAAGATGGTTTCCAAAAGAGTGTGTGACTTGAGCTTTAAAAAGAAAGGAGTTTTATGATTCTTTTTAAGTATGTATGTACGTGGTATTTTTTTGGGTCTAGTTTTCCTAATGTTGTAAGAATAAAAGCGTCTTAAGTTCTCTAAAATGAATGGTTGTTATAATAGCTTTATGGGAAGTTGTTATGACGGCTTAAGAAGAAGTGAAAAGATGGTTTAAAAATGTTATGTAAGGAAAAATCACACCGAGCCTACAAATAGGTCGGATTACGTTATGAAATACACCGAGCCTACAAATAGACCGGATTACGTTATAAGATACACCGAGCCTACACATAGGCCGGATTACGCCATATTTGTTATGCCCCGTAGTTCCGGAGTATGTATGTGAGGACGTACGTACGAATGTATACGCCCTAATTAGGGTAAGATTGATAGAATTATTTTCCGACGGAAATTATTCCGAACCTTGTGAAGGAAATTTTACGTTTTCAATATTTTTACGATTATGGAATTCTTCCGAGAGAGAAAATATTTTGGACCAATAGGAGGGCGACAAGTGTCACCCCTAGATTGGGCCATGTTGGACGAAATTGAGTGGGTTAGTGGGCAAGACAAGTGACCAAAAGTCTTGCATGGTTTTGCATAGTGGAGTTGGACGGTTTTTGTGAAGTTTGTGGGCAAAGTCAAATGGTCAAGGTCTTGCATGGCTTTTGTAGGACAAGTGTGGAGAGGAACCTACACAAACACATCTCTACCATACACATGTTTCAATCCTAACCCTTGGTGGTGCTATATAAACCCCTTTAGTTGATGAAAATCTTCCACACTTAGTATATTCCAAGACTTGAAAAACATTTCCCTCTCCCTCCTTCTTATATTGCTCTCGTCCAACCCCCTCCCCTAACCAAATGTTGTCCAAAAATTCTTAAAGATATAAGTGTTCTTCCTTAATGTGTTAGGAAGATTATTAACCAAGAGTTAGACAAGATTTCACACCCCTAGCCTCAAAAGAAACCCCTTGCCGAGATTGGGCGATTTTCGGATGTTTTGATGATTTTTTGTCACGACCGACCCGGCCCGCGATCGGTGTCGCACTGGCACCCCTTTTGGCATACATCAGAGAATAGCAGCGGAACATACACAACAGATAAAATACTTAAACATAAAATAACAACAGGCTAGCCGATAAGGCCACCTTCCGTAACTAATACCAATAGAACAATAAATTTTATTTTTCTTTACAACCCAATCCACTATGTGGCTACAGACCTCTAAGAATAACATTCCTGGCGGGACAGGGCCCCGCCATACCCCTGAATGTACAACAACTGACAATACCAGGGATAAGCCTCCGAAATAAGGGAGCTTCTCAACAGCTGAACAGTGATCCTAAGAGCGAGGATCAAGAATCAGACTCTACTGCGGATGAACGCGGCCGGCAAGGAGGTCGATAACATGTACCAAATATGTGAAATCGAAAGCATCAGAATGAAATCATAAGTCTAATAATAAAGCGGAGACATGAATGATACTCGATTAATAAGACCTGTGGCCTTACTAACAATGAGAGTAAATAGGTGTATACTTACAATATAAAGTAGGAAGCTCACGATCAAAACAGACCACTGTCCGCAGATCATTAAGCAATCCTATTCCTGGGACTATTTCACCCGCATAGATCGCGTGGACCCGCATGAGGTATTCCTCGCATGGGACTATTTCACCCACATAAGCCCTTACGGACTCGCATGAGGTATTCCTCGCATAGGTCGGACCCGCCGCACGGGACTATTTCACTGCATAAGCCCTACGGACTCGCATGAGGTATTCCTCGCATCGTGGGTAGCAAATCCACGGAAATATGCAATGCCACAAACCCGGGAATGACCCGCAATTATTCTTGAACTACTAGCACAAATCCGCTATCACACATAACATAAGCACTACCGCTTATCATACAATATATAAGCAAGTTAAGCAATCCCCTAACTTCTTATTATTCTGTTTCATATACACTCTCATTTTAGTTTAGTTAAGGCACTAACATGTTCTTTATAAAAATCCGGGAATTTAACCCAAAGTACTACGTACTTCTATTCTTTCAAAATGACTCATTTCATTATAAAACTTCCAAGATACTAATAACCGTAGTATCAAGTTACAATTTCTTTTTCAAGACAAGTCACAATACTTTTAGAAATAAAATTAGGCTTCTAAATCAAGTGACTTCTTCTCTCGTAAAAACCTTAGGCAATTGATGCCTTCAAATCAAATTGCCTTTCAAATAAATCAAGCCATTTATCTTTCCATAAAGCCAATATAACCAACTCCCCATAAAGTCGTTATATTCACTTTATACCTAAGTCAAGTACAATTTCCTATCCAAGGGACTTATACGTTTAAAACGAAACAAGTGTCACATTCTTTAAAACTCTTCAAGTCCCTTAACATGCTTAAATTACTTAAGAGTAAACCATTCTCTTATTAACTTTCCATAAAGCTATTATAACCAACTTCCCATAAAGCCGTTATACTAGCTTTATACATTAGCAACTTACATACTTCTTTTTAACCAAGAGACTTAAACTTTCCAACAAAACAAGTATCAAAATACTTTCAACATACTTAAAGTCTCTTATCTTTTGAAAACCAAGATATCTTTAATAATTAAACAAGTGAGTTAATTCTCTAACTCAAACAACTTGGGCATTCTTAAACGTGAACATTTGAAATTAGGCAAACTTGGACGTTTGGATAATGTTGTTACTTGATTTTACAAAGATAAGTGTTTTGATTCACTTCAAAAGATAATCACTCTATTTTCATATACTACGGGTATTGTGTGACTTTTGTGAAAGTAACGTATCTTTTAAAAAGTTAATGAATGAAGTACTTTGGGGATAGAAACCCGAACATGTTGACATATAGTAGAAAGTACCTTGTGTGTATAACTTGATTGTGTTGGTTTGTGATAGCCTTGTAATACCTTCGTGTTGCTTTGATAAGTAATCATATTAGGATGCTTCGTGTGTTAGTGATTCGTGATGTTTGTGTAAAGGGTTTTCCTCGATTGTGCTTATGTTGTTTAAACGATAAACCGTTATGTTGGTATTATACCACTCACCGTGTTTCCGGGGTTAAGCCGCTCCGACGCGGGGTAGACTCGCGTGATGCAGGACCATGATTCGAGAATACCTCATGCGGGTCCCGGGGCCTATGCGAGCTACGAGAGTTCCGTGTTAGTGTGCGGCCTTTATGGTCATGCGGTGCATGTGGCCACGCGGTGCGAGTCGGGGCGACGCCGGGAGTAGCTACCCTCGATGCGGGTTATACCTCATGCGGGCCTATGAGATCGGCCTATGCGAGTGCGGGAGTTCGGGCTAGACGCGCATATTTGATATTGCGGCGGCGACCAGCTTTGATCATGTGACGGTGCAGACAGATATCATGATACATTTTATGACCTTGTTAGTACTGGTGTTAGTAGTCGGCTATGCCTTCGCATTACCCCGCACTATTTTATTTGGACACGTGGGACTGTTGTTCATGTGTATTCCTGGTGTTTTTCTATCATCGATCGCCGCGGTGAGGAAGGTATTCCACGCATGATTGATGTTGTGGCGTGAGACCCATTGTTATATTGGAATGATGACTTGGTGTGAGTCACGACTTGATATGATCGCTATTTATTGTGAATCGTAGTTTGGTTATTATACATGTCTCCCGCTTTATATAGACTACTATGATTTCATTTACTGATTTTTGATTTCACATGCTCTGCACTGTTATCGACCTCTCGGGGCTGCGTCATGCCGCAGTAAAGGTACACCGCCGTTGATCCTCGCTCTTAGGTCACGATTCAGCGTTTGGGAAGCTCCGTTCCTCCGAGGCTTATCTTGTATAGTCCCCATTGTAGGTGCTTACATTCGTGGTATGACGCCCCGTCCCGTCGTTGTTGTCATATCATTCGTAGAGGTGCGTAGTAATCGCTTGTGGTGGTTTGTAAAAGGATTAAACTGCTCGAGTTGAAAGAATTGTTGTTTCTATATATATGCCGAAAGGCAAGTTTTCACAGTTATTGTTTATACTTCCGTTATTTTATGTTATTGATTTATGTTCCGTGATTTTCTCGATGTATAACTACCGGGTGCCCGGGTAAGGCACGACCACGCCCGGTTCGGATCGTGACAAAAGTGGTATCAGAGCAGTTAATCCTCGGAAAGTGTCTACAGACCGTATCCAGTAGAGTCTTGATTATCGGTGTGTTGTGCACCACACCAATAATCAGGAGGCTATAGGATATTTAGGATTGGTTTCTATTTCTTCTCACTCTGAGATCGTGCCTTAGAGTTGTGTTGTAAGTTGGACCCTCTAACGTATTTCTTTCCCTTACCGTTATGCCTCCGCGTAGGGCAACCCGCCCAGAGGGCAAGGCGGCGGAGTCGCGAGTAGAGTACAGAGGGTTACGTGGGCACAGGCCCAATTATCACCTTGGGTGGTGCTTCATTCGGGGAGTTCTGCGACGTCACTAGCCCCAGCAGAGTTTAGCACGGCGGCAGCAGTTCCTACTGCGGCCATGATATTTGAACCTTCAGTTCCACGACCGGGAACAGAGAATATAGATTTCAAGGAGGCGACCCTGTTACTAACTATGGATTTGACTACCAGAGAGTATACCGATGTACCGCGAGTCTTGATGACTATCTAAGAGAGGGTTGTGCAAGAGTAATTCTTGATTGGCTTGAGCATGGCACGTATGCGGGCTTATGCGCAGCAGTCAAAAACGTAGAGATCGACGCGTTAACGGGCGACGAAGGCAGGCCGCAGCAAGGTCCTTTAGTAACTTTTGAGGCGAGTCGCCTCACCAGCGGATTAGATTATGCACATCCACCAGTGCAGCGAGGTCCTCCACGAATTTCAGGACGTTCGGGGTACGCAGGAGTTGGTCAGAGCTCCAGATCTTCCGGTTCACAGTGTGACAGACGTCATCCCGGGGAATGTCGTCTTTTAGTTGGTACTTGTTGTACCTATGACCGTCAGGGTCTGATGTCGAAAGAGTGTCCTTGTAGGAGGACTTAGCCTTCAGGATCGATGGGTAGTCGTCACCTTCCTTAGCTGCGCCTGCAGGCGTTTGATTAGAACGACTTAAGGGAGTGAGCAAGAGAGACAGTTTATCCTTAACCCTCAGAGATTAGTACGCGTGATAAGGTGAGTATACCTTAAGTGCTATGTTACGATAGCGATGAGGTTAGTTGTGATTAGAAATTATGGTGGGTTAACCGAGTAAGATTTTGGGGGATAGAGAAGGTGTGAGCCTTAGAGTGTTATACGTAGAGACCTTAGAGGTAAGGCCATCTCGAGTAAAAGATGTATTGTTTATGTTTGACCCTTATAGGAGTGCATAGTGCACGTGAGTTATGTTTGTGGGATAAGTCCCTGAGTAGTGTGGAATGAAAGAGGGTAGTTGAGCTAAGAAGACCGCTAGGTTTTCGTAACGTGATTAGTGAGAGTTTTCCTTCGGGGAGCTAGCGTTTTGCGCATTACCGGGTCGGGTTGAGGCCACGCCGGGTCAACCCGCTGCATGTTCAGTGCGGGTCGGTTTGTGGTGGTCCCGCCAGGTAGGGTCACGAGGGTGTTAGGCCCAGGTTTAGTTAACCAGCGTACGAATTCGTGGATGCATTCGACCAGTAGTCGGGCCGAGGAGGTCAGCCGTCTTGTCTTCTAGCAAAGACCGTTTACTCAGCAGTGTTGATTTTTATCAGAAAGGTTGTAAGGCTGCACGGGGTGCCTACCTTCACCTTATGACAGACAGTGGAGCCCAGGGTACGGCTGTTTTTGTTTCTGGAAGTTTTACCAAGCAGGGTTAAGAACTCAGGTGAGTCTCAGAATCGCATTCGCCCTCGGGCCAGTGTGTGGAATTCAGAGGTAGTGGTGGGGATTGTTGTCTCCTGTGGAGGGAGTGTTTAAGCTATCATTTCAGTTTTCGAATGTCGCCTTATGAGGCCTTGTAGGGGCGGAAGTGTAAGATGCCTGTCGATTGGTTCGATGTTGGCAAGACTCAGATAGTTGGTTCAGGCTTGTTCCAGCAGACTGTGGATAGGGTAAAGCTTGTCTAGAAGAGGTTCTGGCAGCTCAGAGAAATCGTGCGGATAATCGGCGACGACGCTTAGAGTTCAGGTTGACGGTCGGTCTTCCTGAAAATACCACCCCGGGTTGGGTATGACGAGTTTTGGAAAACAGAGGGAACTTAGCCCGAGTTACTTTGGGCCCTTTTGAGTTCATGTGAAGAATAGGCCAGGTTGCCTATATGTTAGCATTTGCCGTCCGACTTAGGAGGCAGTACGTCCGGTCTTTCGTATTGATATGATCAGGAAAGTATCGGAGATCCATCCAGAGTGTTCCCAGTTAATGATGACCACGTTAGAAATAGTAACCCCGAGTTTTGGAAACTGAAGCAGTATCAGAAATGTGGTAAGAGTTCGAGTGTACGACAGCCTCAGGGATCGCATGTAGTCCGGTACCATTTGTTGGGTCGCCGGAGTGACACTAGAACCTCGCGGCAAAGTGACAAAAGTGGTATCGGGAAGAAGCGAGCATGTATGGCGGGCATAGATGTGATCATTTCTTTTGTAAGGAGAAGGTGCGAAGGAAGTATATTTTAGACCCCGGAGAGAGGTGTTTGTGGTAATGTTAGAGGTGTTTCCTCGTGGACTTGGATGGAGGTATTTGCGCGATGTTTCGTGGCGGTATGGCAGATTGTTCGTAAGTATAGTAGTGAAGACTATCTTGGCGACGCTTGTTTTGAGACTTAGAAGGAACATTCGACGAATGTTTCTAAGGAGGAGAATGTTATACCGTATTTCAGAGTATGTACGTGGGGCGCACGTAGAAAATTTGAACTTGTATAAAAGTGGCTTGGCCGAAATTTATTTGTGCACAACACCGGTAGAGTCGTTTCGACGAAAGCGTTTTCACGACTTTCGTAGGGAAAATTCCGGCTATGTCATTTATATTTTTGCGGATTTTTCCGAGAGGCGAAGCGTGTTGGACCAACAAGAGGGCGCCACTTGGCACCCTCTCATTGGTGGAGTGTGGGCGTAAAGGTGGCGAAAGTGAGGCCTTTGTGGTCAAGGGTTGGTAGGATATTTTGTGTGTTAGTTGGTTAGGGTGCACTTGGCAAGATCTTGCCCTACACTTGCCTTGCACTTGGCAAGATCTTGGCCATTGGTTGGCCTTGGCTTGTCCTATAAATACCTCTCCCTTTGAAGACTTCTTCATCCAAATAATTTCCTAAGTCTAAAATTCCTCCTCCCTTGTTGTATAGTTCTCGCCCTCCCTTGTGAGGCCTTAGCCGAGTCTCCCTTGGCCGAGTTTCCCTCCCAGTGGGTAGGCCGAGGGTATACACCCCCTCGTTGGGGTGCTAGCCATGGGGTACCCCAGCCTAGTTGTTTTCGTATAATACCCCTCTTGGTAGAAATACTCTCAAAAGTATTGTTATAATGCCCAAATTACCTTAGTCGTATACCTTGTAGTATTCTAAGGTTATACTTATACGAAAAGCCCAGAAATACTATTATACTTCCCTTCCGTCACAAAACCGAAACCCTAAGGAAAATCTCCATGGTTAGTTGGAGTAATAAGTAGAAGTTGGTTAGAACTTCTAAGGGTTGTTTGGAGTCGGGCCTGAGCGCACTGAGTAGAGCTAAACCTTGCTCAGATCGACATTTAAACTCGGATAATTATGGGCTTATCGAGGTAAATATCTTGTCCTCTATTGTAATTGGAAATTACATGTTGTATGATTATATAGTTGAAGTATACTATATATAGAATCAACGTAGTTATCGCAATATCTTTTGACTTAAGCTGAATAATAAGAAACCTTTTGAAAGAAGAGTCTCGAATCAGTATTTACATGATGTATTACATGAGACTTGTGTAGCCTTTCTGGGAGGTAAAATTGTGCACGTCCGGTTTAGACGTATAACCCCCGGTTGGCTTGGTGGCCGCCCCGATAGAGGAGGAGATTTACGCCGGGAGGAGTGCCGAATTTTACGTAGAATGTTCTACGAAGGGATCTAAATATTAATAAGCGCCTTGTGGCCTTATAGGTTGAGTACTACGCGTGGCGCGATCTACTTGGCTTAAGGAGTAGCCGACGGTTTGAGGTACTTGGAGCGTTTTGCTATTAGTCGATAATCGTCGAGGTATGTGAACCTCTTCCTATCTCTTCTAGCATGATATATGTGAACTATGTAGTACGGTGACGCATACGTGCTA
This sequence comes from Przewalskia tangutica, assembly GCA_029844215.1. NCBI lineage: Eukaryota > Viridiplantae > Streptophyta > Magnoliopsida > Solanales > Solanaceae > Przewalskia > Przewalskia tangutica. The sequence goes on from CM056727.1 coordinate 80,591,457, forward strand.
AATGTATTTGATTGGTTTAACACATAAAGTGTTATAACGGCTTTATGGGAAGTTGGTTATAACAGCTTTATGTTGGTAAGAAAATACTTGTGGTTTTTAAAAGGTAACTGATTTGAACTATAACTGGCTTGTTATGTGTTAATAAAGAACTTGATGTATTTCAAAAGATTTTTGAATCATTTCGAAAGAAGAAGTAATACTTGGTTTTTGAAAACTTAGGAGTTATACTAGCTTTATGGGAAGTTAGGTAATAACGGCTTAAGAATGTTTTACTGATTTCGGAAATCAGAATGTGTATCGACAAACCACTGCAGCGTTAATAAAAGGAAATGTTTTGACAGATTAAGTATTAAAACCAGTAGAAATTTCCATCTGTATAGAAGCTAAGATGAGACAAAATGATATTTCCTAGATCATGGCTGCTGTAATAAGATTGTTATAAACAAGAATATCCTACTCACATATAAGACTTATGTTTCTCAGATAGTTTAAAAGAGAATTATATTCTTAAATGAATAAGACTATGAACTACGAAACCTTTCTAAAATAAACAACGTGAACATTTGAAATTAGGCAAACTTGGACGTTTGGATAATAATGTTGTTACTTGATTTTACAAAGATAAGTGTTTTGATTCACTTCAAAAGATAATCACTCTATTTTCATATACTACGGGTATTGTGTGACTTTTGTGAAAGTAACGTATCTTTTAAAAAGTTAATGAATGAAGTACTTTGGGGATAGAAACCCGAACATGTTGACATATAGTAGAAAGTACCTTGTGTGTATAACTTGATTGTGTTGGTTTGTGATAGCCTTGTAATACCTTCGTGTTGCTTTGATAAGTAATCATATTAGGATGCTACGTGTGTTAGTATTCTGTGATGTTTGTGTAAAGGGGTTTTCCCTTGATTGTGCTTATGTTGTTTAAATGATAAACTGTTATGTTGGTATTATACCACTCACCGTGTTTCCGGGGGTTAAGCTGCCCTCCGATGCGGGGTAGACTCAGGCGGTCTGGGACCATAATTCGAGAATACCTCATGCGGGTCCTGGGGGCCTATGCGGAGCTACGAGAGTTCCAGGTTAGTGTGCGGCCTTTATGGTCATGCGGTCTATGTGGCCATGCGGACTGCGAGTCCAGGACGATGCCGGGGAGTAGCTACCCTCGATGCGGGGTTATACCTCATGCGGGCCTATGAGGCTGGCCTATGCGGAGTCTGGGAGTTCGGTGGCTAGACGCGCATATTTGATATCATGCGGCGGCCGGCTTTGATCATGTGACGGTCAGACAGATATCATGATACATTTTATGACCTTGTTAGTATCGCTGGTGTTAGTAGTCGGCTATGCCTTCGTACTACCGCACTATTTTATTTGGACACGTGGGACCCGTTGTTCATGTGTATTCCTTGGTGTTTTTCTATCATTGATCGCGGCGATGAAGGTATTCCACGGGCATGATTGATGTTGTGGGCGTGAGACCCATTGTTATATTGGAATGATGACTTCGAGGGTGTGAGTCCCTGACTTGATATGACTGCTTATTTATTGTGAACTGTAGTTTGGTTATTATACATGTCTCCTGCTTTATATAGACTACTATGATTTCATTTACGATTTTCGTTTCACATGCTCTGCACTGTTATCGACCTCCTTCGGGGCCGCGTTCATGCTGCGGTAAAGGTACACCGCCGTTGATCCTCGCTCTAGGGTCACGATTCAGCGTTTGGGAAGCTCCGTTCCTCCGGAGGCTTATCTTGGTATAGTCCCCTGTTGTTGTAGGTGCTTACATTCAGGGGTATGACGGGGCCCTGTCCCGTCGTTGTTGTCATATCATTCGTAGAGGTATGTAGTACTGTTGTGGGCAGGGTTTGTAAAAAGGATTAAACTGTTCAGGTTGAAAGAATTGTTGTTTCTATATATATGCCGAAAGGCAAGTTTTCACAGGTTATTGTTTATACTTCCGTTATTTTATGTTATTGATTTATGTTCCGCTGATTTTCTCTGATGTATAACTACTGGGGTGCCCGGGGTAAGGCACCAGTCACGGGCCCGGGTTCGGGTCGTGACATCTGTATAGTTGTATGTCACAATACCAACTATACTACAAACATTACCAACCTGGATACGCAATCCACATAATCCTTCCTGGGTCACTGCTGCCTTTCTCGTAGCTGCAAACAATCATAACTTGTTAGGGAGAGACGACCCTAACCATACAGCTCTATCGCACGATCTTAGAGTGAGAAGAATGGAAACCAATCCTAAATGTCCTGCAGCCTCCTGATTATAGATGTGGTGCACAACACACCGATAATCAAGACTCTACTAGACACGATGTAGACACCTTCCGAGGACTAATCGCTCGATACCACTTTTGTCACGACCGACCCGGCCACATCGTGCCCTACAGGCACCCTTTTGGCATACATCAGAGAATAGCAGCGGAACATACACAACTGATAAAATACTTAAACATAAAATAACAACAGGCTAGCCGATAACGCCACCTTCCGTAACTAATACCAATAGAACAATACATTTTATTTTTCTTTACAACCCAATCCACTATGTGCTGCACTTAAGAATAACATTTACAAGTGACAGGGCCCCGCCATACCCCTGAATGTACAACAACTGACAATACCAGGGATAAGCCTCCGAAATGAGGGAGCTTCTCAACAGCTGAACAGTAATCTTAAGAGCGAGGATCGTGAATCAGTACTCTACTGCGGCGTGAACGCAGCCCAAGGAGGTCGCATAACATGTACCAAATATGTGAAATGCGTAATGAAATCATAAGTCTAATAATAAAGCGAGACATGAATGATACTCGATTAACGATAATCGTGGCCTTACTAACAATGAGAGTAAATAGGTGTATACTTATAATATAAAGTAGGAAGCTCACGATCAAAACAGACCACTGTCCGCAGATCATTAAGCAATCCTATTCCCGACTATTTCACCCGCATAGATCGCGTGGACCCGCATGAGGTATTCCTCGCATGGGACTATTTCACCAAAGATAAGCCCTTACGGACTCGCGTGAGGTATTCCTCGATAGGCCGGACCCGCCCGCACGGGACTATTTCACCCGCATAAGCCCTACGGACTCGCACGAGGTATTCCTCGCATCGTGGGTAGCAAATCCACGGAAATATGCAATGCCACAAACCCGGAATGACCCGCAATTATTCTTGAACTACTAGCACAAATCCGCTATCACACATAACATAAGCACTACCGGCTTATCATACAATATATAAGCAAGTTAAGCAATCCCCTAACTTCTTATTATTCTGTTTCATATACACTCTCATTTTAGTTTAGTTAAGGCACTAACATGTTCTTTATAAAAATCCGGGAATTTAACCCAAAGTACTACGTACTTCTATTCTTTCAAAATGACTCATTTCATTATAAAACTTCCAAGATACTAATAACCGTAGTATCAAGTTACAATTTCTTTTTCAAGACAAGTCACAATACTTTTAGAAATAAAATTAGGCTTCTAAATCAAGTGACTTCTTCTCTCAGAAACCTTAGGCAATTGATGCCTTCAAATCAAATTGTCTTTCAAATAAATCAAGCCATTTATCTTTCCATAAAGCCAATATAACCAACTCCCCATAAAGTCGTTATATTCACTTTATACCTAAGTCAAGTACAATTTCCTATCCAAGGGACTTATACGTTTAAAACGAAACAAGTGTCACATTCTTTAAAACTCTTCAAGTCCCTTAACATGCTTAAATTACTTAAGAGTAAACCATTCTCTTATTAACTTTCCATAAAGCTATTATAACGACTTCCCATAAAGCCGTTATACTAGCTTTATACATTAGCAACTTACATACTTCTTTTAACCAAGAGACTTAAACTTTCCAACAAAACAAGTATCAAAATACTTTCAACATACTTAAAGTCTCTTATCTTTGAAACCAAGATATCCTTAATAATTAAACAAGTGAGTTAATTCTCTAACTCAAACAACTTGGGCATTCTTAAAATAAGCCAAGGATATCAAATAGACTAGATTGTCAAAATCTTGTACGTCTACCGTACTATACATTTACAACTTAATCATGCTCAAGAGATAAGAAAGTTCCACATACCTCTTCGGTTTAATCCACTTGCTAAGTCCAATCGCCGTACGTAGTATGCCAACCTATAATGACCATAGTACGTCTATTAACTTCTAGTTTCAAACGTAGAATATTCCAAGTGCAAGTCACTAAATTCTACGGAAAATCGGACAGCACTTCCTTTGTTTTTACTAACTTTGCCACCTTTTTCAAGGCCGAATACAATAACCAAACAGCCCCAATTGGCTCACCACAATTGATAACAAACTAGTCTAAACTATAATGTCAATTCGGCAATTAGGCAACAATACAAGTCGTTTCCAATTCCTTTTTAATCCAAGTGGTTTAGTATAACATGATAACAAGCCGCAATCGATTACAACTACTACAATCCTCAAGTAGGTAAACATGCGACGATTCTAATAAACGACAAAATTTGTATTTCAATTTCAAAAGGCTAATCATGTCCTTTTCGGTTCTAGGCTTCTACAATCCATGTAACTTATCAAACTTCATTACACAAATCACATGATCACTTATAACTTATCATAACAAGAAATCTTCAATTACAAAAGTAAAACGAAGATTATACCTCAATTATAACCCTTAGAAGCTTATAAAAGACTCTTCTTCAAGTTTCAACTCCAAAGTTGAATAACCCTTTAGGTTTCGCCTTGCGACTAATACGAAAACACCATTTTTCCGGGATCTTTCTATTGAGAAACACTTACAATACCCTTAGGTACCTTGGTTTAAAGTGGGGGAATTATTGGACAACAATTGAAATTTTTTTCTTGAAACCCTAAGCCTAGCCGAGAGCCTCTATTTTGCTCTTCAAAAATGTTTGCAAAATTTACTAAGTGTTGAAGCTTGTCTTGCACTAGCATACACATATAACAAGATGGAGGGTCAAGATTAAAACAAATGGGTGGTTAGGATGCACTTCACAAGGATCAAGCCAAGTGGCATTGACTTGGTCAACAATGTCAAGCTCTTGTCTTTGCAAGACTTGATCTTTTAAATTATGGTCAAATGACCATTTCCCCCATGTCAATTCGTCCAAGAGTATTAAGGGGGGGTGACACGTGTCGCCCTCCCGTTCGTCGCAATATTTCATTTTCCGACAAATTCCAAAATTCCGATAAATTTTTACTCGTCTCAAATCTTAACATTGATGAGTTCTTACGTATGTTCTTATAAACATATCCTGAAATTCCGGGGTGTAACATTTTTAGTCATGTTTGGAAGGGAATATCTCCTAGCATATAAGGAGTTTTTGGGTGTTTCAAATTCCTAACATGAAGTTCGTCGAGTCTAGTTTCCAATGCAACAAACCACTCGTCGATAGGACACTGGAGTAGAGAGTTATCAACGTTACAAGTTCAGCTGACGAAGCAGTGGCTAAAAATCCGGACAGTCACGTTTTTTGGGCTATCTTGAGGTAATGAACCTTAACCTCTTTGTGAATTTGATTATTATGTATATATGGAGATTATACATATATTGGAAGTATATTATGGACTATAAGATATAAATAAAGATTTGGATCTTGTTAAGATGTTAAAAGAAGAATTGGCATATTATCCATTAAATGGTAAAAATGTATCCATTACTTACTAAGAGGTTAACAACAAAGGAACTATAACTTATTATAAGATTGGAATATAAGTTGAAGGACTAATGAAGTAAGTGGATAAGTAAAATTGTAAAGGTTGGCCAAGGACCCCAACTTAAGGACCGTATCTATTTTGGACCGTATCTACTTTGGACCGTATCTACTATGGGCTATATTTACTTTAGACCTTCTTTACTTATTGTTATTATGAAGGAGAGATTGTTAATCGCGTTCCGTTTGGGCGTGTTATCCCCTTCTTTACTTATTGTTATTATGAAGGAGAGATTGTTAATCGCGTTCCGTTTGGGCGTGTTATCCCCTTCTTTACTTATTGTTATTATGAAGGAGAGATTGTTAATCACGTTCCGTTTGGGCGTGTTATCCCCTTCTTTACTTATTGTTATTATGAAGGAGAGATTGTTAATCGCGTTCCGTTTGGGCGTGTTATCCCCTTCTTTACTTATTGTTATTATGAAGGAGAGATTGTTAATCGCGTTCCATTTGGGCGTGTTATCCCCTTCTTTACTTATTGTTATTATGAAGGAGAGATTGTTAATCGCGTTCCGTTTGGGCATGTTATCCCCTTCCTTAGTTGTTGTTGTTATGAATGAGAGATTGTTAATCGTGTTCCGTTTGGGAGTATTATCCCCTTCTTTAAATTTCGATATTATTGCACCTTAATTATAGTATGTTAATTACGGTTATCGGGCCTTGGAAAAGGTGGAAAATTGAGTAGAAACGGGGGAGGTGCTGCCGAATTTTCCGTAGGAAATGGAACCTTGTTCTTAGAAATATCCTACGAAGAGATCTAGAGGTTAATGGACGTTTCATGGCCATTATAGGTGGAAGTACTACGAGTAGCGTATTCTACTTGAAGGGTGGAAAAGGGCTAGCAAAGTTATAGTACTTCGGAGCGTTTTGCTAATTGTCGGTAATCATCGCGAGGTATGTGAACCTCTTCCTATCCTTTCTAGCATGATTATTTTAAACTATGTAGTACGGTAGACGTACGTGTGTAAAATGAATTTGGTTTATTTAAAACATAAAGTGTTATAATAAATTTATGGGAAGTCAATTATAACAACTTTATGTAGGCAAAAGAATGGTTTATTGATTTTTTTAAAAAAAAGATAAGGGACTTGACTTATATTTGACTTGATTTGATATGTGAAGAACTTGAATTATGTGGGAAGTTGTGAAACCTCATTCGTGAGTAATGAGTACTTAGTTTTGAATAATAATGTTATGTTGATTTCGGAAATGAGAATAAAGATCGAACACCCCACTGCAGCGTTAATAAAGGAAACTATATTGACAAATAATTAATATTATTAAAACAAGTAGAAACCTCCATCTGCATAGAAGGTAAGATAAGACAAAATTGTATTACATTTCCTAGATCACGGTTGCTCTAATAAGGTCATTAATAACAAGTATTGATTTTTCTTAAAATTCCAAATTAAGTAACTCGTCTTCTAAAAGTAAAGAGATTTGAGAACTTGAAGTGTTTTGGTTTAAAAGAAAGGCATGCTTTTGTCTTAAGTTGGTTTAAAAAGAAGGTATGGAAATTGTTTTGGCTCACTTAAAAAGATAGTTACTCTATTTTGATACTACGGGTATCGTGTGACTTTTGTGAAAGAAATGGATCTTTTTAAAGAGTTAAAGTATGTAGTGCCTTGGGGTTAAAACCCGGATTTGTTGACATGAAATGAAAGTACCTTGTGTGAGTAACTTGCCTATGTTTTGTGATAGCCTTGTAATACTTTCTTGTTGGATTGATAAAGTGAACATGTTATGATGCTACGTGTGTTAGTGCCTTGTGACGTTTGTGTAAGGAGGTTATTCTTGTTGTGCTTATGTTATTTAACGATAAGCCGTTGAGTTAGTATTACATCACTCGCCCTCCTGACTTGTTTTGATACCGGGGGTTAAGCTGCCCCCCGATGCGAGGAATACCTCATGCGGGTCCAGGGGACCTATGCGAGTGCGGAGTTCCGGATTGTGCGAGGAATACCTCACGCGTCTATGTGGCTACGCGGACTACGGAGTCGGTGCGATGCCGAGGATTAGCTACCTCGACGCGAGTAATACCTCACGCGGCCTAGGTGGCATGCGATCGCGGAGTCCAGGATTAGGTACGCATAATGATACTATGGGCGATTGGCCTTGCTTCGATCATTCGCGGCCTAGAAAAGACCAGTTACATTATATCTATTATTGCTCTTGTTTATGATGTGGCACTATGTGCGGTTAACTTGGTTGTTTCGTACATATTTGTGAATTGGTTTTAAAATGTTATGGTTATATTTGAGTGATGACCTTGAGGGCGTGAGTCCCTGACTTGACACGATTGTTTATAGATTGTGAAATGGTATCTTTTTAGAAACAATGTTGATGTTCATTACTCTTGTTGATTTACCGGGCTTTGTGAAATGCATTTTGATTGTCATATATGTCTCCTATTTTATATAGACTATTATGATTTCATTTACAGTATTTTCAGTTTCACATACTTGGTACCTGTTGTACTGACCTCCTTCGGGGGGCTGCGTTCATGCCACAGGTAGAGGTACATCAGTCGTTGATCCTCGCTCGTAGGGTCACAGTTCAGCGTTTTGGGAAGCTCCGTTTCTCAGGAGGCTTATCTTTTGGTATGTTTCCCTTAGATTGTAGGTACTTGTACATTCGGGGGTATGGCGGGGCCATGTCCCGTCATAGTTGTTATAGAAATTCTTAGAGGTCTGTAGTACTATTGTGGGCAGGGTTTGTAAAGGATATAACTATTCAAGTTTTGGTTTATATATACATGCCGAAAGGCGACATTTTCTTGGTTAGACTGTTCTTACTCGTTATTGTTTCATGTCTTTGTTTTTATACTCCGATGGTTACTCTGATGTATATCTACTTGGGTGCGGGTAGGCACGACCACGCCCGAACGGTCGTGACAAAAGTGGTATCGAGCGCTTAGTCTCGGAAAGTGTCTACGCACCGTGTTCAGTAGAGTCTTGATTATCGGTGTGTTGCACCACATCTATAATCGTGAGGTCGCAGGACATTTAGGATTGGTTTCATTCTTCTCACTCGAGATCGTGCCTTAGAGTCATGTTATAAGTTGGACCCTCTCGACGCATTTCTTTACCGCTTATGCCTCCACGCAAGGCAACCCGCCTGGGCGGCAAGGCAGCCGAGGGAGCTGCTAGTAGCACACAGAGGGTCACGAGGGCACAGGCCCAGCCATCACCTGAGGTGGTGCTTCATTCAGAGAGTTCTCGGACGCCGCCACTCAACAGGTTTAGAACCACAAAGAATGCCACGAGGCCATCGCACTGAACCTTCACCCACGCCGTGAGCAGAGGATATGGGTTACAAGGAGATGGCCCAGTTACTAGCTAGGGTTTTAGCAAACAGAGATTATAGAGTGTATCGATATATCACGGGCCTAGACGATTATCTAGTAAAGGGGTGTACAAGAGTAGCTCTTCAGTCAGGCATGGACCTTGCCCGCGTACGGGCTTATGCACAGCAGACTGAGGAACGTAGAGGTCGACAGATTAATCAAGATCAGCAGAAGAGGGCCAGGACAACAGGGTCCTTTGGTGACTTTCGAGGCAGCAAAGAAGAGCTAGTTATGCCCCTCCGCCAGTTCAGAGTAGTCCTCCACAGACTTCAGGACGTTCGGAGTATGCAGGAGTTGGTCAGAGCTCCAGGGTTTTTGGTTCACAGATTTACATAGGTTCTAGCTAGCCAGATTCAGTTTTCCCTCAGTGTTCACTATGTGGTGGGCGTCATTCCGGGAAATGTCATCTTTTTACCAATGCTTGTTTTACCTGCGGCCGGCAGGGCCATGTGAGGAGAGAATGTCCTAGTATGGGGGATACAGGTGGGATGACTCAGCCTACCAGGTCGGTTGCAGATCCAGTGGTTCGGAGAGAAAGGGGTGTTATCCAGAGGAGGCCACCCCCACCTTGGTGTGACCGTTGTGGTAGGTGTCATCATGGGGAGTGTCGTACTACTTCGACAACTTGTTATTCTTGCGGCCAGCAGGGCCATTTTGCGAGAAATTGTCCAATCAGAGGTAGCACGGATGTAGAGACTCACTTTCGGATCGATGATCGTTCATCGCCTTTCTATGCGCTCGCAGGACAGGACTATGATTAGAGTGAAGCAGTAGTTACAGGTATATCCTTAACCCTCTAGAGATTTGTATGCGTGATATGATGATTTTATGTTAAAGTGTTATGTTTGGATAAGCACTGTGTAAAATGTGATTTAGAAGCCTGGGTTGTGAAAAGGGTAAGTCTGGGGATGAGACAATTGTGAGCCTTAGAATATTATAACAGTTAAAACCTTAGATGTGAGGCCATCTTGAGTAAAAGATTTTACGGTTAGTCTTTGTCGGAGTGCATAGTATAAGTGGAGTATTTGTGTGATAATTGCATGGGTAGTTTGAGATAGAAGTGGTAACTTTCATGACGAGAATTAGTGAGATTGTTCTGGATCGGGGAATGAGAGAGTTTGGCGCGATAATGGGTCGTGTTGAGGCCATTTCGCGGGTCAACCCGCAGCCCGGATTGAGGTGGGGTCAGTTTGAGGTGGTCCCGCTAGGTGATAGGATCACGAGGGTGTTAGGCCCAGGTTTAGGTAACCATCGTACGAGTTCGTGGATGCGTTCGACCAGTAGTCGGGCCGATGAGGTCAGCCCATCTTGTCTTTCAGTCAGGACTGTTTACTCGGCGGAGGGTTATGCGAGATGTTATATATCAGGAAGGTTGTAAGGCTGCACGGGGTTCCTACTTTTATTTTATGACAGGCAGTGGAGCCCAGTTTACGGCTATTTTCTTTTTCTGGAGGTTTTACCAGGCGAGGTTAGGAACTCAGGTGAGTCTCAGTATTGCATTCACCCTCGGGCCGACGGACAAACAACACGTTTTATCCAGACATTTGAGGATAGGTTACGGGCCCGTGTTTTGATTTTGGGGGAGCGGTGAGGATTATTTGCCTCGTGTTGAGAGAGTATTATACTAACTACCATTTCAGTGTTCGGATGGCGCCTTATGAAGCCTTGTATGGGCAGAAGTATAGGTTGCGGGTCGATTGGTTCGATATTGGCAAGGTTCAGATGGTTGGTCCATACTTGATTCAGCAGAATGAGGATAAGGCGAAGCTTATCCAGAGGAGGTTATTAGCACCGTAGTCAATGTCTTCATGATAATCGCGTCGACACTGAGTTCAGTGTCGACAGCTGGTCTTCGAGGTACCACCGGCGGTGTGTTACACCCCGTAACTCCAAGACATGTTTAATAGAATGTTCGTAAGGAACTCAAGACTTGAAATTGGTACGAAAGGAAGAATTGTTTTTCCGACGAAAAATCTTCCGAACGTCGGAAAGGAAAAATGTTCGTTGAGGAGAATTGGATTCTCAAAATGCATTAATTGAGGATTATGGAATGTATTTTCATTATGGAAATTTATTTTACGGATTTGGTCGTGTGGGGCCCACCCGAGGAATTTTACGTTTTGTGGGGCCCACGAGGGTTACAGAATTTTATGGACGAATGGGAGGGCGACACGTGGCACCCTCCCACATGGCTTGGTCGAATTAATGCAAGGGTAAAAGGGTCATTTGACCATTATGGATGATAAGTCTTGTGGCTTGATTTTGTTGACTTGTCAAAGGGCCACATGGGCTTGATCCTAGTGAAACTCATCTTAGCCACCCATTTGTTTAAGTCTTGACCCTTCATAGTGTTATAAATACATACTAGTAGCAAGACTTGGCATTTTACACTTAGAAAAATTTGAGAGATTTGTGTGTGCCTTGAAAGAGCTCTCGACTTTAGGCTCATTTTGAAGACAAAATTTTGCAATTGTGGATGATAATTCACAAGACTTAAACCCAAGGTTCCTAAGAGTATTGTAAGGTTATCTCAATAGAAAGATTTCGGAAAAGTGGCTGTATTAGTCGCAATGGCGAAACTTACGAGTTCTTCAACTTTGAAGTTGGAACTTGAAGATGAGTTCTTCATAGGCTTCTAAGGAGTGCTTGGAGTGGATTGGAACATAAGGAAAGGAGCTAACAATTGCTAAGGAGCGACTTTGAATCTTGGAAAGATTAAGGGCTTGTAAAGGTATAATTCATGTCGTTTTAGTAATTAAGATTACTTATTGTTGTAGCTATGGATATTAGCAAGCATGAGGTATTTAGTATGAAGTTTGATAAGTGTATTGATTGTTGGAACCCTAATCCGAAAACTAGTATGTTAGCCCTTAAGATTTTAATGCATGTTGGTTACTAGTTAAGTTGTCATATGTTATATAAAGAAGGAAATTGTAGTTGTTGAAGTTGTTTTTGACTATATAACATGTTGACCTAAGAACTTGGATTGAAAAGGAATTGGAAAGTTTGATAAGATGTTGCACCTTTTGGCCGAAAATGGCATTGTATTGTGGACTAGTGAGATATCAATTGTGGGGCGGAATTTTACACGTCTTGTAGGCATGTAATCCCCTATTGTTAACTGCAATGTTGAGCCTTAAATGTGGCGTGTTTGGTTATTGTATTCGGCCTTGAAAAAGGTGGCAAAGTATGTAGAAACAAAGGAAGTGCTGTCCAATTTTCCGTAGAATTTAGTGACTTAGCACTTAGAATATTCTACGTCGTTTCAGAGGTTAATGGACGTATTATGGCCATTTTAGGTTGAAGTACTAAGTATAGCGGATTCTACTTGAAGGATGGAATAGCTATCAAGGTTGAAGTACTTCGGAGCATTTTGCTAATTGTCGATAATCGTCGCGAGGTATGTGAACCTCTTCCTTCTTTTGACATGATTCTATGTATGGAATGTACATGTGGTATTATTTCATGTTTCCTTCTACTCTTAGAAGTTAAGAAGTAGGTATGTTGATTTACTCTATGTAAATGTTATGTCTGAGTTATCCTAAGTTCTTACCAAGTCTTATGGGGGATATTGGTAAGAGTCGTTAGGAGGTGTTTGGAGCCAAGTTGACTTGGCTAATTTACGGCACGAATGAGAATAAGTATCGAACAAGCCATTGCAGTTAATAAAGGAAAATGTAATGACGATAAATTATATTAAAACAAGTAGAATTCTCCATCTGCATGAAGCTAAGATAAGACAAAATTGTATTACATTTTCTAGATCATGGTCGCTTTAATGAGATCAAGATAAACAAGTATAACCTATTCACACATATAAGGCATATGTTGCTTAATTTAAAGAGTTTACGTAATGAAGTGTTAAGACTATGAACTACTTAAACCGATTCTAAAAGATAAGAGACTTGAAGTATGTTGAAAGTATACGATACTTGGTTTTCGAAAGCATAAGTCTCTTGGTTAGAAAAAGAATGTATTTGCCTAAGGTATAAAGTTAGTATAACGACTTTATGGGAAGTGGGTTATAATAGCTTTATGGAAAGTTAAAAGAGTGGTTTACTCTAAGTAATGATAAATGTTTTGGAAATAAAGAAAGGCAAATGGATTTAAAAGCATCTATTGCTTAAGTTTTAAGGAAAGAAGTCACTTGATTTAGGTTTACAAATGTATTTCTAAAAGTGTAGTGACTTAGGTAAGGTGTAAACAAGCCTTGATACTACGGGTGTTAGTATCTTGGGGTTTTATATGAAAAGAAACCTTTTTAAAAGAATGGAAGTACGTAGTACTTTGGGTTAAATTCCCGGATTTTTATGTGTGAAACGAAAGTGCCATAAGTTTATAAAAATGGAAGTCTAAAGGTTTAATGAACTTGCCTATGTTTGCTTGTGATATCTTTGAATGCAAGTATTATATGTTTACGTTGTCGTGACTCTCAGTTGGAGGGCCGGCTGTCTTGTTGTAAGTTTACTTGGACGTACCGACAGTGATGTGGGATTCCACGGGTATGCTTCCATTATGATTGATCCTTGGAAATTCTTATACGATGTGGGATTCTGGGGCATGTGACCAGGAGGCGGGTTAGATTCCCGGATTTGTTTTATTACCCATGGCCATGCTTATACGATGAGGGATTCCGGGGCATGCGACCATGCTATGCGACATTATTACTCCACGGGCTAGCTCCCACGAAGACATGTACCACGATGAGGATTCTGGGGCATGTTATATTATTACTCCACGGGCTAGCTCCCGAAGACCGCACTCACGATGAGGACGCCGAGGCACGTTATGGCCATGCTTATACGATGAGGATTCCGGCACGCGTCACGTTATATATATATATATATATATATATATATATATATATATGTGTGTTGTATATGTTACACCTACACTGTGATGTGGGATTCCACGCGAGATATATATATGTATTGTGTATGTGTACGCTGACAGTGAGGTGGGATGCCACGGGCGCGTCACATGGTCATATTATACACTTATAGATGTCAGCAGTGATGGGGGATTCCACGGGCACGCTTTGATATTTGTGTGACTTGATCGCGTCCCAAATTGGGTCGGGTAGTATATGCGTCCCTCCATAAAGGGCCGGATTATGTTATGAAAGATAAGTAAGATAGATGGTAATGAACTTAATGACTTCTCCTAAGTATGTACGTAAGATATGGCTATAATTCTTAATGGAATGGAAAAGATAATGATGTGCAATTAAGTTTATAAGTGGTAATGACACGGCAGGATCTGGTATGTACTTTTTATACTTGCCCTCGCCATTCTTTTGTACGCTTATGATCTGCTTATCAGATTTTATTTGCTCCATATTCTGCACTGTTGCATCGATTTCCTTCGGGCCGCGCTCATGTCGCAGTTTAGGTATTACGCTGTGGATCCGCGAGCTTAGGATCCTGCTTTCAAAGATTTCGAGATGGCTCCAATGTTCTGGAGTTGTCATGGCTATGTATATTCAGGGGTACGGCGGGGCCTTATCCCGTCATAGTATTTGTTCAAATCTTAGAGGTCTGTATTCACATGTGGGTTGGACTGGATAGAGTTGTAATTACATTTTTGGATAGTGTAAGCCCTTTTTGGGTGATTTATATTATGGCAACCTTATCGGCTTTGCCTTGGTTTTAAAAAAAAAGAGTGTTAATTATCTTTCGCAGTTTATTATGTTGTATGATTTGGGCGTGCCTGTAGTGGCACCGCCGCGCCCTGGCCTGGGTCGTGACAGGGTGTGACAAAATTTGGAAAGCAGGGGAAACTTAGCCCGAGGTACTTTGGGCCTTTCAGATCGTTTGTAGAATAGGCCAGGTTGCCTATAAGTTAGCACTGCCGTCCGACTTAGGAGGCAGTACGTCCGGTTTTTCATGTTGCTATGATTTAGAAGAGTATCGGAGATCCATCCAGAGTGTTCCCAGTTAATGACAACCAAATTGAAGATAGTAACCCCGAGATTTTGCAAACTGAAGCGATGACAGAAATGTGATACGTATACTAGAAAGAGTTCGAGTATACGAGGAGGGTACGACGAGTAAGAAAAGAGGCGAAGATGTGTTAACAAGATAGAGGTGTTCCTTTTAGGAAGTAAAGATGTGAATGGAGTATCCTGTGGACTATGGGTGGAGTTAATAGTATTGTTGTTATACCCCGTAGTTCCAGAGTATGTATGTGAAGACGTACGTACAATTGTATAAGCCCTAATTAGGTTAAGGATGAAAATGTGAACTTTCAACGGAAAAGATTCCGAACCTTGTGAAGGAAATTTTACGTTTTTAATATTTTAACCAATTACGGATTTTTCCGAGAGATGAAATATTTTGGACCAATAGGAGGGCGACATGTGGCACCCTTAGGTGGCATGTTTGGACGAAAATTGTGGGCAAGTGGCCAAGTCAAATAGTCAAGTCTTGCAAGATATTTTGTGGGCAAGTGGGAAGGAAGGTTGGACGGTTTTTTGGAGAAGCAAGTGGCTAGCCACATGGCTCATTTTTGTGGTGGACATATGTCCCCAAGTTGTGGTGGACATATGTCCCAATGTTGTGGTGGACACTTGGTGGAAGACTCCACTCACACAAGCTACCTAATCTACACCCTCCACTTGCTTGAATCTTGGCCCTTGATTGTTCTATAAATACCCCCCTTAAGTGCAATACTTCTTCATACACTTAACAATTTCCAAGTCTCCAAAAATCCTTCCCCCTTGTAGTGCTCTCGTCCAAAACACCCCTCCCCCCCTTTTCTAGTTGCTTCGTCCGAAACACCCCCCCCCCTTGGTAGGAAAATTGTCTTCTATTATTGTTGCAATTCCAAAATACCTTAGCCCAAATCCCTTGTAGTATTCCCAAAATACCTCTATACTAAAAGCCCGGAAATACTACTTTATTTCCTTTAGTCACAAAACGAAACCCTAGGAAAATCTTCATAGTTGGTTGAAGTATTAAGTAGAAGTTGTTTAGAAACTTCTAAGGGTTTCTTGGAGCTATCAGAGCGTGCAAATTAGGAGCTAAACGTTGTTCAGGATCGACATTTAATCTTGGATAATTTTGGGCTTATCGAGGTAATAATCTTTGTCCTTCTATTGTAATTGGAGATTACATATTGTAGTAGTTTAGAATTAAGTATAAGATATGTAGAAGGATGGTATAAAAGAAGAGGATTGAACTGTACTTACACAGGACTGTATTTACAGTAGACTTGTGTAGTTTGACGGGTAGGGAAATGCTGCCCAATTTTCCGTAGAATAAAGAACCTTATGCTTAGAATATTCTACAGAGTAGTCTAGACGTTGATAGACGTATTTGACTATTATAGGTTGATACTCTGTGCGCGACATATTCGACTTGGCAGGTGGATTTCGCCGAGGAGGTATATGATTCTTCCTATCCTCTTGAGCATGATATTTTTGATATATATATAGTACGGTAGACGTACGCATGTTAACTAAAATTGGTTTTACTCTGATGTATTTTGACTTGAGTTTTAAATAATAAGAATCTTGAAGTATTTCAAAAGAGTTATGAATCATTTTTGAAAGAAAAGTAATACTTGGTTTTTCAACAAGCTTAAGGGTTATACTAGCTTTATGGGAAGTTAGGTATAACGACTTAAGAAAGATAAGAGGAAACGATTTACTTAATTGTTTATAAAAGCCTTATAAATGATTTCTGAAGGTGTGGTAAGTTGGTTTGATAAGTAGACATATTATGATGCTACGTGTGTTAGTGTCTTGTAACGTTTGTGTAAAGGGGGTTCCCTTGTTGTGCTTATGTTGTTTAACGATAAGCAGTTGTGCTGATATTATATCACTTACCCCCATGACTTGTTATGCCGAGGGTTAGCTCCCCCGATGCGAGGAATACCTCATGCGGGTCTGTGTGACCTATGCGGAGCTGCGGGAGTTCCAGGATGATCACTCCGGGTGAGTTACCCCGATGCGAGGAATACCGACGCGTCTGTGACTACGCGGACGCGGAGTCCAGTTGATGCCAAGCGGTTAGCTACCCCGATGCGAGGAATACCTCACGCGGACCTAGGTGGTCATGCGCGATCGCGGAGTCCAGAATAGGCTCGCATAATGATACTACGGGCGATCGCCTTGCTTCGATCATTAGCGCCTAGAAAAGACCGATTACATTATATCTATTTTGCTCTTGTTTATGCCGCACTATGCGCGGTTGAATTGGTTGTATTTGTAAGTGGTTTTAAAATGTTTTGATTTCATTTCGATACTTTACGCTTTCACATACTTGGTACCAGATCGACCTCCTTCGGGGGGCTGCGTTCATGCCGCAGGTAGAGGTACTCCTGTTGTTGGTCCCCGCTCCTAGGATCACCATTTCTGCTTTTGGGAAAGCCCCGTTTCTCCGGAGGCTTGTCTTTTTGTGTATGATCTCCCTATCATTGTAGCTTTATGTACATTTAGGGTATGGCGGGGCCCTGTCCCGCCATAGTTGTTTACTTTCTTATAGGTCTGTAGTCCTGTTGTAAGTTGGGATGTAACTGTTCACTCTTGATGTATATATACATGCCGAAAGACAATCTTTTCTTGGATAAACTGTGTCTCATTTTACATATGTTTCATGTCTTGTTTTTATATTCCGCTGGTTACTCTGATGTATGTCTACTTGGGTGCCCGAGTAAGGCACCAGTCACGGGCCCGGGATCGGGTCGTGACAAAAGTGGTATCAGAGCAGTTAATCCTCGGAAAGTGTCTACAGACCGTATCTAGTAGTTCGATTATCTGTGTTGTGCACCACACCAATAATCGTGAGGCTATAGGATATTTAGGATTTGTTTCATTCTTCTCACTCGAGATTGTGCCTTAGAGTTGTGTTATAAGTCGGACCTCTAACGTATTTCTTTCTCGCACTCGCTTATGCCTCCACGCAGTGCAACCCGCCCGGGCGGCAAGGCACCGAGGAGTCGCTAGGACACCGAGGTCACGAGGCCTGTGCCCGCACTATACCCGAGGCGATACCTCGACGGCGAGTTCTACGACGCCGCCCCAAAGAGTTTGGAGCCGCAAAGACGCCATCGAGACCACAAGACTGCGCCTCCAGCCCCACACCGAGCAGAGGATATGAGTTACTGCGGAGATGGCCCGATTACTAGCCGTGATTGGCCTGACATGAGGATAGCCGGACGCAGCAGCCCAAAGAGCACCCGTGGTTCACCCCGTGACGGACACTGAGACTACGGGATTTTTCGAAGTCAGAGTTGTAGCCCGAGTTTTACGGGTCGAGGCTCGAGGATGATCCGCAGGAGTTCATCCGACAGCTACTGGATCACGAGAGTGATCGTGGGCTTCGAGACCGAGTCGCTGGTCTTAGGTTCACATCGGCCGCGCGTGATACCGCAATGATTGGTTTGATTCGCGAGCTGTCCCGGAGAGCATGCACTTCCGCGGTATGGGACGAGTTCTCGAGGCTTTTCTCACCACTTCGCCTCCACAGACGGCGAGGGCACGTGGCGATTTTTGACGCCGAGGCGCAGAGGCGCACGCCGAGTACAACGTGGAGTTCGACTCGTTGGCTCGATATGTCCCTCGCTGCAGCAGATATGGAGGACAGGGTGCATCGCTACGTCACCGGGCTAGATGATTATTTGGCAGAGTCTTGCTCGGGTGTAGCTCTTCAGCCGGGCATGGACATTGCCCGTATGCAGGCTCATGCACTTGGGTGTGAGGAGCGTAGAGGCCGACGAGTCGACAGATATCAACAGCAGAAGAAGGCCAGGACGGCAGGTTCTTTTGGTAGCTCTCAGGGTGGACGGTCTCAGCAGCAGACTAGATTTGCACCACAGCCAGCTCAGAGCACTCCTATACCGCCTTCGTGATGCCAGTGGTATTCGGCAGGTCGTGGCCCTGTGACTTCGACTTCAGTAGCAGAGGTGCTAGCCGATCGAGACCACCCCCCCTCAGTGTGGCCGATGCGGTAGATCCCATTACGGGAGTTGTGGTCCTACTTAAGGAGTTTGTTATGCTTGCGGTCAAAAAGGTCACTTTGCGAGGGACTGTCCACCCATCGGCAGCGCAGATGGTAGGGGTCACCCAGTGGTCCTTCACGGGTCTTCATCTCCTACGCTTTCGCCCGAGGGCGTGGTACTCATGGACCAGCAGGTCGCGGCAGAGGTCGTGGCACGGTCCTGCCCAGCCGTCCTCAAACCGCATTTATGCCCTCGCCCACCGCCAGACCGTGAGGCGCCGGATGTCATCACTGTACTTTATCGGGCTTGTTGTGACGCACGCCTTGATAGATCCGGTTCTACTCGTCCTATATATCTCCCCATATTGCTAGTAGGATAGGATAGCCCGAGTCCATAGACCCTTTGAGGTAGCTACGCCAGCTGGTGATTCTGGTAGCTCGGCGTATATAGGGCTTGCCGGTGTCTTTATGCAAATGCCGACCAGCCGACTTGATAGAGTTGTATATGACTGATTTCGATGTGATCACGGGTATGGATTGGCTAGCTTCTGCTACGCCAATGTAGACCGCAGGAGAGTGCCGTACGGTTCCAGCTTCTCGGGAGCCGTTATCGAGCGGGAGGAAAACCGTGGTCGCCGGCGGGTAGGTTTATTTCTTACCTCAAGGCTAGTAATGGTGCGCAGGCGGGTATATCTACCATCTCATTCGGGTGTTTGATACCGAGGTCGCGATACCAGATTTTCACCGCCTCAGAGTCGAGAGTTCCTGATGTGTTTCCGACGACCTCCCGTATCCTCCCGAGAGGGAGATAGAGTTTTGTATCGATACGTTGCCAGACACTCGGCCTATATCCATTCCGCCATACAGAATGGCACCTGCCGAGTTAAGAGAGTCAAGGACCACCGAGAGATTTGGCGGAGAAAGGCTTCATCAGCCTAGTGTTTCTCCCCGGGAGCGCCAGATTGTTCGTGAAGAAGAAGGACGACGCCGCACGTGTGTGATTACAGTGCAACAACAAGGTGACTATTAAGAACAGATACCCCTTCCTGTGATTGATGATTTGTTCGACTGGAGTGTGGTGCGAGATGTTTCTCCAAGATTGATCCGCGATCGCTATCATCAGTGCGAGTTAGAGAGGCGGATGTCCCTAGGATCGCATTCCGACCCAGACGGCACTATGAGTTCGTGGTTATGTCTTTCGTTTGACCAATGCTCCTAAGTATTCATGGATTTGATGAACCGAGTGTTCAAGCCATTTTGGATACGCTTGTGATAGTATTCATTGATGACATTTTGTTTATTCCCGCCAGCAGAGCACGCAGAGCATTTAAGGATCAGGCCGAGTTCTCCAGGACCAGCGGTTGTATGCCAAGTTTTCGAAGTGTGAGTTTTGGTTGGCTTCGGTGGCGTTCTTAGGGCACATTGTTGGGGCCGATGGTATTCGGGTGGATACGGCCAAGATCGAGGCAGTCAGGAGTTGGCCTAGACCTACTAGTCCGACAGTGCGCAGTAGCTCGGGCCTTGCAGGTTACTATCGGAGGTTCGTGGAGAAGTTTGCTTCTATTTCGGCACCTTTGACCAAGCTGACTCAGAAGGCAGCTAAGTTTCAGTGGACGGATGTTTGTGAGGAGGGCTTCCAGTTACTGAAGGAGAGGTTGACGACCGCCCCAATTCTTACTCTTCCTGAGGGTCTAGACGGCTATGTGGTGTATTGTGATGCGTCGGGCATCGGGCTTGGATGTGTGTTGATGCAGCAGGGCAAGGTTATAGCGTACGCATCTCGACAGCTCAAGAAGCATGAAAAGAATTACCCCACCCATGATTTGGAGTTGGCAGCGGTGATTCACGCCTTGAAGATCTGGAGGCACTATTTGTATGGAGTTCATGTGGATATTTACACAGACCACAAGAGCCTCCAAAGATATCTTCACCGCAGGAGCCGAACTTACGGCAGACGGTGGTTAGAGTTACTCAAGGATTATGATGTCGATATCTGTACCACCCAGGAAGGCCAATGTTGTGGCGTATGCCCTTAGTCGTAGGTCGATGGGAAGTCTATCGATGTGCAGCCGCAGAGGGGCATGGTCCGCGAGTTGCATCAGTTAGCGAGCCTTGGAGTCCGATTGATTGATTCTGATAGTAGTGGGGTTCGAGTTCGAGAGGTTGCCGAGTCTTCCATCGTCAAGGAGGTGAAGAGGCAACAGTTTGAGGATCCGATTTTGACACGGTATCGTGATACGGCTCTTCGTGAGGGGAAGGGTCCTTTTGAGGTAGCACTTGATGGGGTGCTAAGGTTTGAGGGCAGATTGTGTGTTCCAGATATTGCAGGACTTTGGCAGCAGGTTCTCGGGGAAGCACACAGCGCGCGTTACTCTATCCATCCAGGGTCGACAAAGATGTACCACGACCTCAGATCTGTGTATTGGTGGGATGGCCTAAAGAGGGACGTTGCAGAGTTTGTTGCTCAGTTCCCGTGTTGTCAGCAGGTAAAGGTAGAGCATCAGAGGCCTGGTGGGTTATTGCATACGATAAAGATCCCGACCTGGAAGTGGGAGGTGATCAACATGGACTTTATCACAGGATTACCTCGCACTCAGAGGAAGCATGATTCTATCTGGGTTATCGTCGACAGGCTGACGAAATCAGCCCACTTTCTTCCAGTCAGGACGACTTTTTCAGCCGAGGATTATGCCAGACTTTACATCCGGGAGATCGTGAGACTGCATGGGGTCCCTATTTCTATCATATCGCATGCAGGAGCCCGGTTCACGCTAACTTCGGAGGTCTTTCCGTATGGGATTAGGGACGCAGTGAGCCTCAAGATCGCATTCCATCCTCGCATGCACGGATGACAGAAGAGCGTACTATCCAAACTCTTGAGGATATGCTACGAGCATGTGTTATTGATTTCAGGGGTAGCTGGGATCATTTGCCGCTAGTAGAGTTTGCGTATAATAACAGCTACCATTCCAGTATCCAGATGGCACCTTATGAGGCTTTATATGGGAGGAAGTGCAGGTCTCCGATAGGTTGGTTTGATGTGGGCGAGGTTCAGTTGGTTGGGCCGGACTTGATACAGCAGGCAGTGGATAAGGTGAAGCTTATCCAGAGCGATTCTCGACAATACAGAGTCGACATAAGTCGTATGCAGATCATCGCCGACATTTGGAGTTTGAGGTCGCGATTGGGTTTTCGTGAAGGTGTCACCCACGGCGGTGTGATGAGATTCGAAGAAAGGGAAACTCAGCCCAAGGTACATTGGGCCTTATCAGATTGTCCGCAGGGTAGGCAAGGTTGCCTATGAGTTGGATCTGTCGTCCGATCTGGAGGCAGTGCATCCGGTTTTCCATGTTTCTATGCTGAGGAGATGTATCGGAGATCCATCGAGAGTGCACCCGATTGACGATGTCCAGGTGACCGAGGGGTTATCGTATGAGGAGATTCCCATAGCGATACTCGATCGTCAGGTTAGGCGACTACGGACAAAGGATGTGGCTTCCGTCAAGGTCTTATGGCGGAACGAGCACAGAGAGGAGATGACATGGGAAGCAGATGAGGACATGAGGCAGAGGTATCCTCACTTATTCCCCACACCTCCAGGTAACTCACTTTCCTACTTGCTGGTTTTAATTATCATATTTGCTTAAGTGTTGTATTGTGGCCATGTGTGGCATTTGCAAATTGTTTAAGTTGTGAGGAGCTATGTCGTTTCTGATTTGAGTTAATCTAGAAGGAACATTCGGGACGAATGTTTCTAAGGAGGGGAGAATGTTATACCCCGTAGTTCCAGAGTATGTATGTGAGGACGTACGTACAATTGTATAAGCCCTAATTAGGTTAAGGATGAAATTGTGAACTTTCAACGGAAAAGATTCCTAACCTTGTGAAGGAAATTTTACGTTTTTAATATTTTAACCAATTACGGATTTTTCCGAGAGATGAAATATTTTGGACCAATAGGAGGGCGACATGTGGCACCTTTAGGTGGCATGTTTGGACGAAAATTGTGGGCAAGTGGCCAAGTCAAATAGTCAAGTCTTGCAAGATATTTTGTGGGCAAGTGGGAAGGAAGCTTGGACGGTTTTTTGGAGAAGCAAGTGGCTAGCCACATGGCTCATTTTTGTGGTGGACATATGTCCCCCAAGTTGTGGTGGACATATGTCCCAATGTTGTGGTGGACACTTGGTGGAAGACTCCACTCACACAAGCTACCTAATCTACAACCTCCACTTGCTTGAATCTTGGCCCTTGATTGTTTTATAAATACCCCCCTTAAGTGCAATACTTCTTCATACACTTAACAATTTCCAAGTCTCCCAAAATCCTTCCCCTTGTAAGGTGCTCGCCCAAAACACCCTCCCCTTTTCTAGTTGCTTCGTCCGAAACACCCCCCCCCCTTGGTAGGAAAATTGTCTTCTACTATTGTTGCTATTCCAAAATACCTTAGCCAAAATCCCTTGTAGTATTCCCAAGATACCTCTATACTAAAAGCCCGGAAATACTACTTTATTTCCTTTAGTCACAAAACGAAACCCTAGGAAAATCTTCATAGTTGGTTGAAGTATTAAGTAGAAGTTGTTTAGAAACTTCTAAGGGTTTCTTGGAGTGATCAGAGCGTGCAAATTAGGAGCTAAACGTTGTTCAGGATCGACATTTAATCTTGGATAATTTTGGGCTTATCGAGGTAATAATCTTTGTCCTTCTATTGTAATTGGAGATTACATATTGTAGTAGTTTAGAATTAAGTATAAGATATATAGAAGGATGGTATAAAAGAAGAGGATTGAACTGTACTTACATAGGACTGTATTTACAGTAGACTTGTGTAGTTTGACGGGTAGGGAAATGCTGCCCAATTTTCCGTAGAATAAAGAACCTTCTGCTTAGAATATTCTACAGAGTAGTCTAGACGTTGATAGACGTATTTGACTATTATAGGTTGATACTCTGCGCGCGACATATTCGACTTGGCAGGTGGATTTCGCCGAGGAGGTATGTGATTCTTCCTATCCTCTTGAGCATGATATTTTTGATATATATATAGTACGGTAGACGTACGTGTGTTAACAAAAATTGGTTTTACTCTGATGTCTTTTGACTTGAGTTTTAAATAATAAGAATCTTGAAGTATTTCAAAAGAGTTATGAATCATTTTTGAAAGAAAAGTAATACTTGGTTTTTCAACAAGCTTAAGGGTTATACTAGCATTATGAGAAGTTAGGTATAACGACTTAAGAAAGATAAGAGGAAACGGTTTACTTAATTGTTTATAAAAGCCTTATAAATGATTTCTGAAGGTGTGGTAAGTTGGTTTGATAAGTAGACATATTATGATGCTACGTGTGTTAGTGTCTTGTAACGTTTGTGTAAAGGGGGTTCCCTTGTTGTGCTTATGTTGTTTAACGATAAGCAGTTGTGCTGATATTATATCACTTACCCCCCTGACTTGTTATGCCGAGGGTTAGCCGCCCCCGATGCGAGGAATACCTCATGCGGGTCTGTGTGACCTATGCGGAGCTGCGGGAGTTCCAGGATGATCACTCCGGGTGTGTTACCCCGATGCGAGGAATACCTCATGCGGTCTGTGTGACTATGCGGATTGCGGGAGTCCAGGTTGATGTCGAGGGTTAGCTACCCCGGATGCGAGGAATACCTCATGCGGACCTAGGTGGTCTATGCGGACTGCGGGAGTCCAGGAATAGGCTCGCATAATGATACTATGGGCGATTGGCCTTGCTTCGATCATTAGCGGCCTAGAAAAGACCAGTTACATTATATATATTTTGCTCTTGTTTATGTTGTGGCACTATGTGCGGTTGAATTGGTTGTATTTGTAAGTGGTTTTAAAAATGCTTTGATTCATTTCAGTACTTTACAGTTTCACATACTTGGTACCTGTTGTACTGACCTCCTTCGGGGGGCTGCGTTCATGTCGCAGGTAGAGGTACTCCTGTTGTTGGTCCCCGCTCCTAGGATCACCGTTACTGCTTTTGGGAAAGCTCCGTTTCTCCGGAGGCTTGTCTTTTTGGGTATGATCTCCCTGTCATTGTAGCTTTATGTACATTCAGGGTATGGCGGGGCCCTGTCCCGCCATAGTTGTTTACTTTCTTAGAGGTCTGTAGTCCTGTTGTAAGTTGGGATGTAACTGTTCACTCTTGATGTATATATACATGCCGAAAGGAAATCTTTTCTTGGATAAATTGTGTCTCATTTTACATATGTTTCATGTCTTGTTTTTATATTCCGCTGGTTACTCTGATGTATGTCTACTTGGTTGCCCGGGTAAGGCACCAGTCACGGGCCCGGGATCGGGTCGTGACAATTGTTATACGCTTTAGAGATGATCCTTCGTTGGCTCGGCTGTGAGTTTTTGCGCGTACGTTGTATTGTGGCTATATGTGGCATTTTGCAAATTGTTCAAGTTATGAGGGACTATGCCGTTATCTGAGTTATTTGAATCTTGAAGGACCATTCGGGACGAATGTTTCTAAGGGGGGGAGAATGTTATGCCCCGTAGTTCCGGAGTATGTATGTGAGGACGTACGTACGAATGTATACGCCCTAATTAGGGTAAGATTGATAGAATTGTTTTCCGACGGAAATTATTCCGAACCTTGTGAAGGAAATTTTACGTTTTCAATATTTTTACGATTATGGAATTCTTCCGAGAGAGAAAATATTTTGGACCAATAGGAGGGCGACAAGTGTCACCCCTAGATTGGGCCATGTTGGACGAAATTGAGTGGGTTAGTGGGCAAGACAAGTGGTCAAAAGTCTTGCATGGTTTTGCATAGTGGAGTTGGACGGTTTTTGTGAAGTTTGTGGGCAAAGTCAAATGGTCAAGGTCTTGCATGGCTTTTGTAGGACAAGTGTGGAGAGGAACCTACACAAACACATCTCTACCATACACATGTTTCAATCCTAACCCTTGGTGGTGCTATATAAACCCCTTTAGTTGATGAAAATATTCCACACTTAGTATATTCCAAGACTTGAAAAACATTTCCCTCTCCTCCTTCTTATATTGCTCTCGCCCAACCCCCTCCCCTAACCAAATGTTGTCCAAAAATTCTTAAAGTTATAAGTGTTCTTCCTTAATGTGTTAGGAAGATATTAACCAAGAGTTAGACAAGATTTCACACCCCTAGCCTCAAAAGAAACCCCCCTTGGCCGAGAGTGGGCAGATTTTCGGGACTGTTTTGGACAGATTTTTAGTCAAGTTTGGAAGGGAATATCTCCTAGCATATAAGGAGTTTTTGGGTGTTTCAAATGCCTAAAATGAATTTCGTCGAGTCTAGTTTCCAATGCACCAAACCACTCGTCGATAGGACACTGGAGTAGAGAGTTATCAACGTTACAAGTTCAGCTGACGAAGCAGTGGCTAAAAATCCGGACAGTCACGTTTTTTGGGCTATCTTGAGGTAATGAACCTTAACCTCTTTGTGAAGTTGATTATTATGTATATATGGAGATTATACATATATTGGAAGTATATTATGGACTATAAGATATAAAGAAAGATTTGGATCTTGTTAAGATGTTAAAAGAAGAATTGACATATTATCCATTAAATGGTAAAAATGTATCCATTACTTACTAAGAGGTTAACAACAAAGGAACTATAACTTATTATAAGATTGGAATATAAGTTGAAGGACTAATGAAGTAAGTGGATAAGTAAAATTGTAAAGGTTGGCCAAGGACCCCTATTATACCCCGTAGTTCCAGGGTATGTATGTGAGGACGTACGTACGAGAATACGACAGAAATTTTGGAAAGAAAGAAAGATGTGATTTTTCGACGGAAAAGTTTCCGGGTTTTGTGAAGGAAAAAGGTTCGTTTATGGGAATTGGATTCCCAGATTTGGTATTTGGGCTTCTTGAATTATATTAGAATTATGAGATTTTATTTCCGGAATTGGTCACGTGGGGCCACGGGAGAAATTTACGACTTTGTGGGGCCCACTTTGTTTTCGAGATTTTGGCCATTAGGGATATTTTCGGAAGATGAAATATTTTGGACGAGTAGGAGGGTGACACGTGTCACCCCCCTAGGTGGCTCTTGGCCGAAATGAGCTAGACAAGTGGCAAGACAAGTGGCCTTGTCTTGCAAGATATTTTTAGTTGGACAAGTGGCTTGTGGGGCCCACACACAATTGTCCCCAATCTCAACCACACACTTGCCTTCATCCTAGCCCTTGGTTGTCCTATATATGCACTACTAGTTGATGAAATCTTCCACACTTAACCATTTCAAGACTTGAAAGACCCTCCCTCTCCCTTCATTGTTGCTCTCGGCTTTGCCATGATTCTTTGACCTAAATTTGTCCAACAATTCTTAAACTCTTAAGTGTTCTTCCCTAAGGTGTTAGGAAGATTGTGTACCAAGATTTGGAAAAGATTTCACACCCCTAACCTCTATTTGTTGCCTTGGCCGAAAATTGCTAGTTGGGAACCCTAAGTGTTCTTCACTTTTTGGAGTTGAATCTTGAAGAGAAGTTGGTTAGGAGCTTCTATGGGTTGCTTTTAGCGGATTGGAACGTAATGATTTGGAGCTAAGACTTGCTTGGAGCGACTTTAAGAACTTGGATATTCTTGGGCTATTTGAGGTAGTGAAACTTAAACCTCTTTGTGAATTGGTTATTATACATATATTATAAGTATATTATGGAATATATAATATATGGAGTAAAGTTTGGAAGAGTTGGATCTTGTTAACTTGTTAAAAGAAAGGATTGGCTTTTAGCCATTAAAATGGTAAAAACGTATCAAACGTATCTTACTTGTGAAGAAGTATTTAACAAGTAACTATAACTTATATTAAGATGGAATATAAGTTGGATGACTAATGAAGTAATTGTATAAGTAAAATGGACAAAGTTGGCCAAGGACCCCAACTTAAGGACTGTATTTACTTTGGACTGTATTTACATTTCTGTTAAGGGGAAGATTGTTCAATCGCGTTCCGTTTGGGCGTGTGATCCCCTTTTTAATTATTGTATTGTATTGTTATGAAGGCGTGATAGTAAACCGCGTTACCGGTTGGGCGCGTAATCCCCTTCTTTTACTTATTGTTATTATAAAGGCGTGATAGTAAACCGCGTTACCGTTTAGGCGTGTAATCCCCTTCTTTATGTTGTTTAAATTATTACGCCTTATATATGGCATATAATTACGGTTATTCGGGCCTTGGAGAAAGATGGAAAAGTGAGTAAAAACGGGGGAAGTGCTGCCCAATTTTCCGTAGAATTAGAGGGCTTTTTATTGGTATAAGTCTTCAATGGTAAGAAAGGTTTGATAGAAGTACTATGACCATTTTAGGAGTGGAGTACTACGTGTGGCGTGATCTACTTGGCTTAAGGAGTAGCCGACGGGTTGAAGTACTTGGAGCGTTTTGCTATTTGTCGATAATCGTCGCGAGGTATGTGAACCTCTTCCTATCTTTTCTAGCATGATTGTTGTGAACTATGTAGTACGGTAGACGTACGTGTGCTAAACGAGTTTTGGTTGGTTTAAAACATATAGTGTTATAATAGCTTTATGGGAAGTTAGTTATAACGACTTTATGTAAGTAATAGAATGGTTTATTGATTTTAGAAGTTAAGAGACTTGATCTTGAAAGATAAGAGACTTAACTTAATTGACTTGATATGAATTTTGTTAAAAAGCGTGAAACCTCATTCGTGAGTAATGAGTACTTGGTTTTTAAAGATTGATGTTTCTTGATTTCGAAATGAGAATAAGTATCGAACAAACCATTGCAAAGTTAGTAAAGGAAAATGTATTGAGTAATTAATTATATTAAAACCAGAGAAACCTCCATGCGTAGAAATTTGTTATACCGTATTTCCGGTATATGCGTGTGGGCGTACGTAGAAAATTTGAACTTGTATTAAGGCTTGGCCGAATTAATTTTGTTCACAACACCCGTTTAGAGTCGTTTTTCGACGAAACGTTTTCACAGCTTTCGTAGGGGAATTTCCGGCTATGTCATTTTTAATTTTTGCGGATTTTTCAGAGGCGAAGCGTGTTGGACCAACAAGAGGCGCCACTTGGCACCTCTCATTGGTGGACTTCAAATCGCCCATTGGGCGAAAATGGCTAAGCTTGGCACGTTTTTGTGCCTTGGCACAAAGTCAAGGTAGGTAGGATATTTGTGTTTGGTAAATCCTAGCCCTACACTTGCCTAACACATGGATTGATCTTCGCCTTTGGTTGGCCATCCCGACCTATAAATACCCTCCCTTTGATGAACTTCTTCATCCAAAAAATATTCTAAGTGTTAAAATCCTCCTCTCCCTTCTAGAGGTTCTCGTCAAAAGCCTTCCTCCTCTTGGCGAGAGTTCCCAGTGGGGTAGGCGGTATACCCCTCCTTGGGGTGCTAGCCGTGGTACCCCTAGCCTAGTTGTAGTATAATACCTCTCTTGGTAGAAATACTCTCAAAGTATTGTTATAATGCCCAAATTTCCTTAGCCAATACCTTGTAGTATTCTAAGGTTATACCTTTACAAAAAGCCAGATATACTATTATACTTCCCGTCGGTCCAAACGAAACCCTAGGAAATCTCCATAGTCCGTTGGAGTATTGTGTAGAAGTTGGTTAGAACTTCTAAGGGTGGTTTAGAGCGGGTTGGAGCGCTCGGAGTTGGAGCTAAACGATTGCCCAGGATCGACTTTAAGCTAGGATAATTATGGGCTTATCGAGGTAATTATCTTGTCCCTCTATTGTAAATTGGAAATTACATGATTGCTTGAATATATAGTTGAAGTATACTATATATTAGAACTGAACGTAGTTATCGGCAATGTCTTGCGACTTAAGCCTGAATTTAAAGAGGAGTACTGAACTGTAATTACATAGGGTTGTATTACTGAGACTTGTGTAGTAATCAGTGGAGTAGAATTGTACCGTTAGGGTTAGATCATAACCCTGGTTGGCTTGGTAGCCGGCCTCGATAGAGGAGGAGATTTACGTTGTTGCGGGGGGGGAGGTGCTGCCGAATTTTCTGTAGAATGTTCTACGATAAGATCTAAATGTTAATAAGCGCCTTGTGGCCTTATAGGTTGAAGTACTATGCGTGGCGCGATCTACTTGGCTTAGGGAGTAGCGGCGGTTTGAGGTACTTGAGCGTTTTGCTATTTAGTCGATAATCGTCGCGAGGTATGTGAACCTCTTCCTATCTCTTCTAGCATGATATGTGTGAACTATGTAGTACGGTGAGCGTCACGTGTGCTAAATGTATGTGATTGGGTTAAAACATAAAGTGTTATAACGACTTTATGGGAAGTTGGTTATAATGACTTTATGTTGGTAAGAAAATACATGTGGTTTTAAAAGTACCGATTTGAACTATAAGCGGCTTGTTATGTGTCAATAAAGAACTTGAAGTATTTCAAAGGTTTTGAATCATTTTGAAAGAAGAAGTAATACTTGGTTTTGAAAAACTTAAGAGTTATACTAGCTTTATGGGAAGTTAGGTATAACGGCTTAAGAATGTTTCTTGATTTGGAAATCGAATGTGTATCGACAAACCATCTGCGGCGTTAATAAAAGGAAATGCTTTTGACTAATGAAGTATTATTAAAACCAGTAGAAACGTCCATCGGCATAGAAGCTAAGATGAGACAAAATGATATTTCCTAGATCATGGCTTCTGTAATAAGATTGTTATAAACAAGAATATCCTAGTCACATATAAGACTTATGTTTTGAGATAGTTTTAAGGAGAATTATATTCTCAAATGAATAAGACTATGAACTACTAAACCTTTCTAAAATGAGAAACTTGAACATTGGAAATTAGGCAAACTTGATCATTGGAAAGAATGTTGCTACTTGATTTTACAAAGAGAAGTAATTGATTTACTTTAAAAGGATAGTCACTCTATTTTATACTACGGTATTGTGTGACATTGTGAAAGTAACGTATCTTTTAAAGAGTTAATGTATGAAGTACTTTGGGGATAAAAACCCGATCTTGTTAATCATATAGTAGAAGGTACCTTGTGTGAACAACTTGATTGTATTGGTTTGTGATAGCCTTGTAATACTTTCTTGATTGCTTTGATAAGTAAACGTGTTGGGATGCTACGTGTGTTAGTATCTTGTGATGTTTGTGTGAAGGGGTTTCTCGATTGTGCTTATTAACTATCGATCGTTATGATAGTATTGTGGCATTCATCTCTTGAGATGATTCCGGGTTAAGCCCTCCGACGGGTAGACTCAGCGGTCGATGGACCTATGATTCGAGAATACCTCACGCAGTCCCGGGGCCTATGCGAGCTACGAGAGTTCCGTGTTAGTATGTGTCCTTTATGGGCACGCGGTCCATGTGGCCATGCGGATGCGAAGTCGGGGCGATTTACGCGGGAGTAGCTACCCTCGATGCGGGAATACCTCACGCGGGCGATGAGATTGGCCTACGCGAGTCGCGGGAGTTCGAGGTTAGACGCGTACATTGATCTGCGGGCAAGTGGCGGCTTTGATCATGTGACGGTCAGACAGATCTTATGATCTGATTCGACCTTGTTGATGCTGTAGGTTTTAGTAGTCGGCTATGCCTTCGTACTTACCGTCAGATAGCTTTATTATGACACGTGGGACACGGTGTTCATGTGTGTTCCTCGGTGCTTTTATATCATAGGCTGGCGGTGAGGAAGGTATTCCACGGGCATGATTGATGTTGTGGGCCCGAGACCCATTGTTATACTTCGAGTGATGACTTGAGGCGTGAGTCACGACTTGACATGGCGCTTTGTTGTAAATCGTAGTTTGGTTATCATACATGTCTCTGCTTTATATATCGCTATGATTTCATTTACGATATGTATTTTCGATTTCACATACTGCACTGTTGTCTTGACCTCGCCCGTGCGTTCATGCGCGAGTTGAGGTACACGATCGTTGATCCTCGCTCTTAGGGTCACGATTCAGCGTGTGGAAGCTCGTTCCTCGGAGGCTTATCTTCGTATAGTCCTGTTGTTGTAGGTGCTTACATTCAGGGTATGGCGGCCCCGTCCCGCCATTGTTGTCGTATCATTTCTTAGAGTGCATGAAATCTTGTTGTGGCGGGGTTTGTAAAAGGATTAAACTGTTCATTTGTAAAAATTGTTATTTATATATGCCAAAGGCAAGTTTTCCCTCAATTCTTGTTTTGTACTTCACTTGTTTCATGTATGTGTTTTATGTTCCGCTGATTACTCTGATGTTGTGTCACTAGGGTGCCCGGGGTAAGGCACCAGTCACGGGCCCGGGTTCGGGTCGTGACAAAAGCTAAGATAAGACAAAATTGTATTACATTTCCTAGATCATGGCTGCTTTAATAAGATGGTTATAAGTAAGAACAAGCTACTCACACATAAGGCATATGTTACTCAATTGTTTTAAAAAAAGATTACGTTAAGTGATTAAGACTATGATCTATGGAATCTTTCGAAAATAAGAGACTTGAGCATTTGAAATTAGGCAAACTTGAACTTTTGGAAAAGAATGTTGTTACTTGATTTTTAATAAGGAAAGTGTTTTGGTTTACTTATAAATGTTAGTCACTCTATGTTAATACTACGGGTATCGAGTGACCTTTGTAAAAGAAATGGATCTTTTAAAAGAATTTAACGTATGTAGTACTTTGGGGTTAAAACCAGGACTTTGACATAAAATGAAAGTACCTTGAGTTGTGTGTAACTTGCCTATGTTTGCGTGTGATAGCCTTGTTGTGCAAGTACTGTATTTATATACCGCCGCGTCTCTCGATGGAGGGCCGGCTGATTGGTTGTGAACGATTCCTATCGAGTCCCATGAGATAGGCCGAGACATGTATTCCATACGATTCCTATCGAGTCCCATGAGATGGGCCGAGACATGTATTCCATACGATTCCTATCGAGTCCCATGAGATGGGCCGAGACATGTATTCCATACGATTCCTATCGAGTCCCATGGGATGGGCCGAGACATGTATTCCACACGATTCTTATCGAGTCCCATGGGATGGGCCGAGACATGTATTCCACACGATTTCACCTCGAGTCCCATGGGATGGGCCGAGACATGTATTCCACACGATTTCACCTCGAGTCCCATGGGATGGGCGGAGACATGTTATACGTATCATACGATTTATACCTAGACTGCCGGCAGTGAGGAAGGAGTTCCACGGGCATGAGGGATGACTTCAAGGGTGTGAGTCCCTGACTTGACATGACTACTTTTATGTTGTAAACTGTAGTTTGGCTATCATACATGTCTCCTGTTTTATATAGACTGTCATGATTTCAGTTATTTGATTTCACATACTTGGTACTGTTGTGACCTCGCCCGGGCTGCGTTCATGCCGCAGTAGAGGTACATAGGTTGTGGATGCTCGCTCATAGGATCACGATTCAGCGTATTGGAAGCCGTTTCTCGGAGGCTTATCTTGTGGTATGTTACCACAGTGCTAGGTTCTTGTACATTCAGGGTATGGCGGGGCCTGTCGTCATAGTTGTTGTCACTTTCTTAGAAGTGCATGAAATCTGTTGTGGCGGGGTTGTAAAGGATGTAAGATTCTCAGTATATATGCAAGAAGGCTGTTTTGGTTGGCTGTTTTTATCATATCTCTTGTTTCATGTTCATGTTTTTATTTCCGCTGATTTTCTCTGATGTTGTATCACTAGGGTGCCCGGGGTAAGGCACCAGTCACGGGCCCCGGTTCGGGTCGTGACAAAAGTGGTATCAGAGCTGTTAATCCTCGGAAAGTGTCTACAGACCGTATCTAGTAGAGTCTTGATTATCGGTGTGTTGTGCACCCCATCTATAATCAGGAGGCTACATGATATTTAGGATTGGTTTCCATTCTTCTCATTCTGAGATCGTGCCTTAGAGCTGTGTTGTAAGTTGGACTCCCTCTGACGTATTCTTATGTGCCAGTTATGCCTCCACGCAAGGCAATCGGGGCCTGAGTGAGGCAAGCGGCGAGAGGCTGCGAGTGGAGTAGCGGCGGTCTCTACTGAGGCCACAGTACCTGAGACGTCAGACCCACGGCAAGGAACATAGGAGATGGGTTACAAGGAGATGGCCCAGTTATTGGCCAGGATAGTGGCAAGGCACGAGGATAGGCTAGATGCAGCAATTCCGGTACCGGTAGTACCCGTAGTTCACCCGAGATCGGATAGTTTGAGACTGCGGGACTTTCTGAGTTGCAGCCGCGAGTTTCTGGTCGAGGCCTGAGGATGATCCGCAGGAGTTCATTCGATAGTTACAGCGGATCATGAGAGTGATCAGAGCTTCGGAGACCGAGTCAGTGGTCCTAGGTTCATATCGGCTGCGCGATACGGCAGTCGACTGGTTTGATTCATGGGATCTGTCCCGAGGAGAGCATGCGCTCCCAGCAGGTTGGGACGAGTTCTCAAGGGCATTTCTTGCACATTTCTTGCCTCCACAGATGAGGAGGGCTCGGGCTGACAGATATTTGACGTTAAGGCAGACCGGGCGTACGGTTAGGGAGTACAACGTGGAGTTTGACTCGTTGGCTCGGTATGTGTCACGACCTGAACCCGGGCCCGTGACTGGTGCCTTACCCCGGGCACCCTAGTGATACAACATCAGAGTAATCAGCGGAACATAAAACGATAACATGAAATAACAAGAAGTATGAAACAATAGTCTGAGAAAAATTGCCTTTCGGCATGTATAGATCAACTTTAAAACGACGATTTACATCCTATTACAACTCGCCACAACGATTACTACGGACCTCTAAGAATGATATGACAACAACGACGGGACGGGGCCGTCATACCACGAATGTAGCACCTCAACAACGAGGACTATACGAATAAGCCTCGGAGAAACGGAGCTTCCCAACGCTGGCGTGACCCCAGAGCGAGGATCAACGGCGGTGTACCTTTACTGCGGCATGAACGGCCCGAAGAGAGTCGATACAGTACCAAGTATGTGAAAATCGTAAATGAAATCATAGTAGTCTATATAAAGCGAGAGACATGTATGATAACCAAATTACGATTCCTGATAAATAGCGATCATGTCAAGTCGTGGACTCACGCCTCAAGTCATCACTCAAATATAACAATGGGTCTCACGCCCCAACATCAATCATGCGTGGCATATACCTTCTGCCGGCGATCTATGATATAATCACACCAAGAAGTACACATGAACACGTGTCCCACTGTGTCATCATAAAAACCGTGCGGGGTAAATGCGAAGGCATAGCCGACTACTAAAACCCGCAGTACAAACAAGGTCGTAAATGTATCATGAGATCTGTCTGGCCGTCACATGATCAAAGCGGCCACTCGCGCGATATCTAATGTGCGCGTCTAGCCCTGGAACTTCCCGTAGCTCCGCATGGGCCACCCCAATGGCCCGCATGAGGTATTCCCCGCATCGAGGGTAGCTACTCCCCGGCAGCGTCCTGGACTCGCCGTCCGCATGGCCCACATAGACCGCATGACCACAAGAGCCGCATACTAACCTGGAACTCTCGTAGCTCCGCATGGGTGTCACACAGTACCCGCATGAGGTATTCTCGAATCATAGGTCCACCGACCCGCCTGAGTCTACCCCGCAACGGAGGGCAGCTTAACCTCCGGAAACAAGTCAAGGTGAGTGGTATAATACCAACATAACGGCTGATCGTTAAGCAACTTTAAGCGCAATCGAGGGAAAACCCCTTTACACAAAACATCACAAGATACTAACACACGTAGCATCCTAGCATGTTTACTTATCAAATCAACAAGAAAGTATTACAAGGCTATCACAAACCAACACAATCAAGTTATACACACAAGGTACATTCTAATATATGATTAACAAGATCGGGTATCTATTCCCAAAGTACTTCATACATTATCTTTTAAAAGATACGTTACGTTTACAAAAGTCACACAATACCCGTAGTATATGAAAATAGAGTGATTATCTTTTGAAGTAAATCAAAACACTTCTCTTCGTAAAATCAAGTAACAACATTCTTTTCCAAATGTTTGAGTTTGCCTAATTTCAATTACTCAAGTTTCTCATTTTGAAAGGTTTAGTTCATAATTTTAATCACTTAATGATATAATTCTCCTTTAAAAGCAATTTGAGAAACATATGTCTGATACGTGAGTAGGTTATTCTTGTTTATAACAATCTTATTTAAGCAGCCATGATCTAGGAAATGTAACATCATTTTGTCTCTTAACTTTTAAAATTAGTAAACCATTCTCTTTACCTCTCTTAAAACGTTATACCTAACTTCCCATAAAGCTAGTATAACTCTTCTTTATTATCACACATCAAGTCAGTTACCTTTTAAAACCACAAAGCATTTTACACATGTACGTCTACCGTACTACATAGTTATACACATATCATGCTAGAAAAGGTAGGAAGAGGTTCACATACCTCGCGACGATTATCGACTAATAGCAAAACGCTCCAAGTACCTCAAACCGTCGGCTACTCCTTAAGCCAAGTAGATCGCGCCACGCATGGTACTTCAACCTATAAGGCCACAAGGCGCTTATTAACATCTAGGTCTAATCATAGAACATTCTACAGAAAATTCGGCAGACTCTCCCCATGACGCGTAAATCTCCTCTCTATCGAGGCCGCCATCAAGCCAACCAGGGGGTTATACATCTAACGACGTGTACAATTCTACTTCACAAGAATGCTACACAAGTCTCATGTCTGATACACCCTATGTCTGATTCGATTCTCTTTCTTTATATTCAGCTTAAGTCAAAAGACATTGCCGCAAAGCTAGGTTTGATTATATATAGTATACTTCAACTATATAATCTTACAACATGTAATTTCCAATTACAATAAGGGGACAAGATATTACCTCGATAAGCCCAAAATTATCCTAGTTTAATGTCGCTCCTGAGCAACGTTTAGCTCCACTCCGTGCGCCCAACCCGCTCCAAACCACCCTTAGAAGTTCTAACCAACTTCTACTTAATACTCCAACTATCTATGGAGATTTTCCTTAGGGTTTCGTTTTTGTGACTGGCGGGAAGTATAATAGTATTTCTGGGCTTTTCGTATAAGTGTAACCTTGGAATACTACAAGGTAGAAGGCTAAGGTAATTTGGGTATAGTAACAATACTTTTGAGAGTATTTCTACGAGAGGGGTATTTATACGAGAGACAACACCACAAGGGGGTGTATACCTCGGCCTACCCACTAGGGGTATTCTCGGCCAAGGGAAGGAACTCTCGGCCAAGGGGCCTCTCAAAGGGGGGAGGGGGAGGCTAGACGAGACCTCAAACACAAAGGGAGGGGAAGCTCTCAAGACTTAGAGATTTTTGGATGAAGAAGTTCATCAAAGGGGAGGGGTATTTATAGGTCAAGCCATGGCTAACCAATGGCCAAGATCAAGCCAAGTGTGGTGCAAGTGTAGGGCCAAGATATGCCCAAGTGTACCTTATCCATCTACCCACAAAATATCCTACCAACTACTTGACAAAAGCCAACCCATTTCGTCCAAGCTTTACCGCCCACACTCCATCAATGAGAGGGTGCCAAGTGTCGCCCTCTCGTTGGTCCAAAATGTTTCGTCTCTCGGAAAAATCCACAAAAATTAGAAATGACATAGCCGTAATTTACCCTACGCGAGTTGTGTAAAACGTTTCGTCGAAAAACGACTCTAATCGGGTGTTGTGAACAAAAATAAATCGGCCAAGCCACTTTAAAGTCCAAACTTTTCTACGCACGCCCCACGCATACTCTGGAAATACGGGGTATAACATTCTCCCCTCCTTAGAAACATTCGTCCCGAATGTTCCTTCTAAGTCTCAAAACAAACGCGCGCCAGTATAGTCTTCACTACTATACTTACGAGAACAATCCTGCCCACATGGCCACAGAAACACCCGCGCAAATACCTCCATCCAAGTCCACGAGGAAACACCTCTAACATCACCACCAATACCTCTCTCGGGGTTCTAAAATATACTTTTTCGTGACCTTCTCTTTACAAAAGAAATGATCACATCTATGCTCGCCATACATGCTCGCTTCTTCCTTACGTATCGCACTTGCTTGTACACTCGAACTCTTACCACATTTCTATTATCGCTTCGCCTAAAACTCGGTTACTATCTCTAACGTGGTCATCATTAATCGGGAACACTGATGGATCTCGATACTTTCCGAACATAACAATACGAAAGACCGGACGTCGCTTCCTAAGTCGGACGACAAATGCTAACATATAGGCAACCTGGCCTATCCCTCACATGAACTCAAAAGGCCCAAAGTAACTCGGGCTAAGTTTCCTCTGTTTTCCAAAGCTCATCGCACCCTATCCGGGGTGGTACCTTCAAGAAGACCGACCGTCAACCTGAACTCTAAGCGTCATCGCCGATAATCCGCACGATTTCTCTGAGCTGCCAAAAACCTCTTCTAGATAAGCCTCACCCTATCCACAGTCTGTTGGAACAAGCCTGAACCAACTATCTGAACCTTGCCAACATCAAACCAATCGATCGACAACTTACACTTCCGCCCTGCAAGGCGTCATAAAGCGACATCCGAGTACTGAAACGGTAGCTATATAATACATACTCAACAAGAGGCGAAGAGTCCTTACAGCTACTCCCGAAATCCAACCACTTGCCCGAGGGTGAATGCGACACTGAGATTCACCTGAGTTCCTAACCTTGCCTGGTAAAACTTCCAGAAAAGAAACAGCCGTAACTTGGACTCCACTGTCAGCCATAAGGTGAAGGTAGGCACCTCATGCAGCCTTACAACCTTTCTGATATAACGCCTCGCAACATACCACCGAGTACACGGTTTGGACTAAAAGATAAGACGGGCTGACCTCATCGGCCCGACTACTGATTGAACGCATCCACGAACTCGTACGCTGGTTAACTAAACTTGGGACAAACACCCTCGTGACCTACCACCCGTGGGACCACCACAAACCGACCTACCATAAAACAGTCGCGGGTTGACGCATGCACGGCCTCAACCCGACCCACTCTCGCGTACAACACTTGCTCCCCGATCCGGAACAATCTCACTAATCATGTTACGAAAACCTAGCGGTCTTCTTAGCTCAACTACCCTCTTTCATTTCACACTACTCAGGAACTTACCCTACAAACATAGCTTACGTGCACTATGCACTCCGACAAGGGTCAAACATAAAATACTTCTTTACTCGAGATGGCCTTTCCTCTAAGGTCTCTACGTATAAAGCTCTAAGGCTCACACCTTCTCTATCCCCCAAATCTTACTTGGTTAACTAACCAAGATTTCTAATTACAATTTACACAATGCTATCAGAATATAACACTTAAGGTATACTCACCCTATCACACATACTAATCCCTAGAGGGTTAAAGATCTATCTGTATTTACTGCTTCACTCCCCTTAGTCGTTCTAATCAAACCTGCCCCGTAGGGCGCATAGCTAAGGGAGGTGACGAACTACCCACCGATCCTAAAGGCTGAGTCCTCCTACTAGGACACCCATTCGACACATGGCCCTGACGGCCGCCGGTAATACGAGCACCAACAAAAAGACGACGTTCCCCGGGATGACGTCTGTCACACTGTGAACCGGAAGCCCTGGAGTTCTGACCAACTCCTGCATACCCCGAACGTCCTGAACCCCGTGGAGGACCTCTCTGCACTGGTGGATGTGCAAATCTAATCCGCTGGTGAGGTGACTCGCCTCGAAAGTTACCAAAGGACCTTGCTGCTCTGGCCCTCTTCTGCTGTCCTTCGTTAACCCGTTGATCTCTACGCTTTGGCTCGCCGCGCATAAGCCCGTACACAGGCCATGCTCAAGCCTAACTGAAGAATTACTCTTGTACAACCCTTTCTAAGATATTCATCAAGACTCGCGGTATATCGGTATACTCTCTGGTAGCCAAATCCATAGTTAGTAACAGGGTCGCCTCTTCGCAATCTATATTCTCTGTTTCCGGTCGTGGAACTGAAGGTTCAAATGTCATGGCCGCAGTAGGAACTGTTGCCGCCGTGCTAAACTCTGCTGGGGCTGGTGACGTAGCATAACTCCCCGAACGAAGCACCTAACTCAGGTGATGGTTGGGCCTGTGCCCTCGTAACCTCAGACTTACTCGCAGCCTCCTCGGCCGCTTTGCCTCTGGGCGGATTGCCCTACGCGAAGGCATAGCGGAAAGGAAAGAAATACGTGAGAGGGTCCAACTTACAACATGCCTCTAAGGCACGATCTCGAGTGAGAAGAATAGAAACCAATCCTAAATATCCTATAGCCTCACGATTATTGGTGTGGTGCACAACACACCGATAATCAAGACTTCATCGATACGGTCAGAGACACTTTCCGAGGATTAACGGCTCTGATACCACTTTTGTCACGACCCGAACCCGGGCCCGTGACTGGTGCCTTACCCCGGGCACCCTAGTGATACAACATCAGAGTAATCAGCGTAACATAAAACGATAACATGAAATAACAAGAAGTATGAAACAATAGTCTGAGAAAAATTGCCTTTCGACATGTATAGATCAACTTTAAAACCGAACAGTTACATCCTATTACAACTCTGCCCACAACGATTACTCTGCACTTCTAAGAATGATATGATAACAACGACGGACAGGTTCGCCATACCTCGAATGTAAGCACCTACAACAACAGGGACTATACCTGATAAGCCTCCGAGAAACAGAGCTTCCCAAACGCCGAATCGTGACTCCTAAGAGTGAGGATCAACGATCGTGTACCTTTACTGCGCAGATGAATGCAGCCCGCCAAGGAGGTCGATAACAGTACCAAGTATGTGAAATCAAAATATCAGAATGAAATCATAGTAGTCTATATAAAGCAGGAGACATGTATGATAACCAAACTACAGTTCACAATAAATAAGCAGTCATGTCAAGTCAGGGACTCACGCCCTCAAGTCATCACTCAAATATAACAATGGGTCTCACGCCCACAACATCAATCATGCCCGTGGCATACCTTCTGCACTGCCGGCAGTCTATGATATAATCACACCAAGAAGTACATATGAACACCAGGTCCCACCTGTGTCATCATAAAAAAACCGTACGGGGTAAGTACGAAGGCATAGCCGACTACTAAAACCC
The DNA here is from genome assembly GCA_029844215.1 of Przewalskia tangutica. Classification (NCBI taxonomy): domain Eukaryota; kingdom Viridiplantae; phylum Streptophyta; class Magnoliopsida; order Solanales; family Solanaceae; genus Przewalskia; species Przewalskia tangutica. The sequence continues at coordinate 80,632,591 of CM056727.1, forward strand.
ACAGTACAAACAAGGTCGTAAACTGTATCATGAGATCTGTCTAGACCGTCACATGATCAAAGCTGGCCACTCGCCCGCAGTATCTAATGTGCGCGTCTAGCCCTGGAACTTCCCGTAGCTCCGCATGGGCCACCCCAATGGCCCGCATGAGGTATTCCCCGCATCGAGGGTAGCTACTCCCCGGCAGCGTCCTGGACTCGCCGTCCGCATGGCCACATAGACCGCATGACCACGCGGCCGATACTAACACCGAATTTCGTAGCTCGCACGGGTGTCACGCAAGCACGCGCAGAGGTATTCTCGAATCATAGGTCCACCGACCCGCCTGAGTCTACCCCGCAACGGAGGGCAGCTTAACCTCCGGAAACAAGTCAAGGTGAGTGGTATAATACCAACATAACGGATAATCGTTAAACAACTTTAATCGCAATCGAGGGAAAACCCCCTTTACACAAAACATCACAATATACTAACACACGTAGAATCCTAGCATGTTTACTTATCAAATCAACAAGAAAGTATTACAAGGCTATCACAAACCAACACAATCAAGTTATACACACAAGGTACATTCTAATATATGATTAACAAGATCGGGTATCTATTCCCAAAGTACTTCATACATTATCTTTTAAAAAATACGTTACGTTTACAAAAGTCACACAATACCCGTAGTGTATGAAAATAGAGTGATTATCTTTTGAAGTAAATCAAAACACTTCTCTTCGTAAAATCAAGTAACAACATTCTTTTCCAAATGTTTCAGGTTTGCCTAATTTCAATTACTCAAGTTTCTCATTTTCGAAAGGTTTCGTAGTTCATAATTTTAATCACTTAATGATATAATTCTCCTTTAAAAGCAATTTGAGAAATATATGTCTGATACGTGAGTAGGTTATTCTTGTTTATAACAATCTTATTTAAGCAGCCATGATCTAGGAAATGTAACATCATTTTGTCTCTTAACTTTTAAAATCAGTAAACCATTCTCTTTACCTCTCTTAAAACGTTATACCTAACTTCCCATAAAGCTAGTATAACTCTTATTTATTATCACACATCAAGTCAGTTACCTTTTAAAACCACAAAGCATTTTACACATGTACGTCTACCGTACTACATAGTTATACACATATCATGCTAGAAAAGGTAGGAAGAGGTTCACATACCTCGCGACGATTATCGACTAATAGCAAAACGCTCCAAGTACCTCAAACCGTCGGCTACTCCTTAAGCCAAGTAGATCGCGCCACGCATGGTACTTCAACCTATAAGGCCACAAGGCGCTTATTAACATCTAGGTCTAATCGTAGAACATTCTACAGAAAATTCGGCAGCACCTCCCCCCCCGCAACCGCGTAAATCTCCTCCTCTATCGAGGCCGGCTATCAAGCCAACCAGGGGGGGTTATACATCTAACCAGACGTGTACAATTCTACTTCACAGTAATGCTACACAAGTCTACTGTAATACAGTCCTATGTAATACAGTTCAGTTCTCTTTCTTTATATTCAGGCTTAAGTCAAAAGACATTGTCGCAAAGCTAGGTTCAGTTCTATATATAGTATACTTCAACTATATAATCTTACAACATGTAATTTCCAATTACAATAAGGGGACAAGATATTACCTCGATAAGCCCAAAATTATCCTAGTTTAATGTCGCTCCTGAGCAACGTTTAGCTCCAACTCCGTGCGCTCCAACCCGCTCCAAACCACCCTTAGAAGTTCTAACCAACTTCTACTTAATACTCCAACTATCTATGGAGATTTTCCTTAGGGTTTCGTTTTTGTGACTGACGGGAAGTATAATAGTATTTCTGGGCTTTTCGTATAAGTGTAACCTTGGAATACTACAAGGTATAAGGCTAAGGTAATTTGGGTATAGTAACAATACTTTTGAGAGTATTTCTACCAAGAGGGGGGTATTTATACGAGACAACACCACAAGGGGGGGTGTATACCCCTCGGCCTACCCCACTAGGGGGGGTATTCTCGGCCAAGGGGGGAAGGGAACTCTCGGCCAAGGGGCCTCTCAAAGGGGGGAGGGGGAGGCTAGACGAGACCTCAAACACAAAGGGAGGGGAAGCTCTCAAGACTTAGAGATTTTTGGATGAAGAAGTTCATCAAAGGGGAGGGGTATTTATAGGTCAAGCCATGGCTAACCAATGGCCAAGATCAAGCCAAGTGTGGTGCAAGTGTAGGGCCAAGATATGCCCAAGTGTACCTTATCCATCTACCCACAAAATATCCTACCAACTACTTGACAAAAGCCAACCCATTTCGTCCAAGCTTTACCGCCCACACTCCATCAATGAGAGGGTGCCAAGTGTCGCCCTCTCGTTGGTCCAAAATGTTTCGTCTCTCGGAAAAATCCGCAAAAATTAGAAATGACATAGCCGTAATTTACCCTACGCGAGTTGTGTAAAACGTTTCGTCGAAAAACGACTCTAATCGGGTGTTGTGAACAAAAATAAATCGGCCAAGCCACTTTAAAGTCCAAACTTTTCTACGTACGTCCTTACGTACATACTCTGGAAATACGGGGTATAACAGTATGTCCCCGCTTTAGTGACAGATATGGAGGACAGAGTGCACCGCTACGTCACCGGACTCGATGATTACTTGGCAGAGGCTTGTTCGGGTGTAGCTCTTCAGCCGGGCATGGACATTGCCCGCATGCATGCTCATGCACTAGGATGTGAGGCACAGAGAGGTCGACGGAGTGACCAGGATCAGTTGAAGAAGGCCAGAACAGCAGGGTCCTTTGGTAACTTGCGAGGCGGACCGCCTCAGCAGCAGGCTAGTTATGCACCTTCGCCAAGATGCAGTGGTCCTCGCGCCTTCAGGACGTTCGGGGTATTCAGGAGCTGATCAGAGCTCCAGGGCTTCTGGTTCACAGGTATACATGGGTTCTAGCCAGTTGGGTTCATGTTTCCCTCAGTGTGCACGATGCGGCAAGAGTCATCCCGGGGAGTGTCTTCTTTTTACTGGTGCTTGTTTCACCTGCGGCCGTCAGGGCCATGTGACGAGAGACTGTCCTAGGAAGAGAGATACAAGTAGAATGACGCAGCCTACCGGGTCAGTGGCAGGTTCCTCGCCTTCTATAGCTATGCGCCCGGCAGGGTAGGATTATGATTAGAGCGACGAAGGGAAATGAAGCAGTTGATACAGGTATATTCTTACCTCTCTAGAGACTGGTATGCGTTGTTGATATGATGATGTGCTAAGTATTATGTTCCGATAGCGTTTTGTTAAATTATGATTTAGAGGCCTGGTTAGTAAAGGGGAAGTTGGGTAAAAGATTTTGTTTACGATTGACCTTTGTCCGAGAGCATAGTATACGAGGGGTAAAATTGTGTGATAAGTCCCTGAGTGGTGTGAATTATAAGAGGGAAGTTGAGCTAAGAAGACCACTAGGTTTTCGTGACTTGATTAGTGAGATTGCTCCGGACCGGGGGAAACAAGAGTTTGGCGCGGTTATGGGTCGGGTTGAGGACCATTCGCGGGTCAACCCGTAGCCCGGGATGTGGTGGGGTCAGTTCGAGGTGGTCCCGCCAGGTGGTAGGGTCACGAGGGCGCTAGGCCCAGGTTTAGGTAACCATCGTACGGGTTCGTGGATGCGTTCGACCAGAATCAGATCGTGAAGGACGGGGATGGCCTTTGTGGGAATTGAAACTAGTGAGATGACCAAGTTTGGAGGTAGTGACTCCAAGGTTTTGGAAACTGAAGTGTGGTACGTATTCTCGAAAGAGTTCGGGTGTTCGAGAAGTGTACGACAAGTAAGGAAAGAAGTGAACGTGTGCTAAGAGATGGAAGTGATCATTTTTTGTGAAGTGAAGGTGCGAAGGAAGTATCCTTTGGACCAGGAGCGAGAGTTGGTGTTGTTTTTACATCGTCGAGGTGATTCCTCGTTGGCTTGGATTTGAGTTTTGCGCACATGTTATATTCTGACGATTGGTGGCATGATCGGTTTTGTAAGTATAGTAGTGGAGACTATACCGACGCAAGTACGTTTGGAGACTTAGAAGGAACATTCGGGATGAATGTTTCTAAGGGGGGAAGAATGTTATACCCCGTAGTTCCAGGGTATGTATGTGAGGACGTACGTACGAGAATACGACAGAAATTTTGGAAAGAAAGAAATATGTGATTTTTCGACGGAAAAGTTTCCGGGTTTTGTGAAGGAAAAAGGTTCGTTGATGGGAATTGGATTCCCAGATTTGGTATTTGGGCTTCTTGAATTATATTAGAATTATGAGATTTTATTTCCGGAATTGGTCACGTGGGGCCCACGGGAGAAATTTACGACTTTGTGGGGCCCACTTTGTTTTCGAGATTTTGGCCATTAGGGATATTTTCGGAAGATGAAATATTTTGGACGAGTAGGAGGGCGACACGTGTCACCCCCCTAGGTGGCTCTTGGCCGAAATGAGCTAGACAAGTGGCAAGACAAGTGGCCTTGTCTTGCAAGATATTTTTAGTTGGACAAGTGGCTTGTGGGGCCCACACACACTTGTCCCCAATCTCAACCACACACTTGCCTTCATCCTAGCCCTTGGTTGTCCTATATATGCACTACTAGTTGATGAAATCTTCCACACTTAACCATTTCAAGACTTGAAAGACCCTCCCTCTCCCTTCATTGTTGCTCTCGGCTTTGCCATGATTCCTTGACCTAAATTTGTCCAACAATTCTTAAACTCTTAAGTGTTCTTCCCTAAGGTGTTAGGAAGATTGTGTACCAAGAGTTGGAAAAGATTTCACACCCCTAACCTCTATTTGTTGCCTTGGCCGAAAGTTGCTAGTTGGAAACCCTAAGTGTTCTTCACTTTTTGGAGTTGAATCTTGAAGAGAAGTTGGTTAGGAGCTTCTATGGGTTGCTTGTAGCGGATTGGAACGTAAAGATTTGGAGCTAAGACTTGCTTGGAGAGACTTTAAGAACTTGGATATTCTTGGGCTATTTGAGGTAGTGAAACTTAAACCTCTTTGTGAATTGGTTATTATACATATATTATAAGTATATTATGGAATATATAATATATGGAGTAAAGTTTGGAAGAGTTGGATCTTGTTAACTTGTTAAAAGAAAGGATTGGCTTTTAGCCATTAAAATGGTAAAAACGTATCAAACGTATCTTACTTGTGAAGAAGTATTTAACAAGTAACTATAACTTATATTAAGATGGAATATAAGTTGGATGACTAATGAAGTAATTGGATAAGTAAAATGGACAAAGTTGGCCAAGGACCCCAACTTAAGGACTGTATTTACTTTGGACTGTATTTACATTTCTGTTAAGGGGAAGATTGTTCAATCGCGTTCCGTTTGGGCGTGTGATCCCCTTTTTAATTATTGTATTGTATTGTTATGAAGGCGTGATAGTAAACCGCGTTACCGGTTGGGCGCGTAATCCCCTTCTTTTACTTATTGTTATTATGAAGGCGTGATAGTAAACCGCGTTACCGTTTGGGCGTGTAATCCCCTTCTTTATGTTGTTTAAATTATTACGCCTTATATATGGCATATAATTACGGTTATTCGGGCCTTGGAGAAAGATGGAAAAGTGAGTAAAAACGGGGGAAGTGCTGCCCAATTTTCCGTAGAATTAGAGGGCTTTTTATTGGTATAAGTCTTCAATGGTAAGAAAGGTTTGATAGAAGTACTATGACCATTTTAGGAGTGGAGTACTACGTGTGGCGTGATCTACTTGGCTTAAGGAGTAGCCGACGGGTTGAAGTACTTGGAGCGTTTTGCTATTTGTCGATAATCGTCGCGAGGTATGTGAACCTCTTCCTATCTTTTCTAGCATGATTGTTGTGAACTATGTAGTACGGTAGACGTACGTGTGCTAAACGAGTTTTGGTTGGTTTAAAACATATAGTGTTATAATAGCTTTATGGGAAGTTAGTTATAACGACTTTATGTAACTAATAGAATGGTTTATTGATTTTAGAAGTTAAGAGACTTGATCTTGAAAGATAAGAGACTTAACTTAATTGACTTGATATGAATTTTGTTAAAAAGTGTGAAACCTCATTCGTGAGTAATGAGTACTTGGTTTTTAAAGATTGATGTTTTACTGATTTCGGAAATGAGAATAAGTATCGAACAAACCATTGCAGCGTTAGTAAAGGAAAATGTATTGACTAATTAATTATATTAAAACGAGTAGAAACCTCCATCTGCATAGAAGCTAAGATAAGACAAAATTGTATTACATTTCCTAGATCATGGCTGCTTTAATAAGATGGTTATAAGCAAGAACAAGCTACTCACACATAAGGCATATGTTACTCAATTGTTTTAAAAAGAGATTACGTTAAGTGATTAAGACTATGATCTATGGAATATTTCGAAAATAAGAGACTTGAGCATTTGAAATTAGGCAAACTTGAACTTTTGGAAAAGAATGTTGTTACTTGATTTTTAATAAGGAAAGTGTTTTGGTTTACTTATAAATGTTAGTCACTCTATGTTAATACTACGGGTATCGGGTGACCTTTGTAAAAGAAATGGATCTTTTAAAAGAATTTAACATATGTAGTACTTTGGGGTTAAAACCCGGACTTTGACATAAAATGAAAGTACCTTGAGTTGTGTGTAACTTGCCTATGTTTGCGTGTGATAGCCTTGTTGTGCAAGTACTGTATTTCTATACCGCCGCGTCTCTCGATGGAGGGCCGGCTGATTGGTTGTGAACGATTCCTATCGAGTCCCATGAGATGGGCCGAGACATGTATTCCATACGATTCCTATCGAGTCCCATGAGATGGGCCGAGACATGTATTCCATACGATTCCTATCGAGTCCCATGAGATGGGCCGAGACATGTATTCCATACGATTCCTATCGAGTCCCATGGGATGGGCCGAGACATGTATTCCACACGATTCTTATCGAGTCCCATGGGATGGGCCGAGACATGTATTCCACACGATTCTTATCGAGTCCCATGGGATGGGCCGAGACATGTATTCCACACGATTCCACCTCGAGTCCCATGGGATGGGCCGAGACATGTTATACGTATCATACGATTTATACCTAGACTGCCGGCAGTGAGGAAGGAGTTCCACGGGCATGAGGGATGACTTCAAGGGTGTGAGTCCCTGACTTGACATGACTACTTTTATGTTGTAAACTGTAGTTTGGCTATCATACATGTCTCCTGTTTTATATAGACTGTCATGATTTCATTTACAGTATTTCAATTTCACATACTTGGTACCTGTTATCGACCTCTGGGTGCGTTCAATGCCGCAGTAGAGTTACATCGGTTGTGGATCTTCGCCATAGGATCACGATTCAGCGTATTGGGAAGCCGTTTCTCGGAGGCTTATCTTGTGGTATGTTACCACCCCGAGTGCAGAGGTTCTTGTACATTCGGGGTATGGCGGGGCCTGTCCGTCATAGTTGTTGTCACTTTCTTAGAGTGCAGTAATCTTGTGGGCGTTGTAAAGGATGTAATTCGGTCTGTATATATGCAAGAAGGCAACATTTTGGTTGCTTTGTTTTTATCATATCTCTTGTTTCATGTTCATGTTTTTATTTCCGCTGATTTTCTCTGATGTTGTATCACTAGGGTGCCCGGGGTAAGGCACCAGTCACGGGCCCCAGTTCGGGTCGTGACAACCCCAACTTAAGGACCGTATCTACTTTGGACCGTATCTACTATGGACTATATTTACTTTGTACCTTCTTTACTTATTGTTATTATGAAGGAAATATTGTTAATCGCGTTCCGTTTGGGCGTGTTATCCCCTTCTTTACTTATTGTTATTATGAAGGAGAGATTGTTAATCGCGTTCCGTTTGGGCGTGTTATCCCCTTCTTTACTTATTGTTATTATGAAGGAGAGATTGTTAATCGCGTTCCGTTTGGGCATGTTATCCTCTTCTTTACTTATTGTTATTATGAAGGAGAGATTGTTAATCGCGTTCCGTTTGGGCGTGTTATCCCCTTCTTTACTTATTGTTATTATGAAGGAGAGATTGTTAATCGCGTTCCGTTTGGGCGTGTTATCCCCTTCTTTACTTATTGTTATTATGAAGGAGAGATTGTTAATCGCGTTCCGTTTGGGTGTGTTATCCCCTTCCTTAGTTGTTGTTGTTATGAAGGAGAGATTGTTAATCGCGTTCCGTTTGGGCGTGTTATCCCCTTCTTTAAATTTCGGTATTATTGCACCTTAATTATAGTATGTTAATTACGGTTATCGGGCCTTGGAAAAGGTGGAAAATTGAATAGAAACGGGGGAGGTGCTGCCGAATTTTCCGTAGGAAATGGAACCTTGTTCTTAGAAATATCCTACGAAAAGATCTAGAGGTTAATGGACGTTTCATGGCCATTATAGGTGGAAGTACTACGAGTAGCGTATTCTACTTGAAGGGTGGAAAAGGGCTAGCAAAGTTATAGTACTTCGGAGCGTTTTGCTAATTGTCGGTAATCGTCGCGAGGTATGTGAACCTCTTCCTATCCTTTATAGCATGATTATTTTAAACTATGTAGTACGGTAGACGTACGTGTGTAAAATGAATTTGGTTTATTTAAAACATAAAGTGTTATAATGGCTTTATGGGAAGTCAATTATAACAACTTTATGTAGGTAAAAGAATGGTTTATTGATTTTTTTAAAAAAAGATAAGGGACTTGACTTATATTTGACTTGATTTGATATGTGAAGAACTTGAATTATGTGGGAAGTTGTGAAACCTCATTCGTGAGTAATGAGTACTTGGTTTTGAATAATAATGTTATGTTGATTTCGGAAATGAGAATAAAGATCGAACACCCCACTGCAGCGTTAATAAAGGAAACTATATTGACAAATAGTTAATATTATTAAAACAAGTAGAAACCTCCATCTGCATAGAAGCTAAGATAAGACAACTTGAAGTGTTTTGGTTTAAAAGAAAGGCATGCTTTTGTCTTAAGTTGGTTTAAAAAGAAGGTATGAAAATAGTTTTGGCTCACTTAAAAAGATAGTTACTCTATTTTGATACTACGGGTATCGTGTGACTTTTGTGAAAGAAATGGATCTTTTTAAAGAGTTAAAGTATGTAGTACCTTGGGGTTAAAACCCGGATTTGTTGACATGAAATGAAAGTACCTTGTGTGAGTAACTTGCCTATGTTTTGTGATAGCCTTGTAATACTTTCTTGTTGGCTTGATAAAGTGAACATGTTATGATGCTACGTGTGTTAGTGCCTTGTGACATTTGTGTAAGGAGGTTATTCTTGTTGTGCTTATGCTATTTAACGATAAGTCATTGAGTTAGTATTACATCACTCACCCTCCTGACTTGTTTTGATACCGGGGGTTAAGCTGTCCCCCGATGCGAGGAATACCTCATGCGGGTCCAGGGGACCTATGCGGAGCTGCGGGAGTTCCAGGATTGTGTGCGAGGAATACCTCATGCGGTCTATGTGGCCATGCGGACTACGGGAGTCCAGGACGATGCCGAGGATTAGCTACCCTCGATGTGAGGAATACCTCATGCGGGCCTAGGTGGCCTATGCGGACTGCGGGAGTCCAGGATTAGGCACGTATAATGATACTATGGGCGATTGGCCTTGCTTCGATCATTTGCGGCCTAGAAAAGACCAGTTACATTATATCTATTATTGTTCTTGTTTATGATGTGGCACTATGTGCGGTTAACTTGGTTGTTTCGTACATATTTGTGAATTGGTTTTAAAATGTTATGGTTATATTTGAGTGATGACCTTGAGGGCGTGAGTCCCTGACTTGACACGATTGTTTATAGATTGTGAAATGGTATCTTTTTAGAAACAATGTTGATGTTCATTACTCTTGTTGATTTGTCGGGCTTTGTGAAACGCATTTTGATTGTCATATATGTCTCCTGTTTTATATAGACTATTATGATTTCATTTACAGTATTTTCAGTTTCACATACTTGGTACCTGTTGTACTGACCTCCTTCGGGGGGCTGCGTTCATGCCGCAGGTAGAGGTACATCAGTCGTTGATCCTCGCTCGTAGGGTCACAGTTCAGCGTTTTGGGAAGCTCCGTTTCTCCGGAGGCTTATCTTTTGGTATGATTCCCTGAGATTGTAGGTACTTGTACATTCAGGGGTATGGCGGGGCCCTGTCCCGTCATAGTTGTTATAGAAATTCTTAGAGGTCTGTAGTACTGTTGTGGGCAGGGTTTGTAAAGGATGTAACTGTTCAAGTTTTGGTTTATATATACATGCCGAAAGGCGACATTTTCTTGGTTAGACTGTTGTTACACCCCGTAAATTCAAGAAGTTAAGATAAGAACATACCAAGGAATATAAGATTTGAAAGTGGAAAGATAAGTGGACAAACATGTGTTGGACGGATTTTGAGTCTACCTTGGAGTGTTGTACCCCAGTTGTTAAGAATTTCGAGGTGTTTAAAAAGCCTAGTGTGTAGTTCGTTAAATCTAGTTCCCAACGCAACAAACCGTTCGTCGATAGGACATCGGAGTCAAAAGTTATGGAAGTTACAAGTTGCGCGCAAAGCAGGCTAGCCAGCTTTCGGTTCAGTGCACCGCGGCGCCGGAATGCAGGGCCGCGGCGCCGGTTGTACTGGGAGTCCGCAGGGGTTGCAGCGCCGCGGCGCCGGAATGCAGGGCCGCGGCGCCGGAATGCTGGAACTTTTCGGAAGTGGAAGCGCCGCGGCGCCGAGGCGGGATTTTTCTGCGGTAAAGGACGAAAATCAGGGGATATTTTGTTAAAAGCCTATGGGAGGGTGACAAGTGTCCCTCCCATCATTTTGACCAGGAAAGGGGCCTATTTTAGGGCCAAGTCTTGGAAGACTTGGCCATTTCTTCTCAAAACCCTCCCAAGAAAACCCTCTCCCTTTTCTCTCTAGATTTTGAAGAAAACCTTGCCTTAGGAGAAATTGTTGGAGCGGCGGCAAGAAGGAAAAGTGTGGGTAAACTTGTGGGAAGCACTGGTGGACGAGTTTGACGGAAAAGAAGTGGAAGAAAGGGGCTTTTGTGGGCTTCTCCAAAGGTAAAAGTTCCCCTTCTCTTGGTTATGGGTTAATACTTGTTATAGTAGTTTAGAAATGAGCCTGAGGCTGTTTTATTTAAGTTGAATAGATTTAGATCTTGTTGTCTTGTTGAAAACTGAAATGGGCATGTTAACCTTAAGATGATAACTTCAATTTGGTTACTAATTTGGTCGTCACATGTTGTAAAGGGGGATTGTAGTTGTTGAAGATGTCTAGGGCTAGATATCATGTTAGACCTAAGAACTTGGATTGGAAAAGAGTTGAAAGGGGTTAGTATTGGTTATATTGTTGGCCAAGAATGGCATGGAAATTATTGGTTTATTTTGTGTTGTTGTGGGGCAGAATTTTACACGTATTAGTAGGCGTGTAATCCCCTTGTAATTGCTGGATTAATTGAGCCTTAAATGTGGCGTTGGTGTCACGATCCATTCCGGGGCCCGTGACTGGTGCCTTACCGGGGCACCCAAGTAGTCATACATCAGAGTAATCAGCGGAAATATAAAACAAGACATGAAACAGTTTATAAAATAAGACACAGTTTATGTGAGAAAACGTCGCCTTTCGGCATATATATATAAACATGGTTTAGCGAGCTACATCCGATAATCGCATAAACATGACTACGCACTCTAAGGAAATATACAACTATGGCGGGACAGGGCCCCCCCATACCCTGACTGTACAAAACTATCTACAACAGGGAGATCATACCCAAAAGTAGAGCCTCCGGAAAAGATTGAGCTCCCGACACCAACGTAGAGATCCTAAGAATGTGGATCTAGCACCTGCTTGCCCTTACCTGCGGCATGAACGCAGCCCCCCGAAGGAGGTCAGTACAACAGGTACTAAGTATATGAAACTGTAAAATACTTAAATGAAAACATATCATTTTAAAATCAGTTTTGCAAGTATGTATGAAACAACCAAGGGGACCGCACATAGTGCCACATCATAAACAAGAGCAACGATAGGTAAACTGTAACAGGTCTTTTCTAGGCTGTGAATGATCGAAGCAGGGCCAATTGCCCGTAGTATCACCATGCAAGCCTAATCCTGGACTCCCGTAGTTCCCATAGGCCACTCACATAGGCCCGCATAGAGTACATAACCCCGCATCGAGGGTAGCTACTCCTCGGCATCGTCCTGGACTCGTAGTCCGCATGGCCACATAGACCGCATGAGGTATAACCCCGCATCACTAACCTGGAACTCCCGTAGCTCCGCATAGGTCCCCTGGACCCGCATGAGGTATTCTCGAATCATGGTCCCAGACCGCCTGAGTCTACCCCGCATCGGAGGGCAGCTTAACCCCCGGTAATATGTCAAGAGGTGAGTGATAGTACACTAACATAACAGCTTATCTTTAAACAACATAAGCACAACAAGAATACTCTTTTATACAAACGTTACAAGACACTAACACACATAGCATCATATCATGTCTACTTATCAAACCATCTTATTATTCTTTTCACAATTTAATATAAGTCTGTTATAAACACATAGGCAAACTGTTTCTTTTATCATTCTTAAGTGGTTATACTTAACTTCCCATAAAGCTAGTATAACTCTTAAGCTTCTGTTTTAAAAACCAATTAGTTCTCTTCTGTTAAAAAATGATTCAGTATTCTTTTGAAATGCTTTCAGTTCTTTATTATTCAGGCTTAAGCCGTGAGGCATTGCCGTAAGTATTATTCAGGCTTAAGCCGTGAGGCATTGCCGTAGTTATTATTCAGTTAACACATGTACGTCTACCGTACTACATATATATTGTAAAATATCATGCTTTAGGAAGAATCACATACCTTCTCAGCGAAAACCACCTGCCAAGTTGAATATGTCGCGCGCAGAGAATCAGCCTATAATAGTCAGACACGTCTATCAACGTTCAGACTACTTTGTAAACAGTTCTAAACAGAGGGTTCTATATCCTACGGAAAATTGGGCAGCACTTCCCTACCCGGTGAGCTACTCAAGTCTACTGTGAAAACAGTCCTATGTAAGTACAATTTGATTATTCTTCTTTTAAACCCTTCTACTGTGATAACAGTTCAATTCTATTCTGTGATATTCTTCTAAGTATTTTATACTTATTCTTATACTACTACAGTATGTAATCTCTAATTCAAAAGAGGGTTAGGATTAGTTACTTCGGTAAGCCCAATAATATCCTAGATAAAGTCGCGCCTGAGCAAGGTTTAGCTCCTAAGTTGTACGCTCCGGTAGCTCCAAGAAACCTTAGAAGTTCTTCACAACTTCTACTAAGGACTAAGGGATTTGGGCTAGGGTATTTTGGGCATTATAACAATACTAGAAGGCAACGTTTCTACCAAGGGAGGGGGGGTAGATTTCGGCTAGGCTAGGGGGAGGGGTTGCCTCGGCCAAGCTCACTAAAAAGGGGGGGTGTTGGACGAAAAAGGCTATAAGGGAGAGGAGAGGATTTTCAAGACTTGGAAAGGAATTTGTGGATGAAGAACTCTTCATCTTAAGGGGGTATTTATAGGTCAAGACATGGCCAACCAAGGGCCAAGATTTAGCCAAGTGCTAGGCAAGTGTAAGGTCAAGATTAGGGCAAGTGTCCTTGGCCAACTTGCACACAAAATATCCTACCAACTCCTTGACTTGTGCCAAGGCACAAAAAACGTGCCAATCTAACCCCAATTCGTCCAATGGATGATTTCAAGTCCACCAATTGGAGGGTGCCAAGTGTCGCCCTCCCGTTGGTCCAAAATGTTTCGTCTCTCGTAAAAATCCGCAAAATTAGAAATGGCATAGCCGAATTTACCCTACGAAAGTGTGGAAACGTTTTGTCGGAAAACTATTCGCTTTGTGAGTTGTGCCCAAAAACGGTTTGTGCCGAAACTTTAAGGCTAGACTTTGACGTATTCCTTACGCACATACTGGAAATACGGGGTATAACATTCTCCCCCCCTTAGAAACATTCGTCCCGAATGTTCCTTCCCAAGACAGTTAACGATAAGATTCTTCATAACTTAAACAGTTGCAAATGCCACACACGGCCACAGAACAACACTTAGGCATAAACGATAATGAAGATTTACAAGTAGGAAAAGTGAATTACCTGGAGGTGTGGGGAATAGGTGAGGATACCTCCGCCTCATGTCCTCCTCAGCTTCCCACGTCATCTCCTCCCTAAGCTCGTTCCGCCACAAGACTTTGACGGAAGCCACATCCTTGGTCCGCAGACGCCTAACCTGACGATCGACTATCGCTATGGGAATCTCCTCATACGATAACCCCTCGGTCACCTGGACATCGTCAATCGGGTGTACCCTAGATGGATCCCCGATACATCTCCTCAGCATAGATACGTGAAACACCGGATGCACTGCCTCCAGATCGGACGGCAGATCCAACTCGTAGGCAACCTTGCCTACCCTGCGGACAATCTGAAACGGCCCAATGTACCTTGGGCTGAGTTTCCCCTTCTTCCCGAATCTCATCACACCCTTCATGGGTGACACCTTCAGGAAAACCCAATCATCAACTGCGAACTCCAGATGTCGACGACGATGATCTGCATACGACTTCTGTCGACTCTGAGCTGTCAATAGCCGCTCTCGGATAAGCTTCACCTTATCCACTGCCTGCTGCACCTCGCCCACATCGAACCAACCTATAGGCGATCTGCACTTCCTCCCATACAAGGCCTCATAAGGCGCCATCTGAATACTGGAGTGGTAGCTATTATTGTACGCGAACTCAACTAGAGGCAAATGATCCTCCCAGCTACCCCTGAAGTCGATAACACAGGCTCGCAGCATATCCTCAAGAGTCTGGATAAGGCGCCGCCCGTCCGTGCTCGTGGATGGAATGCGATTTCAGCTCACCGCGCCCCTAAACCTCTCGAAAGACCTCCGTAAGTTAGCCGAACCGGGCTCCTCATGCGATATGATCGAAATAGGGACTCCATGCGATCCGACGATCTCTGATGTAAAGTCCGCATAATCTCACCAAAAAGTCGCCCCGACGGGAAGAAAGTGGGCTGATTTCGTCACCATCGACGATAACCCATATAGAATCATGTCTCCTCCGAGTGCGAGGTAATCACGTGATGAAGTCCATGTTGATCACCTCCCACTTCCGTGTCGATCTCTATCGTCGCAACAAACCACCGTGCCTTCGTGCTCTACCTTCACCGCCGACAACATGGGCACCGAGCTACGAACTCGCAACGCCCCTCTTCAAGCCATCCCACCAATACACGATCTAAGGTCGTGGTACATCTTGGTCGACCGGATGGATAGAGTAACGCCGCTACCGTGTGCTTCCCCAAGAACTCCGCTGCCAAGTCCTCAAACATCCGAACACACACCGCCCTCAAACCTTAGCACCCCATCGTGCTACCTCAAAAGCGACCCTTGCCCTCACGAAGAGTTGTATCACGATATCGAATCAAAGCCGATCCTCGAATCGTGCCTCTTCACCTCCTCGACGATGGAAGACTGCAACCTCACGAACTCTAACCCCACCGCTATCGTAATCAATCAAACGGACACCAAGGCTCGCTAATCGATGCAAATCACGAACCATGTCCTCCTCTCTCTAGATGCACATCCGATAGGCTCTCCATCGACCTACGACTAAGAGCATCCGCCACAACATTGGCCTTCCCGTGGTACAGATATCAACATCGTAATCCTTAAGCAACTCTAACCACCGTCTCGCCGTAAGTTCGGCTCCTCTCGTGAAGATATACCGGAGGCTCTTGTGGTGCGTAAAAATATCCACGTGAACCCCATACAAATAGTGCCTCCAGATCTTCAAAGCGTGAATCACAGTCGCCAACTCCAAATCATGGGTGGGGTAGTTCCTCTCGTGTTTCTTCACCGCCGGATGCATATGCTATAACCCCGCCATGCCGCATCAACACACATCCCAACCCGATGCCCGACGCATCACAATACACGACATAACCATCCGACCTCCGAAAAGTAAGAACGGGGCGGTCGTCGCCTCTCTTTCAAAGAATCGAAACCCCGCCACAAGCATCACCCATCGAAACTTGGCCGCATTCTCGAGTCACCTAGTCAACGGTGCGTAGATAGAAGCAAACTTCTCCACGAACCGCCGATAATATCCTCGCAAGGCCCGTAAAATCGCGAACCTCTGTCGGAGTAGTAGGTCAGGCCAAGTCCCGATCGCCTCGATCTTGCCGATTCCACTGAATGCCATCAGCCATAATATGCCCAAGAAACGCCATCAAGTCAACCAAAACTCACATTTGGAAAACTTGGCATAACCGCTGGTCTCGAGAATCCGACAGCCTCAAATGCTCCGCATGCTCCCGCTCGAGCGAGAATAAACCAAGATATCATCAATGAACACTATCACAAACGTGTCCAAAATGGTTTGAACACTCGGTTCATCAAATCCATGAATACCACGAGCATTGGTCAACCCAAAAGACATGACCGAACTCATAATGCCCGCATCGTCCGAATGCGATCCTAGGGACATCCACCTCTCGACTCGCACTGATGATAGCCCGACCAGATCAATCTTGAGAAACACCTCGCGCTTCGCAACCGGTCGAACAAATCATCAATCTCGGAAGGGTATTCGTTCTTAATGGTCACCTTGTTCATCTGCCTGTAATCAACACACATGCGCAGCGTCCCGTCCTTCTTCTTCACGAACAATACCGGCGCTCCCCATGGAGAAACACTAGGCCTGATGAAGCCCTTCTCCAAAGAAATCCCTAAGTCGATCCTTCAACTCTCTCAACTCGGCAAAGCATTCTGTATGGCGGAATGGAAATAGCCGAGTGTCCGCAATATGTCAATACAAAACTCAATCTCCTCTCGGGAGGGATACCCGGAGGTCGTCTGAAACACGTGCGGGAACTCTCGACCATCGAATCGAAAAAATCTGGTACCGCAGCATCAGTATCAAACACACCAACGAGATGGTAGATATACCCCTTTAGCACCAACTTCCAACCCTTGAGGTAGCAAATAAACCTACCCCTCGGCGAAACCGTGCTCCCCTCCCACACAACAACCGGCCTCAGAAACCGGAACTGCATACTTCTCTCTGCAGCTACATTGGCGTAGCAAGAAGCTAGCCAATCCATCCCCATGATCACGCCGAAGTCAATCATCTCCAACTCTTTCAAGTGCCAGGTCCGACGATCGTAAATGGTCACAGGACAAGCTCTATATACCCGCCGAGCTACCACCGAATCACCCACTGGCGTAGCTACCTCGAAAGGGTCTATGGACTCAGGCTCTATCTCTATCCTACTAGCAACAAAGGAGGTATATAGGACAGAGTAGAACCCGGATCTATCAAAGCATACACATCAAACCCAGAAACTGATAAGGTACCTGTGACGACATCAGGTGAGGCCTCCTGATCCTGTCGGCTGGACAAAGCATAAATGCGGTTCTGAGGACCGCTAGAACTGGGACCCGCGCCACGACCTCTGCCGCGACTCGCTGGTCCATGAGTACCTTTCCTCCGTGGCGAGTAGCCGTCGGGGATGAAGACCCGGCGAAAGAACTCGTAGTCGACTCTACCATCAAGATCGCCTTAGTCGACAAGTTCCGCATAGTGACCCTGAGGGCCACAACGGAAACAAGCTCCCGTAGCACCACAACACCCGAAGTGGGATCTGCCGCATCGGCCACACTGAGGCGGGGTGGTCCCGATCGCCGCACTCTCGCCGCTCGACGCTCAAGTCCTGGGGCCCCGTCCGCCTCGAATATCTCCGTCTTGAGGCCGAGGACGGCAGAGTGCTCGAGCCGGCCGTGGTGCAAATCTAGATCGCCGCCGAGGCCGCCACCACGATAGCCACCAAAAGACCTGCCGCCCCGGTCTTCTCGCCGCCGTCACAACCCGGCGGTCTCTACGCCTCACATCCAAGAGCATGAGCTCGCACGCGGTAATGTCCATACCCGGCTGAAGAGAAACACCCGCACATGACTCGGCCATATAGTCATCTAGCCCGGTGACGTAGCGGTGCACCCTATCCTCCATATCTGCTACCAACGTTGGGACATATCGAGCCAATGAATCAAACTCGACATTGTACTCCCTGACAATGCGTCCTCTCCGCTCAGAAGAGAAATCTATCACCCGCGCCTCCTCATCCGCGAGGCAAGAAGTGAGTGAGGAAAGCCTCTGAGAACTCATCCCAAGTAGCTGGGGACGCGTGCTCTCCCCGGGATAACTCCCATGAATCAAACCAATCGACTGCGGTATCACGCAGCCTATGTGAACCAAAGATCACGGACTCAGTCTCCGACGCCCTGATCACTCTCAGAATCCTCTGTAGCTGACGGATGAACTCCTGCGGATCATCCTCCGGCCTCGACCCGTAAAACTCTGGCGGGCTACAACTCAGGAAGTCTCGTAGCCTCAAACTCTCTGCCTCGGGTGAACCACGGTACGATCGGGCTGGACTGAACTGCCGTGATCCAGCTGTCCTCATGTTCGCCACGATCCCGGCGATGCCGGGCCATCTCCTTGTACCCTAACTCCTCCGCCCCAGGCTGTGGGACAGGAGGTGTGGGTACTGTGGTCTCTGCTGGGGCCGGCGGCGTCGTAGAACTCGCCGTCTCTGGTATAGACTGGGCCCGAGCCCTCGTGACTCTAGGTGTCCTACTGGCAGCTCCCTCGGCTGCCTTGCCCTTCTGGGCCCGGGTTGCCTTACGTGGAGGCATAACTGTTACAGAAAAAGGAATACGTTAGAGGGGTCCAACTTTAACACAGCTCTAAAGCACGATCTCAGAGTGAGAAGAATGGAAACCAATCCTAAATATCCTATAGCCTCCTGATTATTGGTGTGGTGCACAACACACCGATAATCAAGACTCTACTAGATACGGTCTGTAGACACTTTCCGAGGATTAACTGCTCTGATACCACTTTTGTCACGACCCATTCCGGGGCCCGTGACTGGTGCCTTACCGGGGCACCCAAGTAGTCATACATCAGAGTAATCAACGGAAATATAAAACAAGACATGAAACAGTTTATAAAATAAGACACAGTTTATGTGAGAAAACGTCGCCTTTCGGCATATATATATAAACATGGTTTTCGATTACATCGCATCTTGTACAACATGACTACGACTCTAAGGAAATATACAACTATGGCGACAGTGGCCCGCCATACCGATCGCATAAAACTATCTACAACAAGGAGATCATACCCAAAAGTAGAGCCTCCGGAAAAGATGGAGCTCCCGACACCAACGTAGAGATCCTAAGAATGTGGATCTAGCACCTGCTTGCCCTTACCTGCGGCATGAACGCAGCCCCCCGAAGGAGGTCAGTACAACAGGTACTAAGTATATGAAACTGTAAAATACTTAAATGAAAACATATCATTTTAAAAATCAGTTTTGCAAGTATGTATGAAACAACCAAGGGGACCGCACATAGTGCCACATCATAAACAAGAGCAACAATAGGTAAACTGTAACAGGTCTTTTCTAGGCTGCGAATGATCGAAGCAGGGCCAATTGCCCGTAGTATCACCATGCAAGCCTAATCCTGGACTCCCGTAGTCCGCATAGGCCACTCACATAGGCCTGCATAGATTACATAACCCCGCATCGAGGGTAGCTACTCCTCGGCATCGTCCTGGACTCGTAGTCCGCATGGCCACATAGACCGCATGAGGTATAACCCCGCATCACTAACCTGGAACTCCCGTAGCTCCGCATAGGTCCCCTGGACCCGCATGAGGTATTCTCGAATCATGGTCCCAGACCGCCTGAGTCTACCCCGCATCGGAGGGCAGCTTAACCCCCGGTAATATGTCAAGAGGTGAGTGATAGTACACTAACATAACAGCTTATCTTTAAACAACATAAGCACAACAAGAATACTCTTTTATACAAACGTTACAAGACACTAACACACATAGCATCATATCATGTCTACTTATCAAACCATCTTATTATTCTTTTCACAATTTAATATAAGTCTGTTATAAACACATAGGCAAACTGCTTTCTTTTATCATTCTTAAGTGGTTATACTTAACTTCCCATAAAGCTAGTATAACTCTTAAGCTTCGCTTTAAAACCAATTAGTTCTCTTACATTAAAAAAATGATTCAAGATTCTTTTGAAATGCTTTCGATTCTTTATTATTCAAAGCTTAAGCGTGAGGCATTGCCGTAAGTATTATTCAGCTTAAGCCGTGAGGCATTGCCGTAGTTATTATTCGATTAACACATGACGCCTACCGTACTACATATATATTGTAAAATATCATGCTTTAGGAAGAATCACATACCTTCTCAGCGAAAACCACCTGCCAAGTTGAATATGTCGCGCGCAGAGAATCAGCCTATAATAGTCAGACACGTCTATCAACGTTCAGACTACTTTGTAAACAGTTCTAAACAGAGGGTTCTATATCCTACGGAAAATTGGGCAGCACTTCCTACCCGTGAGCTACTCAAGTCATCGTGAAAACAAATCCTATGTAAGTACAATTTGATTATTCTTCTTTAAACCCTTCATCGTGATAACAGTTCAATTCTATTCTGTGATATTCTTCTAAGTATTTTATACTTATTCTTATACTACTACAGTATGTAATCTCTAATTCAAAAGAGGGTTAGGATTAGTTACCTCGGTAAGCCCAATAATATCCTAGATAAAGTCGCGCCTGAGCAAGGTTTAGCTCCTAAGTTGTACGCTCCGGTAGCTCCAAGAAACCTTAGAAGTTCTTCACAACTTCTACTAAGGACTAAGGGATTTGGGCTAGGGTATTTTGGGCATTATAACAATACTAGAAGGCAACTTTTCTACCAAGGGAGGGGGGGTAGATTTCGGCTAGGCTAGGGGGAGGGGTTGCCTCGGCCAAGCTCACTAAAAAAGGGGGGGTGTTGGACGAAAAAGGCTATAAGGGAGAGGAGAGGATTTTCAAGACTTGGAAAGGAATTTGTGGATGAAGAACTCTTCATCTTAAGGGGGTATTTATAGGTCAAGACATGGCCAACCAAGGGCCAAGATTTAGCCAAGTGCTAGGCAAGTGTAAGGTCAAGATTAGAGCAAGTTTCCTTGGCCAACTTGCACACAAAATATCCTACCAACTCCTTGACTTGTGCCAAGGCACAAAAAACGTGCCAATCTAACCCCAATTCGTCCAATGGACGATTTCAAGTCCACCAATTGGAGGGTACCAAGTGTCGCCCTCCCGTTGGTCCAAAATGTTTCGTCTCTCGGAAAAATCCGCAAAAATTAGAAATGGCATAGCCGGAGTTTACCCTACGAAAGCTGTGGAAACGTTTCGTCGGAAAACTATTCGTTTTGTGAGTTGTGCCCAAAAAAACGTTTTGTGCCTAAACTTTAAGGCTAGACTTTTGTACGTATTCCCTTACGTACATACTCTGGAAATACGGGGTATAACAGTTGGTTATTGAATGTCGGCCTTGAAAAAGGTGGCATAGTAAGTAGAAACAAAGGAAGTGCCGTCCAAATTTCCGTAGAATGTAGAGACCTTGCACTTAGTTTATTCTACGTTCGAAGCTACAGTTTGATAGACGTTTTGTGACCCTTATAGGATTGAAGTACTACGAGTAGCATATTCTACTTAAAGGGGGATAGTACTGTGGAGCATTTTGCTAACCGTCGATAATCGTCGCGAGGTATGTGATTCTTCTTATCCTCTTCAGCATGATTATTTGTGAAATATATTTAGTGCAGTAGATGCACGTGTGTTAAAGGAATTTGATTTCCCTTGTTGTGCCTTAACTTGATTGAAGTGTAAAGGTCTTGATTGTTTGAAAAGTAGGAAAATCTTATTCGTTAGTAATAAGTACTCGGTGGTTAAAGAATAAGCCCTCTTGGTCTCATAAGGGCTTATAGTTGTAATTGGTTGGTTTAAAACATAAAGTGTTATAACGGCTTTATGGGAAGTTTGTTATAACCACTTTATGTAGGTAAAAGAATGGTTTGTTGATTTCAAAAGATAAGAGACTTGACTTATAATTGACCTAAGTGGTGTTGAAAAATGTGAAACCTCATTCGTGAGAAATGAGTACTTGGTTTTTAAAAGAATAATGTTACCTAAATTTCGGAAATGGGAAGAAGAATCGAACAAGCCAATACAGCAGTAATAAAGGAAAGAAGTAATGACAATTAATCATATTAAAACCAGTAGAAACCTCCATCTGCATAGAAGCTAAGATAAGACAAAATTGTATTACATTTCCTAGATCATGGCTGCTCTAATAAGAATTATTGTAATCAAGTTTCGATCTTCTTAAGAATTCCAAAGTAAGGAACTCGATTTCTAAAAGAAAAGAGACTTAAGAATTTGAAGTGTTTTGTTTTAAAAGAAAGGCATGGTTTTGTCTGGTATTGTTTTAAAACATAAAGTGTTATAATAGCTTTATGGGAAGTTAGTTATAACGACTTTATGGAAAATAAAGAAATGGATTCATTATTGGATTTAGAATGGTAACTTGATTTTTTGGAAAAAGAGAAGCAACTTGTTTTCAAATATTGAACTCTTTGTGAATGGAAAAACATAAGTGGCTTGGTTATGAAAGTATGTAGTATTTTGGGGTTGAAACCCGGAATTGTTGACATGAAATGAAAGTACGTTGAACTGGCCTATGCTTGTTGTGATAGCTTTTGTTGTGCAAGTGTTGTATTTCTGTGCTACCGCGTCTCTCGTTGGAGGGCCGGCTATCTGGTTGATTGATGGACATACTGACACGTTGGGTGGACCACGGGTATGCTTCCACTATATCGATTCTTGACGGACATACTGACACATTGGGAGGCCCACGGGTATGCTTCAATTAGGGGTATTATTATTGTTATTTGATTGGACATACTGACACGTTGGGTAGCCCACGGGTATGCTTCCACAGTGAGTAGTATCTTGTTATTTGATTGGACATACTGACACGTTGGGTAGCCCACGGGTATTCTTCCACAGTGAGTAGTATCTTGTTATTTGATTGGACATACTGACACGTTGGGTAGCCCACGGGTATGCTTCCACAGTGAGTAGTATCTTGTTATTTGATTGGACATACTGACACGTTGGGTAGCCCACGGGTATGCTTCCACAGTGAGTAGTATCTTGTTATTTGATTGGACATACTGACACGTTGGGTAGCCCACGGGTATGCTTCCACAGTGAGTAGTATCTTATTATTTGATTGGACATACTGACATGTTGGGTGGCCCACGGGTATGCTTCCACAGGGATTGTTATCTTGTTATCTCCTTTGGGCATACCGACACGTTGGATGGTCCACGGGTATGGGCCCACTAGGACGGTTCCAGGGCCATGCTTATACCGAGGTGAGATGCCAGGGCATGCGGCCATCGTGCGGGTTAAATTCCCGGGTTGTATTTGAGTGATGATTTCACGGGCATGAGTCCCTAACTTGACATGACTGCTTATATGTTGTGTACTGTAGTTTGGTTATCATACATGTCTCCTGCTTTATATAGACTATTATGATTTCATTTACAGTATTTTTCAGTTTCACATACTTGGTACCTGTTGTACTGACCTCCTTCGGGGGGCTGCGTTCATGCCGCAGGTTGAGGTATATAGCTTGCTGATCCGCACTCTTAGGATCGCTGTTCAGTTCTCGGAAAGCTCCATATCTCCGGAAGCTTGTCCTGTGGTACGGTTCCCTGAAGTAGTAGACTTTTGTATATTCAGGGGCATGGCGGGGCCCTGTCCCGTCATTATGGTTTCAAAATTCTTAGAGTGCAGCCTTGTTGTGGGCAGGTTTGTAAGGGATGTAACTGTTCAAGTTTTCATTTATGTACAAAAAAGGTAACCGTTTGGGTTAGCCTGTTTTCTTATTTCACTGCTTTCTTTCATGAGTTTTTATTTCCGCTGGTTTTTCTCTGATGTTGTATCACTAGGGTGCCCGGGGTAAGGCACCAGTCACGGGCCCGGGTTCGGGTCGTGACAAAAGTGGTATCAGAGCAGTTAATCCTCGGAAAGTGTCTACAGACCGTATCCAGTAGAGTCTTGATTATCGGTGTGTTGTGCACCACATCTATAATCAGGAGGCTACAGGATATTTAGGATTGGTTTCCATTCTTCTCACTCTGAGATCGTGCCTTAGAGCTGTGTTATAAGTTGGACTCCCTCTGGCGTATTCTTATGTACCCGTTACGCCTCTACGCAAGGCAACCAGAGCCCAGGAGGGCAAGGCAGCAGAGGGAGCTGCGAATAGAGCACAGAGGGTTACGAGGGCACAGGCCTGGTCATTACCTGAGATAGTACTTCTGACGACGAGTTTTATGACGCCGCCAGCCCCAGCAGAGTTTAGAGCGGCAGCAGTTTCTACTGAGGCCACGATACCAGAGCCTCCAGTTCCACGGCCAGGAGCCGAGGATATGAGTTCAAGGAGATGGCCCAGTTACTAGCTAGGCTGGTGGCTGGAAATGAGGACGGACGGGAGCCGGTGGTTCCGGCAGTACCAGTGATTCACCCTAGATCCGATAATCTGAGACTTCGGGATTTCTTGAGTTGCAGTTCGCCAGAGTTCTATGGATAGAGAGCTGAGGATGATCCTCAGGGTGTCGTGCTAGTTTGGGAGATTGTTATACCTGTGGCCGTCAGGGCCATGGGATGGGAGGATGTCCAAGTAGGAGGGATACAAGAGGGATGACTCAGCCTTCGGGATCGGTGGCTGGTTCCTCGCCTTATATAGCTAGGCGCCCTGCAGGGCAGGATTATGATTAGAGCGACAAAGGGAAAGTGAGGCAGTAGTTGCAGAGATATCTTCAGCCCTTAGGAGACGGGTTTATGTTGTTATGGTGATGTGTTAAGTGTTATGTTCGGATAACTTTGTGTTAAAAATGTGATTTAGAAGCCTGATTAGTGAAAAGGGTAAGTCTGGGGATGAGAAAAATTTTGAACTTTAGAATTTATAACAATCGAGACCTTAGAGGTAAGGCCGGCTAGAGTAAAAGATTTTACAGTTATTGTCACGACCGACTCCGGGCATGGCGATCGTGCCCTACTGGGCACCTGTTGTATACATCGAGAATAGCAAGAACATACATGAAACTTAAAAAATAAAATAACGACAGATTAAACCACAGGTTAGCCGATAAGGCTACCTTCCTGGACACATATACATATACATAACAACAGCAGTTACATCCCTTTCCTTTTTTTTTTACAAACCGACCCACAACATGTGACTATGCACTTAAGAATTACAATCACGGGACAGGTCCCGCCATACCCCTGAATGTACATAAGTCTACCACATCAGGGAAACCGTACCAAAAGATAAGCCTCCGGAGTGAAAGGGGCTTCTTTCCAAAAACTGAACAGAGATCCTAAGAGCAAGGATCACCAACCTGTGTACTTATCACCTGCGGGCATGAACGCAGCCCGGGGTCAAGATAACAAAAATTTAGTATGGAATGTAAATAAAACGCAATAACCAAATCATATCTGTATAAAAGAATGTCCTTTTAACTCCTGAAATCAACCATATATTAACCGTTCCTTTCCTTCTTTCGATAAGATTTAACAACATATTCTTACATACTTACTTAAGAGTTTAATCCAGCCTTTTTTTCACATAACTTACATATCTTACATAACATAATCCGCCCGCTGTGGGCTCGGTGTCTTGTGGAATCATATAACATAATCCGCCCGCTTGTGGGGCTCGGTGCATCGTGGAATCATATAACATAATTCGCCCGCTGTGGGGCTTGTCTTGTGGAATCATATAACATAATCCGCCCTTTGTGGGGCTCGGTGTAGGATGACGTAACCCGGCCTATGTGTAGGCTCGGGGTAATATGGCGTAATCCGGCCTATGTGTAGGCTCGGTGTATCTCATAACGTAATCCGGCCTATTTGTAGGCTCGGTGTAATCTTCCTTACTTAACATTTTTAAATCATCACTTCACTTCTTCTTAAGTCGTCATAACAACTTCCCATAAAGCTATTATAACAACTTTTCATTTTAGAGAACTTAAACACTTTTATTCTTACAACATTATGGAAACTAGCCCCAAAAATACTACGTACATACATACTTAAAAGAATCATATCGCTTAAAACTTCAAAATCCTTAAAAGACAATCAAAGTTCTTAGTCTTAAAACTTCATAACATGCGTCCTTAAAAGCCCATTGTCTTATACTTATAAAAAAAAAGATATAAAGTTCCATACACTTCCAAAACCAAGTAACTTATTCTCTTAAAATCATATAACTTCCACTTTTAAAAACAATCCCCTTTTCACATATAAATTCAAGTCATTTTCGAACATAAAATCCACTTACTTACTTTAAACAAATCAAGACACATAGCCTTTAAATCAAATCTCATAATTTCCTAACCATTCTTACTAACGTCTCCCATAAGACCTAGTAAGGACTTAGGACAATTTAAACATACTCTTAACTTAGATTCAACAATGTAAATACTTCTTAACTTCTAAGAGTAGAAGGAATCTTGAAATACTATCACATGGATATTTCATACGTAGGATCATGCCAAAGAAAGAAGAGGTTCACATACCTCGCGACGATTATCGACAAGTAGCAAAATGCTCCAAAGTACTTCAACCTTGAGCTATTCCATTCTTCAAGTAGGATACGCTAAACTTAGTACTTCAACCTATCATTGCCACAATCGTCCATTAACCTCTACTTTAAACGTAGAATATCCTAAGTGCCAAGTCACTAAATTCTACGAAAATCTGGACAAAGACCTCCTTTGTTTTTACAAACTTTTCCACCTTTTCAAGGCCGAATACAATAACCAAACAGCCCCAATTGGCTCACCACAATCTATAAGGTAGTCCAATACAAATGAATAACAAACTATTACAAACTATAAGTACAAATTCGGCCACCTTAAGTTCAACAATACCAATTCTTAACCAATTTCCAATTCAATCCAAATTGGTAGCATAACAAGATATCAAGTCGCATTTGATAATATAAACCGTAATCTTCAAGTAATTAACATGCGACTATTCTAATAACGATCAAATTGTAATCCAACTTAACATGGCCTACATTACATTTCGAACTTCCAAGACCACAATCGATCTATAATCCTTATAAACTTCAACTTAACAACTTCATGCTAGCAACATGTAAAGCTAACAACAACAATATAATTATATAATCTTGTAACACTTTTAAAAGACAAGATTATACCTTAACGATTCTTAATCCAATTCCAATCCGAAGTCGCTCCATAGTAGTTTAGAACCTCTCCAAGACACTTCAATCCGTTTGTTGAGACCCTTAGAACCATACCAACAACTTTCCTTCAAACTTCCAATCCAAAACCTAGAAAGCCACTAGGTTTTTCACTTTGCGACTAATACGAAAACTGTCTTTTTCCGGGATTTTTCTATTGAGATATACTTACATAACACTCATGAACCTTGGTTTAAAGTGGGGGAATTATTGGACAGCAATTGAAAATTTTTCCTTTGGAACCCTAGGTTGGCCGAGAGCTCCCTTCCATGCTCATCCAATTTTTCTTGAAAATTTGCTAAGTGTTAAGCCTTGTCTTGCACTAGGGAGCATATATAAATAAATGGAGGGTCAAGATTAGAACAAATGGGTGGTTTGGATGCTTTTTACATGGATCAAGCCAAGTGGCATTGACCTAGTCAACAATGTCATGCTAAATGTCTTTGCAATACTTGATCTATTAATTTGTGGTCAAAAGACCATTTCCTCCATGTCACTTTCGTCCAAGACCATATAGGGGGGTGACACGTGTCGCCCTCCCGTTCGTCGCAATATTTCGTTTTTCCGACAAATTCCAAAATTCCGATAAATTTTTTTACAAGTCTCAAATCTCAACACTTGTGAGTTCTTACGTACGTTCTTAAAACATGTCCTGTAAGTACGGGGTGTAACAGTTATCTTTGTCGGAGTACATAGTATACGGGAAGTATACTCGGGTGATAAGTCCATGAGTGGTGGGAGTTTTTGTGATATTAGAGATGATCCCTCTTTGGCTGGAATTTAGAGTTTTGTGTGATTTGTATATTATGGCCATGAGTGGCATAACTGATTCTTTTGTAAGTTCAGTGGTGAAGACTATACCGGCGTCTGCGTTTTGGAGACTTAGAAGGAACATTCGGGACGAATGTTTCTAAGGGGGGGAGAATGTTACACCCCGTAAATTCAAGAAGTTAAGATAAGAACATACCAAGGAATATAAGATTTGAAAGTGGAAAGATAAGTGGACAAACATGTGTTGGACGGATTTTGAGTCTACCTTGGAGTGTTGTACCCCAGTTGTTAAAAATTTCGAGGTGTTTAAAAAGCCTAGTGTGTAGTCCGTTAAATCTAGTTCCCAACGCAACAAACCGTTCGTCGATAGGACATCGGAGTCAAAAGTTATGGAAGTTACAAGTTGGGTGTGATCGCTAGCAGCAGCGGCTCAGTGGCGCGAGCCGCGGCCGGACGCAGGCGCGCGGTTGTACCGAGTCCGCAGGGTTGCAGCGCCGCCGCCGGACGCCGCGCGCGAATGCTGGAACTTTTTGGAAGTGGCGCTGGCGCCGAGGCGATTTTTCACAGAAAGGACGAAAATCAGGGGATATTTTGTTAAAAGCCTATTGGAGGGTGACAAGTGTACCTCCCATCATTTTGACCAGAAAGGGTTTATTTTAGGGCCAAGTCTTGGAAGACTTGGCCATTTCTTCAAAACCCTCCCAAGAAAACCCTCTCCTTTTCTCTAGATTTTGAAGAAAACCTTGCCTTAGGAGAAATTGTTGGAGCGGCGGCAAGAAGGAAAAGTGTGGGTAAACTTGTGGGAAGCACTGGTGGACGAGTTTGACGGAAAAGAAGTGGAAGAAAGGGGCTTTTGTGGGCTTCTCCAAAGGTAAAAGTTCCCCTTCTCTTGGTTATGGGTTAATACTTGTTATAGTAGTTTAGAAATGAGCCTGAGGCTGTTTTATTTAAGTTGAATAGATTTAGATCTTGTTGTCTTGTTGAAAACTGAAATGGGCATGTTAACCTTAAGATGATAACTTCAATTTGGTTACTAATTTGATCACATGTTGTAAAGGGGGATTGTAGTTGTTGAAGATGTCTAGGGCTAGATATCATGTTAGACCTAAGAACTTGGATTGGAAAAGAGTTGAAAGGGGTTAGTATTGGTTATATTGTTGGCCAAGAATGGCATGGAAATTATTGGTTTATTTTGTGTTGTTGTGGGGCGGAATTTTACACGTATTAGTAGGCGTGTAATCCCCTTGTAATTGCTGGATTAATTGAGCCTTAAATGTGGCGTTGGTTATTGAATTTCGGCCTTGAAAAAGGTGGCATAGTAAGTAGAAACAAAGGAAGTGCCGTCCAAATTTCCGTAGAATGTAGAGACCTTGCACTTAGTTTATTCTACGTTCGAAGCTAGAGTTTGATAGACGTTTTGTGACCCTTATAGGATTGAAGTACTACGAGTAGCATATTCTACTTAAAGGGGGATAGTACTGTGGAGCATTTTGCTAACCGTCGATAATCGTCGCGAGGTATGTGATTCTTCCTATCCTCTTCAGCATGATTATTTGTGAAATATATTTAGTGCAGTAGATGCACGTGTGTTAAAGGAATTTGATTTCCCTTGTTGTGCCTTGACTTGATTGAAGTGTAAAGGTCTTGATTGTTTGAAAAGTAGGAAAATCTTATTCGTTAGTAATAAGTACTCGGTGGTTAAAGAATAAGCCCTCTTGGTCTCATAAGGGCTTATAGTTGTAATTGGTTGGTTTAAAACATAAAGTGTTATAACGGCTTTATGGGAAGTTTGTTATAACCACTTTATGTAGGTAAAATAATGGTTTGTTGATTTCAAAAGATAAGAGACTTGACTTATAATTGACCTAAGTGGTGTTGAAAAGTGTGAAACCTCATTCGTGAGAAATGAGTACTTGGTTTTTAAAAGAATAATGTTACCTAAATTTCGGAAATGGGAAGAAGAATCGAACAAGTCAATGCAGCGTTAATATAGGAAAGAAGTAATGACAATTAATCATATTAAAACCAGTAGAAACCTCCATCTGCATAGAAGCTAAGATAAGACAAAATTGTATTACATTTCCTACATCATGGCTGCTCTAATAAGAATTATTGTAATCAAGTTTCGATCTCCTTAAGAATTCCAAAGTAAGGAACTCGATTTCTAAAAGAAAAGAGACTTAAGAATTTGAAGTGTTTTGTTTTAAAAGAAAGGCATGGTTTTGTCTTGTATTGTTTTAAAACATAAAGTGTTATAATAGCTTTATGGGATGTTAGTTATAACGACTTTATGGAAAATAAAGAAATGGATTCATTATTGGATTTAGAATGGTAACTTGATTTTTTGGAAAAAGAGAAGCAACTTGTTTTCAAATATTGAACTCTTTGTGAATGGAAAAACATAAGTGGCTTGGTTATGAAAGTATGTAGTATTTTGGGGTTGAAACCCGGAATTGTTGACATGAAATGAAAGTACGTTGAACTGGCCTATGTTTGTTGTGATAGCTTTTGTTGTGCAAGTGTTCTATTTACGTACCGCGTCTCGCCGTTGGAGGGCTATCCGTTGATTGATGGACATACTGACACGTTGGGTGGCCCACGGGTATGCTTCCACTATATCGATTCTTGACAGACATACTGACACGTTGGGAGGCCCACGGGTATGCTTCCATTAGGGGTGTTATTATTGTTATTTGATTGGACATACTGACACGTTGGGTAGCCCACGGGTATGCTTCCACAGTGAGTAGTATCTTGTTATTTGATTGGACATACTGACACGTTGGGTAGCCCACGGGTATGCTTCTACAGTGAGTAGTATCTTGTTATTTTATTGGACATACTGACACGTTGGGTAGCCCACGGGTATGCTTCCACAGTGAGTAGTATCTTGTTATTTGATTGGACATACTGACACCTTGGGTAGCCCACGGGTATGCTTCAACAGTGAGTAGTATCTTGTTATTTGATTGGACATACTGACACGTTGGGTGGCCCACGGGTATGCTTCCACAGGGATTGTTATCTTGTTATCTCCTTTGGGCATACCGACACGTTGGATGGTCCACGGGTATGGGCCCACTAGGACGGTTCCAGGGCCATGCTTATACCGAGGTGAGATGCCGGGGCATGCGCCATCGCGGGTTAAATTCGGGTTGTATTTGAGTGATGATTTCACGCATGTAGTCCCTAACTTGACATGACTGCTTATATGTTGTGTACTGTAGTTTGGTTATCATACATGTCTCCTGCTTTATATAGACTATTATGATTTCATTTACTGATTTTTCGCCACATACTTGGTACTGTTAGATCGACCTCCTTCGGGCCGCGTCATGCCGCAGGTTGAGGTACATATCTTGCTGATCCGCACTCTTAGGATCGATGTTCGGTTCTCGGAAAGCTCCATATCTCCGGAAGCTTGTCATGTGGTACGGTTTCCTGAAGTAGTAGACTTTTGTATAGTCAGGGGCATGGCGGGGCCCTGTCCCGTCATTATGGTTTCAAAATTCTTATAGATGCAGAAATTGTTGTGGGCGGTTTGTAAGGGATGTAATCGCTCAAGTTTTCATTTATGTACAAAAAGGTAACCGTTTGGTTAGCCTGCTTTGTTTCTTATTTCAACGCTTTCTTTCATGAGTTTTTATTTCCACGGTTTTTCTCTCGATGTTGTATCACTAGGGTGCCCGGTAGGCACGACCACGCCCGTTCGGTCGTGACAAAAGTGGTATCGAGCGATTAATCCTCGGAAAGTGTCTACAGCACCGTATCCGAGAGTCTTGATTATCGGTGTGTTGTGCACCACATCTATAATCAGGAGGCTACAGGATATTTAGGATTGGTTTCCATTCTTCTCACTCTGAGATCGTGCCTTAGAGCTGTGTTATAAGTTGGACTCCCTCTGGCGTATTCTTATGTACCCGTACGCCTCACGCAGGCAACGTGAGCCCGGAGGGCAAGGCAGGAGGCGTGAATAGAGCACGAGGGTTACGAGGCACAGCCCGGTCATTACCCGAGATAGTACTTCGACGACGAGTTTTATGACGCCGCCAATTTCAGTGAGTTTAGAACGCAGCAGCTTTCTCACGAGGCCACGATACGAGCCTCCGCCCACGCCCGTGAGCCGAGGATATGAGTTCAAGGAGATGTCCCAGTTACTAGCTAGGCTGGTGGCTGGAAATGAGGACAGACGGGAGCCGGTGGTTCCGGCAGTACCAGTGATTCACCCTAGATCCGATAATCTGAGACTTCGGGATTTCTTGAGTTGCAGTTCGCCAGAGTTCTATGGATAGAGAGCTGAGGATGATCCTCAGGGTGTCGTGCTAGTTTGTGAGATTGTTATACCTGTGGCCGTCAGGGCCATGGGATGGGAGGATGTCCAAGTAGGAGGGATATAAGAGGGATGACTCAGCCTTCGGGATCGGTGGCTGGTTCCTCGCCTTATATAGCTAGCGCCTGCGGCAGGTGATTATGATTAGAGCGACAAAGGGAAAGTGAGGCAGTAGTTGCAGAGATATCTTCAGCCCTTAGGAGACGGGTTTATGTTGTTATGGTGATGTGTTAAGTGTTATGTTCGGATAACTTTGTGTTACAAATGTGATTTAGAAGCCTGATTAGTGAAAAGGGTAAGTCGGGGGATGAGAAAAATTTTGAACTTTAGAATTTATAACAATCGCTACCTTAGAGGTAAGGCCGGCTAGAGTAAAAGATTTTACAGTTATCTTTGTCGGAGTACATAGTATACGGGAAGTATACTCGGGTGATAAGTCCATGAGTGGTGGGAGTTTTTGTGATATTAGAGATGATCCCTCTTTGGCTGGAATTTAGAGTTTTGCGCGATTTGTATATTATGGCCATGAGTGGCATAACTGATTCTTTTGTAAGTGCAGTGGTGAAGACTATACCGGCGTCTGCGTTTTGGAGACTTAGAAGGAACATTCGGGACGAATGTTTCTAAGGGGGGGAGAATGTTACACCCCGTAAATTCAAGAAGTTAAGATAAGAACATACCAAGGAATATAAGATTTGAAAGTGGAAAGATAAGTGGACAAACATGTGTTGGACGGATTTTGAGTCTACCTTGGAGTGTTGTACCCCAGTTGTTAAGAATTTCGAGGTGTTTAAAAAGCCTAGTGTGTAGTCCGTTAAATCTAGTTCCCAACGCAACAAACCGTTCGTCGATAGGACATCGGAGTCAAAAGTTATGGAAGTTACAAGTTGGAGCGCAATGAGCAAGCAGCGATTTGGTTCGGGTGCAGCCGCGCGCCGAATGCGCCGCGCGCGTTGTACCGGGAGTCCGCAGGGTTGCAGGCCGCGCGCCGACGGTCGCGCGCCGAATGCTGAACCTTTGAAGTGGAGGCGCGCCGCGCGGATTTTTCTGCAGAAAGGACGAAAATCGTGGGATATTTTGTTAAAAGCCTATGAGGGTGACAAGTGTCCTCCCATCATTTTGACCAGAAAGGGGCCTATTTTAGGGCCAAGTCTTGGAAGACTTGGCCATTTCTTCAAAACCCTCCCAAGAAAACCCTCTCCTTTTCTCTCTAGATTTTTAAGAAAACCTTGCCTTAGGAGAAATTGTTGGAGGCGGCAAGAAGGAAAAGTGTGGTAAACTTGGGAAGCAATCGTGGACGAGTTTGACGGAAAATAAGTGGAAGAAAGGGGCTTTTGTGGGCTTCTCCAAAGGTAAAAGTTCTCTCTCGTTATGGGTTAATACTTGTTATAGTAGTTTAGAAATGAGCCTGAGGCTGTTTTATTTAAGTTGAATAGATTTAGATCTTGTTGTCTTGTTGAAAACTGAAATGGGCATGTTAACCTTAAGATGATAACTTCAATTTGGTTACTAATTTGGTCGTCACATGTTGTAAAGGGGGATTGTAGTTGTTGAAGATGTCTAGGGCTAGATATCATGTTAGACCTAAGAACTTGGATTGGAAAAGAGTTGAAAGGGGTTAGTATTGGTTATATTGTTGGCCAAGAATGGCATGGAAATTATTGGTTTATTTTGTGTTGTTGTGGGGCGGAATTTTACACGTATTAGTAGGCGTGTAATCCCCTTGTAATTGCTGGATTAATTGAGCCTTAAATGTGGCGTTGGTTATTGAATTTCGGCCTTGAAAAAGGTGGCATAGTAAGTAGAAACAAAGGAAGTGCCGTCCAAATTTCCGTAGAATGTAGAGACCTTGCACTTAGTTTATTCTACGTTCGAAGCTAGAGTTTGATAGACGTTTTATGACCCTTATAGGATTGAAGTACTACGAGTAGCATATTCTACTTAAGGGGGATAGTACTGTGGAGCATTTTGCTAACCGTCGATAATCGTCGCGAGGTATGTGATTCTTCCTATCCTCTTCAGCATGATTATTTGTGAAATATATTTAGTGCAAGAGATGACGTGTTAAAGGAATTTGATTTCCCTTGCTGTGCCTTGACTTGATTGAAGTGTAAAGGTCTTGATTGTTTGAAAAGTAGGAAAATCTTATTCGTTAGTAATAAGTACTCGGTGGTTAAAGAATAAACCCTCTTGGTCTCATAAGGGCTTATAGTTGTAATTGGTTGGTTTAAAACATAAAGTGTTATAACGGCTTTATGGGAAGTTTGTTATAACCACTTTATGTAGGTAAAAGAATGGTTTGTTGATTTCAAAAGATAAGAGACTTGACTTATAATTGACCTAAGTGGTGTTGAAAAGTGTGAAACCTCATTCGTGAGAAATGAGTACTTGGTTTTTAAAAGAATAATGTTACCTAAATTTCGGAAATGGGAAGAAGAATCGAACAAGCCAATGCAGCGTTAATATAGGAAAGAAGTAATGACAATTAATCATATTAAAACCAGTAGAAACCTCCATCTGCATAGAAGCTAAGATAAGACAAAATTGTATTACATTTTCTACATCATGGCTGCTCTAATAAGAATTATTGTAATCAAGTTTCGATCTTCTTAAGAATTCCAAAGTAAGGAACTCGATTTCTAAAAGAAAAGAGACTTAAGAATTTGAAGTGTTTTGTTTTAAAAGAAAGGCATGGTTTTGTCTGGTATTGTTTTAAAACATAAAGTGTTATAATAGCTTTATGGGAAGTTAGTTATAACGACTTTATGGAAAATAAAGAAATGGATTCATTATTGGATTTAGAATGGTAACTTGATTTTTTTGGAAAAAGAGAAGCAACTTGTTTTCAAATATTGAACTCTTTGTGAATGGAAAAACATAAGTGGCTTGGTTATGAAAGTATGTAGTATTTTGGGGTTGAAACCCGGAATTGTTGACATGAAATGAAAGTACGTTGAACTGGCCTATGCTTGTTGTGATAGCTTTTGTTGTGCAAGTGTTGTATTTCTGTGCTACCGCGTCTCTCGTTAGAGGGCCGGCTATCTGGTTGATTGATGGACATACTGACACGTTGGGTGGCCCACGGGTATGCTTCCA
The DNA here is from genome assembly GCA_029844215.1 of Przewalskia tangutica. Taxonomy (NCBI): domain Eukaryota; kingdom Viridiplantae; phylum Streptophyta; class Magnoliopsida; order Solanales; family Solanaceae; genus Przewalskia; species Przewalskia tangutica. The sequence continues at coordinate 80,668,004 of CM056727.1, forward strand.
CTATATCGATTCTTGACGGACATACTGACACGTTGGGAGGCCCACGGGTATGCTTCCATTAGGGGTGTTATTATTGTTATTTGATTGGACATACTGACACGTTGGGTAGCCCACGGGTATGCTTCCACAGTGAGTAGTATCTTGTTATTTGATTGGACATACTGACACGTTGGGTTGCCCACGGGTATGCTTCCACAGTGAGTAGTATCTTGTTATTTGATTGGACATACTGACACGTTGGGTAGCCCACGGGTATGCTTCCACAGTGAGTAGTATCTTGTTATTTGATTGGACATACTGACACGTTGGGTAGCCCACGGGTATGCTTCCACAGTGAGTAGTATCTTGTTATTTGATTGGACATACTGACACGTTGGGTGGTCCACGGGTATGCTTCCACAGGGATTGTTATCTTGTTATCTCCTTTGGGCATACCGACACGTTGGATGGTCCACGGGTATGGGCCCACTAGGACGGTTCCAGGGCCATGCTTATACCGAGGTGAGATGCCGGCACGCGCCATCGTGCGGGTTAAATTCCCGGGTTGTATTTGAGTGATGATTTCACGGGCATGAGTCCCTAACTTGACATGACTGCTTATATGTTGTGTACTATAGTTTGGTTATCATACATGTCTCCTGCTTTATATAGACTATTATGATTTCATTTACAGAATTTTTCAGTTTCACATACTTGGTACCTGTTGTACTGACCTCCTTCCGGGGGATGCGTTCATGCCACATACTTACCTTACAATACGTGTAAAATTCCGCCCCACAATTCATACGAAGTAGTATAAAAAAATCCAAGCCATTCTCGGCCAACTTATAACTAACAACACTAAGTCTTTTCCAATCCTTTTCCAATTCCAAGTTCTAAGGTCTAACATGTTATATAGTTATAAACCACTTCAACAACTACATTTTCCTTCTTACACAACATGCGACGACTTAAACGAATAATCAACTTGAATTGTAGTCTTAAGGCTAAACATGCTAGTTTTCGGATTAGGGTTCCAATAGCCAATATAATTATCAAACTTCATACTATACATCTCATGCTTGCTAATAACCATAGCTACAATCAATAAGTAAACTTAATTGCTAAAACGACAAAATTTATACCTTTCCAAGCCCTTAAAATTTCCAAGATTCAAAGTCGCGCCTTAGAAATTCTTAGCTCATTTCCTTAGGTTCCAATCCGCTCCAAGCACTCCTTAGAGGCCTATGAAGAACCCATCTTCAAGTTCCAACTTCAAAGTTGAAGAACTCCTTTAGTTTCCGCCTTGCGACTAATACGAAAACGTCGTTTTTCCGAAATCTTTCTATTGAGATATCCTTACAATACCCTAAGGGACATTGGGTTAAAGTCTTGTGAACAAAGGATCAAAACTACAAAATTTTCTTGTGAGGGACATGCCAAACCCGAGAGCACTATTTCTTGGCACAAATGTTTGTGAAATTTTTCTAAGTCTCCAAGACCTTGTCTTGCTACTAGTATGTATTTATAACACATTGGAGGGTCTAGACTTAAACAAATGGGTGGCTAAGATGAGTTTCACAAGGATCAAGCCCATGTGGACAAGTTGACTTTGGTCAAATATATCAAGCTTTGAAGACTTATCTTCCAAGATGGTCAATGACCATTTTACCCTCACTAATTTCGTCCAAGACCACATGTGGGGGTGCCACGTGTCGCCCTCTCATTCGTCCATAAAATTCCGTAACCCTCGTGGGCCCCACAAAACGTAAAATTCCTCGGGTGGGCCCCACGTGACCAAATCCGTAAAAAATAAATTTCCATATAGTTAATAAGTTCCATACTCTTCAAATAATACATTTTGAGAATCCAATTCTCAACAACGAACATTTTACCTTTCCAACGTTCGGAAGATTTTCTGTCGGAAAAACAATTCTTCCTTTCGTACCAATTTCCAAGTCTTGATTTCTTACATACATTCTCTTATACATGTCCTGGACTTACGGGGTGTAACATTCTTCCCCTTAGAAACATTCCCCCGAATGTTCTTAGTCTGTCACGCTTATACAAACTCCAGATAAACCCTATACTATGCCTATCAATCAAAATCGCAAGACCAACGATGCCATACATGGCCACCACAACATATGTAAACATAACAATGGACCTTCCGTCGCGGGTCCCTTCTCACAAAACTCGAAGGTTACTCTTTCCCAAACACGGGATCCTTAGAGGTTCCTTTATTATCTTACTTGTCATACTTCCTCGTACTTCTAAACTTATTTAGTAAACGTACAACATCTCAAATATTGTTTCTGTTCTCCAATCCTTGGAGTTACTATCCAAACTTGGCCATATTGTTACTTACATTCCCGTTAAGGCTCTTCTCGGTCCCTACGACCTAGTTCCGGTGGGACGCATCCACGAACTCGTACAACGATTAACTAAACTTGGGCCTGGCATCCTCGGGACCCTACCACATAACGGGACCACTACCAACTGACATCACCCCATTCCATACTACCGGCTTACCCGAAATGAGTCCACAACCCGACTCAGTGTCACCCTTAACTTTTCATTCTTAGTCTGAAATAAATCTCTCTCTCATCTCAAGGTACTTCTTACCCTATCCCCTATTCACTAGAGGTTCGTCGCATAAGCCAAAGTATTTTTACAATACATCCTTCCCTATCGGTCTTACACTGTTACGGGGTAATTACAACTTGTGAACTCTACACGACTATAGTCTCAGTTCACTTATCATTCTTGTCAACATTCTTAACCTTTCACGTTACTAATCAAAGTATCCCTACCTCTGGGGTACTATCACTTTACAACTCTAGCAACAAAGGGAAAACATATATTCTAGGGGGAAATCTGAATCTAACAATGCACGTATGATTTAAAAAGAATCGAAATATACCTGTAACCCCGTGCGATGTCGCCTCCTGATCCTGCCCAGTAGTCACATCATCTATGCGGTTCGAAGGACCGCCAGAACTATAAACTCCACCCTGACCTCTACCACTACCGGCCGACATCCAACACCGCTCGGGGACGACACCGCGTGGAGGAAAGGGAACCAACTACCGCCTCATAGTGAGCCACCTCACCTGGTTCTTTTAAAAGGACATACCCTCAGAATATGGCCCGGACGGCCACAATAAAAACAAAGACCCGTGCCATAACGGCATTCCCCCAAATGACGCTTACTACATCGGAAACACTGAGGAAAAAGTGGCCTCTACTGAGAAAACCCTCTGCTCCTCTGAGAACCTCGACCCCTGGAGCTTGGACCGCCTCCTAAATACCTTGTGGGGTCCAATATCCCACCTGTGAACTGCGGGGGTATGTACTGGGTAGGCTGGGACGAATATCTCACTTCGGCCGAGGTCGCTCGTCCAAAACTCACCGATAACCAACCGGTCTAGCCTCTTACGCAGATCTCTCCGCTACCGCCTCTACCCCCGTACACTGCTGCATCGCCGAGTAACCTCGCCGATGAAATCAGAGCACCGCTATCTTGGTCGAGAACATAATGGCTTCCTTCATGACCCTAAAGTCTTCCCCAATCGAGAAACCGAGGCTCGTGCTGGCTCAAAACTCGCGCAGGTTAACTCGATCGCGAACAATATCCGTATACCACAGGCATAAGCCCTATCAACTCTCGAGTCGACTAGTAGCTCGCTACTCCTTTGCCCTTCAAGGCCGTCTCCTCGAGGCATAATCGTAACACAACAATACGTCGAGAGGAATTATCTTACTAACACGCTCTATGGCACGATCTTAGAGTGAGTATAATAGAAACCAACTCCTAAATGTCCCGTAGCCTCCTGTTTATGGGTGTGGCGCAACACACCGATAATCAAGACTCTACTAGACACGGCCTCAGACATTCCGAGGATCGATCGCTCTAATACCACTCACACGCCCAACCCCGGGCCCGTGACTGGTGCCCTACCTGGGCTCCCTTCTACCTTAACAACTAAGTAAACTGCGGAAATTAAATAACACCTCTTTTTTTTTTAACCAACGTACGTGCAAGGGCAAAGCCGACAAGGCTGCCATAATATACATAAAAAAAGACACAACACTGTACATGAGTCCAATCCCACATATGAATACAGACCTCTAAGAGTTATACTGAAATATGACGGGACAAGGCCCCGCCGTACCCATAACTGTACAAAAGCCTGTACTGAAGGAACTATACCAAAAAGATAACTCCTGAACAGATGGAGCTATCCAAAAACTCTGAGCAGGGTCCTACACCTGCCGATCACCAAATCAAGGTGACTAAACTCGCGGATGAACGCACTTCAAGGAGGTCAGTACGAAGAATGTACCAAGTATGTGAAGCAGTAAGTACTGTAATGAAATCATAACAGTCTAACAAAACAGGAGACATGTATGATAGCCAACCTACAGTACACAATACATAAACAGTCATATCAAGTCAGGGACGCATGCCCTCAAAGTCATTACTAAAATATAACCATGGATCTTACGCCCATAATATCAATCATGCCCGTGGAATCCTTCCTCACTGCCGGCAGTACATGATGTAATACAACATCAGTAAGCACAATGAACCTTACAATTATGAGAGTAAATAGTAGTATACTCACACTATAAAATAGGAAGCTCACGATCAAAGCAGGACCACCCGCCCGCAGTATCATTAAGCCATCCTACTCCTGGGACTATTTCACCCGCATAAGTCGCGTGGACCCGCATGAGGTATTCCTCGCATGGGACTATTTCACCCGCATAAGCCCTTACAGACTCGTATGAGGTATTCCTCGCATAGGTTGGACCCGCCCGCATGGGACTATTTCACCCGCATAAGTCCTTACGGACCCGCATGAGGTATTCCTCGCATCGTGGGTAGCAAATCCACGGAATATGCAAATGCCACAAACCCGGGGAATGACCCTGAAATGATTGATATACCAATAGCACACAACCGGCTATTACCAGCACACATAGGCAATTCTCAATTAAACAAGCCAAAGTACTTATCAAGGCACACTTAGAATAATTCTCAATTAATCAAGCCAAAGTACTTATCAAGGCACACATGGAATAATTCTCAATTAACAAGCCAAAGTACTTATCAAGGCACACTTAGACTAATTCTCAATTAATCAAGCCAAAGTACTTATCAAGGCACACATGGAATAATTATCAATTAACAAGCCAAAGTACTTATCAAGGCACACTTAGACTAATTCTCAATTAATCAAGCCAAAGTACTTATCAAGGCACACATGGAATAATTCTCAGATAACAAGCCAAAGTACTTATCAAGGCACACTTAGACTAATTCTCAATTAATCAAGCCAAAGTACTTATCAAGGCACAAATAGAATAATTCTCATTTAACAAGCCAAAGTACTACGTACGTACATTCTTTTCAAAAGACTCCTTTTTATGTAAAATCCCAAGATACTAACACCCGTAGTATCAAGGTGTGTCTATTTTTCAAAGTAAGTTACTACACTTTTAGAAATCTCATTTCAAAGCTTGAAATCAAGTAACTTCAAATTTTCACAATCTAGGCAACTTATGCCCAATAATCAAAATAGACAACTTTCTTAACCTTCCATAAAGCCGTTATAACCAACTTCTCATAAAGCCGTTATAACCCTTTATGGTTTTAGACAATTTCATTGTTTTTATAACCAAGAGACTTATACTTAAAACCAAGTATCACAAACTTTCAAATCAAGTTTCTAAACTTTCCAAAAATACTTCGAGTCTCTTAATATATAGAAAACAAGTTTCTTCTACTTTTAAACCTCAAGTAACTCACACCTTTAAAACAAGTTACTTCTCTTAAATCATGTCATTTCTCCTCTTTTAAAACAATTAAGTAAATCACTCCTTTGACTCCCCTAAAGTCATTATAGTGACCTTTAGGTTTTGGAACTAAGACACTAGCCAAAAGATTTGGAAACCACTTCCTTTTCAAGACTCTATGTACTTTAAGTAGAAATACTTTCACTTTTAAGAATCCAACTTCACTAAGGCAATGGATTATACAACTTACAATTTAAACATCAAAGTACAATCAAGGAAGTACATAGAACAAATTCTATTTTAGGCAATCCAAATACAACCAAGGAATGGATCATTTAAGGAGTAGGAAATACTTTCTTTATCTTAAGGAACCATGCTAGAAAAGGAGATAGTTCACATACCTTTTCGGCTAAATCCACAAGCTAAGCCGAATACGCCGTACGTAGGATTGTCAACCTATAATGGTCACAACAAGACTATCAACTTCTAGTCTCTAACGTAGAATAATACTAAGTATACGGTCTCTAATTCTACGGAAAATCGGGCAAAGACTTCCTTTGTTTCTACTCACTTTGCCACCTTTTCAAGGCCGAATACAATAACCAACACGCCACATTTAAGGCTCAAAACATCAACCAAACAAAGGGATTACACGCCTTACAATACGTAAAATTCCGCCCACAATTCATACGAAGTAGTATAAAAAAATCCAAGCCATTCTCGGCCAACTTATAACTAACAACACTAAGTCTTTTCCAATCCTTTTCCAATTCCAAGTTCTAAGGTCTAACATGTTATATAGTTATAAACCACTTCAACAACTACAATTTCCTTCTTACACAACATGCGATTTACTTAAACGAATAATCAACTTGAATTGTAGTCTTAAGGCTAAACATGCTAGTTTTCGGATTAGGGTTCCAATAGCCAATATAATTATCAAACTTCATACTATACATCTCATGCTTGCTAATAACCATAGCTACAATCAATAAGTAAACTTAATTGCTAAAACAACAAAATTTATACCTTTCCAAGCCCTTAAAATTTCCAAGATTCAAAGTCGCGCCTTAGAAATTCTTAGCTCCTTTCCTTAGGTTCCAATCCGCTCCAAGCGCTCCTTAGAGGCCTATGAAGAACCCATCTTCAAGTTCCAACTTCAAAGTTGAAGAACTCCTTTAGTTTCCGCCATGACTAATACGAAAAACGCTGCTTTTTCCGAAATCTTTCTATTGAGATATCCTTACAATACCCTAAGGGACATTGGGTTAAAGTCTTGTGAACAAAGGATCAAAACTACAAAATTTTCTTGTGAGGGACATGCCAAACCCGAGAGCACTATTTCTTGGCACAAATGTTTGTGAAATTTTTCTAAGTCTCCAAGACTTTGTCTTGCTACTAGTATGTATTTATAACACATTGGAGGGTCTAGACTTAAACAAATGGGTGGCTAAGATGAGTTTCACAAGGATCAAGCCCATGTGGACAAGTTGACTTTGGTCAAATATATCAAGCTTTGAAGACTTATCTTCCAAGATGGTCAATGACCATTTTACCCTCACTAATTTCGTCCAAGACCACATGTGGGGGTGCCACGTGTCGCCCTCTCATTCGTCCATAAAATTCCGTAACCCTCGTGGGCCCCACAAAACGTAAAATTCCTCGGGTGGGCCCCACGTGACCAAATCCGTAAAAAATAAATTTCCATATAGTTAATAAGTTCCATACTCTTCAAATAATACATTTTGAGAATCCAATTCTCAACAACGAACATTTTTCCTTTCCGACGTTCGGAAGATTTTCTGTCGGAAAAACAATTCTTCCTTTCGTACCAATTTCCAAGTCTTGATTTCTTACATACATTCTCTTATACATGTCCTGGACTTACGGGGTGTAACATTCTTCCCCCTTAGAAACATTCGTCCCCGAATGTTCTTAGTCGGTTGTCACGCTATACAAACTCCGGCATAAACGCTATACTATGCCTATCAATCAAAACTGCACAAGACCAACGATGCCATACATGGCCACCACAACATATGTAAACATAACAATGGACCTTCCGTCTGTGGTCCCTTCTCACAAAACTCGAAGGTTACAGTCTTCCCAAACACGGGATCCTTAGAGGTTCCTTTATTATCTTACTTGTCATACTTCCTCGTACTTCTAAACTTATTTAGTAAACGTACAACATCTCAAATATTGTTTCTGTTCTCCAATACTTGGAGTTACTATCCAAACTTGGCCATATTGTTACTTACATTCCCGTTAAGGCTCTTCTCGGTCCCTACGACCTAGTTCCGGTGGGACGCATCCACGAACTCGTACAACAATTAACTAAACTTGGGCCTGACATCCTCGGGACCCTACCACATAACGGGACCACTACCAACTGACATCACCCCATTCCATACTACCGGCTGACCCGAAATAAGTCCACAACCCGACTCAGCGTCACCCTTAACTTTTCATTCTTAGTTTGAAATAAATCTCTCTCTCATCTCAAGGTACTTCTTACCCTATCCCCTATTCACTAGAGGTTCGTCGCATAAGCCAAAGTATTTTTACAATACATCCTTCTCTATCGGTCTTACACTGTTACGGGGTAATTACAACTTGTGAACTCTACACGACTATAGTCTCAGTTCACTTATCATTCTTGTCAACATTCTTAACCTTTCACGTTACTAATCAAAGTATCCCTACCTCTGGGGTACTATCACTTTACAACTCTAGCAACAAAGGGAAAACATATATGCTAGGGCGAAATCTGAATCTAACAATGCACGTATGATTTAAAAAGAATCGAAATATACATGTAACCCCGTGCGATGTCGCCTCCTGATCCTGCCCAGTAGTCACGTCATCTATGCGGTTCGAAGGACCGCCAGAACTATAAACTCCACCCTGACCTCTACCACTACTGTGGTGACATCCAACACCTCGCTGGGGACGACAACCGTGGAGGAAAGGGAACCAACTATCGCCTCATAGTCGAGCCACCTCACCGGCTCCTTTTAAAAGGACATACTCGTAATATGGCGGACGGCCACAATAAAAACAAATACCGTGCCATAACGGCATTCCCAAATGACGCTTACTACATCGAAACTCCGAGGAAAAAGTGGCCTCATCGAGAAAACCTCTCGCTTCCTCCGAGAACCTCGACCCGAGTGGACCGCCTCCTAAATACTTTGTGGGGTCCAATATCCCACCTGTGAAAATGCGGGGGTATGTACTGGGTAGGTCGACGAATATCTCACTCGGCCGAGGTCGCCGCCCAAAACTCACGGATAACCAACCGGTCCAGCCTCTTACGCAGATCTCCGGCCGCCTCTACCTCGTACACTGTCTGCATCGCCGAGTAACCTCCTGCCGATGAAATCGTAGCACCGCTATCTTGGTCGAGAACATAATGGCTTCCTTCATGACTCCTAAAGTCTTCCCCTAATCGAGAAACCGGAGGCTCGTGCTGGGGCCTCAAAACTGGCGCAGAACTCGCCATCGCGAACAATATCCAGTATACCACAGGCATAAGCCCTATCAACTCTCTGAGTCGACTAGTAGCTCGCTACTCTTTGCCCTTCTCGAGGCTGTTCTCCTCGAGGCATAATCAGAATACAACAATACGTCGAGAGGAATTATCTTACTAACACACTCTATGGCACGATCTTAGAGTGAGAAGAATAGAAACCAACTCCTAAATGTCTTGTAGCCTCTCGTTTATGGACGCGTGGCGCGCAACACACCGATAATCAAGACTCTACTAGACACGGTCAGACATTCCGAGGATCGATCGCTCGATACCACTCACGCCCCAACCGGGCCCGTGGATCGTGCCCTACAGGCTCTTCTACCTTAACAACTAAGTAAATCGCGGAAATTAAATAACACCTCTTTTTTTTCAACCAACGTGCGCAAGGGCAAAGCCGAAGGCCGCCATAATATACATAAAAAGAGACACAACATCGTATACGAGTCCAATCCCACATATGAATACTGCACTTAAGAGTTATATTGAAATATGACGACAAGGCCCCGCTGTACCCATAATCGCATAAAAGCCTGCATGAAGGAACTATACCAAAAAGATAACTCAATGTACGGAGCTATCCAAAACTCGAGCGGTCCTACACTGCCGATCACCAAATCAAGGTACCTAAACTGCGGCGTGAACGCGGCCCGGGCGAGGTCAAGACGAAGAATGTACCAAGTATGTGAAGCGAAGCATCAGAATGAAATCATAACATCTTAACAAAACAGAGACATGTATGATAGCCAACCTACAGTACACAATACATAAACAGTCATATCAAGTCAGGGACGCATGCCCTCAAAGTCATTACTAAAATATAACCATGGGTCTCACGCCCATAATATCAATCATGCCCGTGGAATCCTTCCTCACTGTCGGCAGTACATGATGTAATACAACATCAGTAAGCACACTGAACCTTACAATTATGAGAGTAAATAGTAGTATACTCACACTATAAAATAGGAAGCTCACGATCAAAGCAGGACCACCCGCCCGCACTATCATTAAGCTATCCTACTCCTGGGACTATTTCACCCGCATAAGTCGCGTGGACCCGCATGAGGTATTCTCGCGACGGACTATTTCACCCGCATAAGCCCTTACGACTCGCGTGAGGTATTCCTCGTGATAGGTTGGACCCGCCCGCACGGGACTATTTCACCGCATAAGTCCCACGGACCGCATGAGGTATTCCTCGCATCGTGGGTAGCAAATCCACGGAATATGCAAATGCCACAAACCCGGGGAATGACCCTAAAATGACTGATATACCAATAGCACACAACCGGCTATTACCAGCACACATAGGCAATTCTCAATTAAACAAGCCAAAGTACTTATCAAGGCACACTTAGAATAATTCTCAATTAATCAAGCCAAAGTACTTATCAAGGCACACATGGAATAATTCTCAATTAACAAGCCAAAGTACTTATCAAGGCACACTTAGACTAATTCTCAATTAATCAAGCCAAAGTACTTTTCAAGGCACACATGAAATAATTATCAATTAACAAGCCAAAGTACTTATCAAGGCACACTTAGACTAATTCTCAATTAATCAAGCCAAAGTACTTATCAAGGCACACATGGAATAATTCTCAATTAACAAGCCAAAGTACTTATCAAGGCACACTTAGACTAATTCTCAATTAATCAAGCCAAAGTACTTATCAAGGCACAAATAGAATAATTCTCATTTAACAAGCCAAAGTACTACGTACGTACATTCTTTTCAAAAGACTCCTTTTTTATGTAAAATCCCAAGATACTAACACCCGTAGTATCAAGGTGTGTCTATTTTTCAAAGTAAGTTACTACACTTTTAGAAATCTCATTTCAAAGCTTGAAATCAAGTAACTTCAAATTTTCACACTCTAGGCAACTTATGCCCAATAATCAAAATAGACAACTTTCTTAACCTTCCATAAAGCCGTTATAACCAACTTCTCATAAAGTCGTTATAACCCTTTATGGTTTTAGACAATTTCATTGTTTTTATAACCAAGAGACTTATACTTAAAACCAAGTATCACAAACTTTCAAATCAAGTTTCTAAACTTTCCAAAAATACTTCGAGTCTCTTAATATATAGAAAACAAGTTTCTTCTACTTTTAAACCTCAAGTAACTCACACCTTTAAAACAAGTTACTTCTCTTAAATCATGTCATTTCTCCTCTTTTAAAACAATTAAGTAAATCACTCCTTTGACTCCCCTAAAGTCATTATAGTGACCTTTAGGTTTTGGAACTAAGGCACTAGCCAAAAGGTTTGGAAACCACTTCCTTTTCAAGACTCTATGTACTTTAAGTAGAAATACTTTCACTTTTAAGAATCCAACTTCACTAAGGCAATGGATTATACAACTTACAATTTAAACATCAAAGTACAATCAAGGAAGTACATAGAACAAATTCTATTTTAGGCAATCCAAATACAACCAAGGAATGGATCATTTAAGGAGTAGGAAATACTTTCTTTATCTTAAGGAACCATGCTAGAAAAGGAGATAGTTCACATACCTTTTCGGCTAAATCCACAAGCTAAGCCGAATACGCCGTACGTAGGATTGTCAACCTATAATGGTCACAACAAGACTATCAACTTCTAGTCTCTAACGTAGAATAATACTAAGTATACGGTCTCTAATTCTACGGAAAATCGGGCAGCACTTCCTTTGTTTCTACTCACTTTGCCACCTTTTTCAAGGCCGAATACAATAACCAACACGCCACATTTAAGGCTCAAAACATCAACCAAACAAAGGGGATTACACGCCTTACAATACGTGTAAAATTCCGCCCCACAATTCATACGAAGTAGTATAAAAAAATCCAAGCCATTCTCGGCCAACTTATAACTAACAACACTAAGTCTTTTCCAATCCTTTTCCAATTCCAAGTTCTAAGGTCTAACATGTTATATAGTTATAAACCACTTCAACAACTACAATTTCCTTCTTACACAACATGCGACGACTTAAACGAATAATCAACTTGAATTGTAGTCTTAAGGCTAAACATGCTAGTTTTCGGATTAGGGTTCCAATAGCCAATATAATTATCAAACTTCATACTATACATCTCATGCTTGCTAATAACCATAGCTACAATCAATAAGTAAACTTAATTGCTAAAACGACAAAATTTATACCTTTCCAAGCCCTTAAAATTTCCAAGATTCAAAGTCGCGCCTTAGAAATTCTTAGCTCCTTTCCTTAGGTTCCAATCCGCTCCAAGCACTCCTTAGAGGCCTATGAAGAACCCATCTTCAAGTTCCAACTTCAAAGTTGAAGAACTCCTTTAGTTTCCGCCTTGCGACTAATACGAAAACGTCGTTTTTCCGAAATCTTTCTATTGAGATATCCTTACAATACCCTAAGGGACATTGGGTTAAAGTCTTGTGAACAAAGGATCAAAACTACAAAATTTTCTTGTGAGGGACATGCCAAACCCGAGAGCACTATTTCTTGGCACAAATGTTTGTGAAATTTTTCTAAGTCTCCAAGACCTTGTCTTGCTACTAGTATGTATTTATAACACATTGGAGGGTCTAGACTTAAACAAATGGGTGGCTAAGATGAGTTTCACAAGGATCAAGCCCATGTGGACAAGTTGACTTTGGTCAAATATATCAAGCTTTGAAGACTTATCTTCCAAGATGGTCAATGACCATTTTACACTCACTAATTTCGTCCAAGACCACATGTGGGGGTGCCACGTGTCGCCCTCTCATTCGTCCATAAAATTCCGTAACCCTCGTGGGCCCCACAAAACGTAAAATTCCTCGGGTGGGCCCCACGTGACCAAATCCGTAAAAAATAAATTTCCATATAGTTAATAAGTTCCATACTCTTCAAATAATACATTTTGAGAATCCAATTCTCAACAACGAACATTTTTCCTTTCCGACGTTCGGAAGATTTTCTGTCGGAAAAACAATTCTTCCTTTCGTACCAATTTCCAAGTCTTGATTTCTTACATACATTCTATTATACATGTCCTGGACTTACGGGGTGTAACATTCTTCCCCCTTAGAAACATTCGTCCCCGAATGTTCTTAGTCGGTTGTCACGCTATACAAACTCCGGCATAAACCCTATACTATGCCTATCAATCAAAAATGCACAAGACCAACGATGCCATACATGGCCACCACAACATATGTAAACATAACAATGGACCTTCCGTCCGTGGTCCCTTCTCACAAAACTCGAAGGTTACAGTCTTCCCAAACACGGGATCCTTAGAGGTTCCTTTATTATCTTACTTGTCATACTTCCTCTTACTTCTAAACTTATTTAGTAAACGTACAACATCTCAAATATTGTTTCTGTTCTCCAATACTTGGAGTTACTATCCAAACTTGGCCATATTGGTACTTACATTCCCGTTAAGGCTCTTCTCGGTCCCTACGACCTAGTTCCGGTGGGACGCATCCACGAACTCGTACAACAATTAACTAAACTTGGGCCTGGCATCCTCGGGACCCTACCACGCATGGGACCACTACAGTGACATCACCCATTCCATACTCTGGTGACCGAAATGAGTCCACAACCCGACTCAGCGTCACCCTTAACTTTTCATTCTTAGTTTGAAATAAATCTCTCTCTCATCTCAAGGTACTTCTTACCCTATCCCCTATTCACTAGAGGTTCGTCGCATAAGCCAAAGTATTTTTACAATACATCCTTCCCTATCGGTCTTACACTGTTACGGGGTAATTACAACTTGTGAACTCTACACGACTATAGTCTCAGTTCACTTATCATTCTTGTCAACATTCTTAACCTTTCACGTTACTAATCAAAGTATCCCTACCTCTGGGGTACTATCACTTTACAACTCTAGCAACAAAGGGAAAACATATATGCTAGGGCGAAATCTGAATCTAACAATGCACGTATGATTTAAAAAGAATCGAAATATACCTGTAACCCCGTGCGATGTCGCCTCCTGATCCTGCCCAGTAGTCACGTCATCTATGCGGTTCGAAGGACCGCCAGAACTATAAACTCCACCCTGACCTCTACCACGGCTGGCTGACATCTGAACACCCTGCCCTGGGGGACGCTCAATTGTGGAGGAAAGGGAACCAACTACCGGCCTCATAGGCTGAGCCACCTCACCGGTGCTCCTTTTAAAAGGACATACCCTCAGAATATGGCCCGGACGGCCACAATAAAAACAAAGACCCGTGCCATAACGGCATTCCCCCAAATGACGCTTACTACATCGGAAACACTGAGGAAAAAGTGGCCTCGACTGAGAAAACCCTCTGCTCCTCTGAGAACCTCGACCCCTGGAGTTTGGACCGCCTCCTAAATACTTTGTGGGGTCCAATATCCCACCTGTGAAAATGCGGGGGTATGTACTGGGTAGGCTGGGACGAATATCTCACTCGCTGCTGAGGCTGCTCGTCCAAAAACTCACGGGATAACCAACCGGTCTAGCCCTCTTACGCAGATCTCCGCGCTGGCCCTCTACCCCCTGTACACACCCTGCATCTTGGCGAGTAACCTCCTGGCGATGAAGCTGCCTTGCTATCTTGGTCAGTAACATAATGGCTTCCTTCATGACCCTAAAGTCTTCCCCTAACTGAGAAACTGGAGGCTCTGGTGCTGGGGCCTCAAAACCTGGCGCAGAAGAACTCGCCGACTGCGGAACAATATCCGGTATACCCTGGGCATAAGCCCTATCAACTCTCTGAGTCTGACTAGTAGCTCCTGCTACTCCTTTGCCCTTCTGGGAGGCTGTTGCCCTCCTTGGAGGCATAACTGTAACACAACAATACGTCAGAGAGGAATTATCTTACTAACACAGCTCTATGGCACGATCTTAGAGTGAGAAGAATAGAAACCAACTCCTAAATGTCTTGTAGCCTCCTGTTTATGGACGTGGCGCGCAACACACCGATAATCAAGACTCTACTAGACACGGTCTGTAGACATTCCGAGGACTGACTGCTCTGATACCACTCTGTCACGTCCCGAACCCCGGGCCCGTGACTGGTGCCCTACCTGGGCTCCCTTCTACCTTAACAACTAAGTAAACTGCGGAAATTAAATAACACCTCTTTTTTTTTTCAACCAACGTACGTGCAAGGGCAAAGCCGACAAGGCTGCCATAATATACATAAAAAGAGACACAACACTGTACATGAGTCCAATCCCACATATGAATACAGACCTCTAAGAGTTATACTGAAATATGACGGGACAAGGCCCCGCCGTACCCATAACCGTACAAAAGCCTGTACTGAAGGAACTATACCAAAAAGATAACTCCTGAACAGATGGAGCTATCCAAAAACTCTGAGCAGGGTCCTACACCTGCCGATCACCAAACTGCGTACCTAAACCTGCGGCATGAACGCAGCCCCCCGAAGGAGGTCAGTACGAAGAATGTACCAAGTATGTGAAGCGATGAAATCGTAATGAAATCATAACGATCTAACAAAACAGGAGACATGTATGATAGCCAACCTACGATTACCTGATACATAAACGATCATATCAAGTCGGGGGCGCGTGCCTCAAAGTCATTACTAAAATATAACCATGGGTCTCACGCCCATAATATCAATCATGCCCGTGGAATCCTTCTTCACTGTCGGCAGTACATGATGTAATACAACATCAGTAAGCACACTGTACCTTACAATTATGAGAGTAAATAGTAGTATACTCACACTATAAAATAGGAAGCTCACGATCAAAGCAGGACCACCCGCCCGCAGTATCATTAAGCCATCCTACTCCTGGGACTATTTCACCCGCATAAGTCGCGTGGACCCGCATGAGGTATTCCTCGCATGGGACTATTTCACCCGCATAAGCCCTTACGGACTCGCATGAGGTATTCCTCGCATAGGTTGGACCCGCCCGCATGGGACTATTTCACCCGCATAAGTCCTTACGGACCCGCATGAGGTATTCCTCGCATCGTGGGTAGCAAATCCACGGAATATGCAAATGCCACAAACCCGGGGAATGACCCCGAAATGACTGATATACCAATAGCACACAACCGGCTATTACCAGCACACATAGGCAATTCTCAATTAAACAAGCCAAAGTACTTATCAAGGCACACTTAGAATAATTCTCAATTAATCAAGCCAAAGTACTTATCAAGGCACACATGGAATAATTCTCAATTAACAAGCCAAAGTACTTATCAAGGCACACTTAGACTAATTCTCAATTAATCAAGCCAAAGTACTTTTCAAGGCACACATGAAATAATTATCAATTAACAAGCCAAAGTACTTATCAAGGCACACATGGAATAATTCTCAATTAACAAGCCAAAGTACTTATCAAGGCACACTTAGACTAATTCTCAATTAATCAAGCCAAAGTACTTATCAAGGCACAAATAGAATAATTCTCATTTAACAAGCCAAAGTACTACGTACGTACATTCTTTTCAAAAGACTCCTTTTTTATGTAAAATCCCAAGATACTAACACCCGTAGTATCAAGGTGTGTCTATTTTTCAAAGTAAGTTACTACACTTTTAGAAATCTCATTTCAAAGCTTGAAATCAAGTAACTTCAAATTTTCACAATCTAGGCAACTTATGCCCAATAATCAAAATAGACAACTTTCTTAACCTTCCATAAAGTCGTTATAACCAACTTCCCATAAAGCCATTATAACCCTTTATGGTTTTAGACAATTTCATTCTTTTTATAACCAAGAGACTTATACTTAAAACCAAGTATCACAAACTTTCAAATCAAGTTTCTAAACTTTCCAAAAATACTTCGAGTCTCTTAATATATAGAAAACAAGTTTCTTCTACTTTTAAACCTCAAGTAACTCACACCTTTAAAACAAGTTACTTCTCTTAAATCATGTCATTTCTGCTCTTTTAAAACAATTAAGTAAATCACTCATTTGACTCCCCTAAAGTCATTATAATGACCTTTAGGTTTTGGAACTAAGGCACTAGCCAAAAGATTTGGAAACCACTTCCTTTTCAAGACTCTATGTACTTTAAGTAGAAATACTTTCACTTTTAAGAATCCAACTTCACTAAGGCAATGGATTATACAACTTACAATTTAAACATCAAAGTACAATCAAGGAAGTACATAGAACAAATTCTATTTTAGGCAATCCAAATACAACCAAGGAATGGATCATTTAAGGAGTAGGAAATACTTTCTTTATCTTAAGGAACCATGCTAGAAGAGGAGATAGTTCACATACCTTTTCGGCTAAATCGACAAGCTAAGCCGAATACGCCGTACGTAAGATTTTCAACCTATAATGGTCATAACAAGACTATCAACTTCTAGTCTCTAACGTAGAATAATACTAAGTATACGGTCTCTAATTCTACGGAAAATCGGGCAGCACTTCCTTTATTTCTACTCACTTTGCCACCTTTTTCAAGGCCGAATACAATAACCAACACGCCACATTTAAGGCTCAAAACATCAACCAAACAAAGGGGATTACACGCCTTACAATACGTGTAAAATTCCGCCCCACAATTCATACGAAGTAGTATAAAAAAATCCAAGCCATTCTCGGCCAACTTATAACTAACAACACTAAGTCTTTTCCAATCCTTTTCCAATTCCAAGTTCTAAGGTCTAACATGTTATATAGTTATAAACCACTTCAACAACTACAATTTCCTTCTTACACAACATGCGACGACTTAAACGAATAATCAACTTGAATTGTAGTCTTAAGGCTAAACATGCTAGTTTTCGGATTAGGGTTCCAATAGCCAATATAATTATCAAACTTCATACTATACATCTCATGCTTGCTAATAACCATAGCTACAATCAATAAGTAAACTTAATTGCTAAAACGATAAAATTTATACCTTTCCAAGCCCTTAAAATTTCCAAGATTCAAAGTCGCGCCTTAGAAATTCTTAGCTCCTTTCCTTAGGTTCCAATCCGCTCCAATCACTCCTTAGAGGCCTATGAAGAACCCATCTTCAAGTTCCAACTTCACAGTTGAAGAACTCCTTTAGTTTCCGCCTTGCGACTAATACGAAAACGTCGTTTTTCCGAAATATTTCTATTTAGATATCCTTACAATACCCTAAGAGACATTGGGTTAAAGTCTTGTGAACAAAGGATCAAAACTACAAAATTTTCTTGTGAGGGACATGCCAAACCCGAGAGCACTATTTCTTGGCACAAATGTTTATGAAATTTTTCTAAGTCTCCAAGACCTTGTCTTGCTACTAGTATGTATTTATAACACATTGGAGGGTCTAGACTTAAACAAATGGGTGGCTAAGATGAGTTTCACAAGGATCAAGCCCATGTGGACAAGTTGACTTTGGTCAAATATATCAAGCTTTGAAGACTTATCTTCCAAGATGGTCAATGACCATTTTACCCTCACTAAATTTCGTCCAAGACCACATGTGGGGGGTGCCACGTGTTGCCCTCTCATTCGTCCATAAAATTCCGTAACCCTCGTGGGCCCCACAAAACGTAAAATTCCTCGGGTGGGCCCCACGTGACCAAATCTGTAAAAAATAAATTTCTATATAGTTAATAAGTTCCATACTCTTCAAATAATACATTTTGAGAATCCAATTCTCAACAACGAATATTTTTCCTTTCCGACGTTCGGAAGATTTTCTGTCGGAAAAACAATTCTTCCTTTCGTACCAATTTCCAAGTCTTGATTTCTTACATACATTCTCTTATACATGTCCTGGACTTACGGGGTGTAATAGGGGCGTGACATAAAGTATGTTAAAAGTATATGATACTTGGTTTTGAAAGTATAAGTCTCTTGGATATAAAGAAGAATGTATTTATCTAAAGTATAAAGCTAGTATAACGGCTTTATGGGAAGTTGGTTATAATAGCTTTATGGAAAGTTAAAAAGAGTGGTTTACTCTAAGTAATGTAAGTATGATAAATGACTTGAAATAATGAAAGGCAAATTGATTTTGAGGCATCAATTGCTTAAGGCTTTAAAAGAAAGAAGTCACTTGATTTAGAAGCCTATAAATGTATTTCTAAAAGGTATTGTGACTTGTCTTGAAAAGTAGATATGACTTGATACTACGGTTATTAGTATCTTGGAAGTTTATATGAAAAAAGTCATTTTAAAAGAATAGAACTACGTAGTACTTTGGGTTAAATTCCCGGATTTTATAATGACATGGTAGTGCCTTAAGTAAACTAAAATGAGAGTGTATATGAATAAGGAAAATAAGAAGTTAGGGAGATTTCTTAACTTGCTTATGTTATGTATGATAAGCCGGTAGTGCTTATGTTATGTATGATAAGCCGGTAGTGCTTATGTTATGTATGATTGTTATACCCCGTATTTCCAGAGTATGTACGTAAAGGAATACGTACAAAAAGTTTGGTCTTAAAGTTAGGCCTTGGACGACTTTTAGGCACAACTCACAAAGCGAACGGTTTTCCGACGAAACGTTTCCACAGCTTTCGTAGGATAAATTCCGGCTATGTCATTTCTAATTTTTGCGGATTTTTCCGAGAGACGTAACACTTTGGACCAATGAGAGGGCGACATTTGCCACCCTCTCATTGGTGGACTTGTCACGGCAATAGGGCCAAATGGATGACCATCCTTGTCATAAAGTTGGTTAGATATTTTGTGTGCAAGTTGGCTAGGTACACTTGCCCTAATCTTGACCTTACACTTGCCTAGCACTTGGCTAAATCTTGGCCATTGGTTGGCCATGTCTTGACCTATAAATACCCCTCTTGAGATGAAGAGTTCTTCATCCACAAAAGCTTTCCAAGTCTAAAAATCCTTCCTCTCCCTTTGTAAGCAATTCGTCCAACACACCCCCTCCCTTGAGAAGCTTGGCGAGGCTACCCACTAGCCTGGCGAAACCTACCCCCTCCTTGGTAGAAAAGTTGCCTTCTTGTATTGTTATAATGCCCAAAATACCTAGCCCAAATACCTTAGTACTTAGTAGAAGTTGTGAAGAACTTCTAAGGTTTCCTGGAGCATACAACTTAGGAGCAAAACCTTGCTCAGTGCGACTTTTCTAGGATATTATTGGGCTTACCGAGGTAACTAATCCTAACCCTCTTTTGAATTAGAGAATACTTCTGTTGTAGAATAAGAATAAGTATAAATACTTAGAAGGTTATTAAGGAATAGAATTGAACTGTAACACCTTAGAAGGGTATAAAAGAAGAATATCTGTTGTACTTACATAGAATTTGTTTTCACTGATGAACTTATATAGCTCACGGGTAGGGTTGTGCTGCCCGACTTTCCGTAGAATTGAGGACCCTCTGTTTAGAATGACCTCTGAGAATAGTCTAGACTTTGATAGATATCTGTGACTATTATAGGCTAATTCTCTGTAGCGCGACATACTCGACTTGGCGGTGGATTTCGCGAGAAGGTATGTGATTCTTCCTAAAGCATGATATTTTACAATATGTATATAGTGCGGTAGACGTACATGTGTTAACTGAATAATACTTACGGCAATGCCTCGGCTTAAGCTCGAATAATACGTGCGGCAATGCCTCACGCTTAAGCTTTGAATAATAAAGAATCGAAAACATTTCAAAGGACTCTTGAACCATTTATTAATGAGAGAACTAATTGGTTTTAAGCGAAGCTTAAGAGTTATACTAGCTTTATGGGAAGTAAGTATAACCACTTAAGATTGATAAAAGAAACAAGTTTGCCTATGTGTTTATAATGGACTTATATTGTGAAAAGAATAATAAGATGGTTTGATAGGTAGACATGATATGATGCTATGTGTGTTAGTATCTTGTAACGTTTGTATAGGTGAGTATCCTTGTTGTGCTTATGTTACTTAAAGATAAGTTGTTATGTTAGTATACTATCACTCACCTCTTGAGATGATACAGGGGTTAAGCGCCTCCGACGCGGGGTAGACTCGGTGATGCAGGACCATGATTCGAGAATACCTCATGCGGGTCCAGGGCCTATGCGGAGCTACGAGTTCAGTGTTAGTATGCGGGGTTATGCCTCATGCGGTCTATGTGGCCATGCGGACAATGAGTCGGGGCGATGCCGAGGAGTAGCTACCCTCGATGCGGGGTTATACCTCATGCGGGCCCATGCGAGTGGCCTATGCGGACTCCGGGAGTCCAGGATTAGGCTTGCAGAATGAGGATGTGGGCGAGTGGCCCTGTTTCGATCATTCGCAGCCTAGACAAGACGTATTCTGATTACCTATTGTTGCTCTTGTTTGTGATGTGGCACTATGTGCGGTTTCGGTTGTTTCACACATATTTGTAAAGGTTTTAAAAATGATATGTTTTCATTTAAGTACTTCTGATTTCGCATACTTAGTACTGTTGTCTTGACCTCCTTGAGGCTGCGTTCATGCCGCGGTAAGGCAAGCAGTGCTAGATCCGCATCCTTAGGATCTCTACGTTGGTGTCGGGAGCTCCATCTCTTGGAGGCTCTACTTTTGGTATGATCTCCTGTTGTAGATAGTTTTGTCTGATCGAGGGTATGGCGGGGCCTGTCCGCCATAGTTGTATATTTCCTTAAGTGCGTAGTCATGTTATGCGATGTCGGATGTAGCGCTAAAACATGATTGTATATATCTTAGAAAGCGATGTTTTCTCACATGTCTGTGTCTTGTTTTATAAAGCTGTTTCATGTCTTGCTTTATGTTTCCGCTGATTACTCGATGTATGACTACTTGGTGCCGTGAAGGCACGATCACGAACGAACGGCAGTCGTGACAAAAGTGGTATCGAGCGATTAATCCTCGGAAAGTGTCTCTGACCGTATCTAGTAGAGTCTTGATTATCGGTGTGTTGTGCACCACACCAATGTCGAGGCTATAGGATATTTAGGATTGGTTTCCGTTCTTCTCATTCGAGATCGTGCTTTAGAAAGTGTTATAGGTTGGACCCTCTAACGTATTCCTTTCATGTTGATTATGCCTCGCGTAAGGCAACCCGGCCCGGAAGGGCAAGCGCAGGAGCGCTAGCGAGACACCCAGTCACGAGGGCTCGTGCCCGTCTATACGAGACGGCGAGTTCTATGACGCCGCCGGCCCAGCGAGACCACGGTACCCACACCTCGTCCCGCGATGCAGGCGGAGAGTTAGGAAAGAGAGATGGCCCGACTTTTGGCTAAAGTTGTGGCGACACGAGAGAGGCTGGATCGCGGCGATTCGATTCAGCTCAAGGCTTGGTCGCACGTTGTTCACGAGGCGAGAGTTTGAGGCTACGAGACTTTTGGTAGTAGAACACGGAGTTTTATGGATCGAGGCGGAGGATGATCCGCAGGAGTTCATCCGTCGGCTTGAGGATTTTGAGAGTGATCGGGCGTCGGAGACCGAGTCCGTGATCTTTGGTCACATAGGTGCGTGATACCGCGATCGATTGGTTTGATTCATGGGAGTTATCCGGGAGAGCACGCGTCCCAGCTACTTGGGATGAGTTCTCGAGGCTTTCCTCACTCACTTCTTGCCTCGCGGATGAGGCGCGGTGATAGATTTTTACCATCGAGGCGAGAGGACGCCTTGTCGAGTACAATGTAGAGTTTGTTTAATTGGCTCGATATGACCCAGCATTGGTAGCATATATGGAGGATAGGTTGCACCTCTATGTCACAGGGCTAGACGACTATATGGCCAAGTCGTGTGCGGGGTTTCTCTCGGCCGGGTATGGACATTACCGCGTGCGAGCTCACGCCCTTGGATGCGAGGCCAGAGGTCGGCGAGTGGGCGAGCGGCGAGAAGAAGGCCGGGGCGGGAGGTCTTGGTGGTTATCGTGGTGGCGGCCTCGGCAGCGATCTAGATCGCACCACGGCCGGCCAGAGCACTCCTGCACCGTCCTCGGCCACGGCCACGATTTTGAGGCGGACGGGGCCCTGTGGCTTGGGCGTCGAGTAGCGAGTGCGGCGCCGGGACCACCCCAGGTGTGGCGTCACGGTAGATCCCATTACGGGAAGTGTGGTACTACTTTTGGATCTTATTACGATTGTGGCCAGCGAGTCACTTTGCGAGGATCGTCCGGCCGGCGTGGCGGTGGTAGGGCTCACGCCCGTGTTACATTGCCGCTTTATCATCTCCTGATTACTCGCCGGGCGGGTGCTCGTGGGTCAGCCAGTGTCGCGAGGCCGTGGCTCGGGTCGATTCTAGCGGTCCTCGAACCGCATTTATGCTTTGTCGGTAAGCGGGATCGTGAGGCCTCACCGATGTCGCCACGGTACCTTATCGGTTCTGGGTTTGATATGTATGCTTTGATAGATCCGGGTTCTACTCATCTATATATCTCCCTTGTTGCTAGTAGGATAGGGATAGAGCACGAGTCCATAGACCACTTCGAGGTAGCTACGCGATGGTGATTCGGTGGTAGCTCGGCGGGTATATAGAGCTTGTCTGTGATCATTTGATCGTCGGACCTGGCGACTTGATAGAGTTGGAGATGATTGACTTCGATGTGATCATGGGGATGGATTGGCTAGCTTCGCTACGCCAATGTAGACTGAGAGAGAGAATAGTGCAGTTCGGTTTCACGAGGCGGTTGTTGAGTGGGAGGAGCACGGTATCGTAGGGGTAGGTTTATTTCCTACCTCAAGGCTAGGAAGATGGTGCGAGAAGGGTATATCTACCATCTCGTTCGGGTGTTTGATCTCAAGCTTGGTGCAGATTTTCCGTCGATTCGATGGTCGTGAGTTCCCAGGCGTGTTTCGGATGACCTCCGGGTATCCTCCCGAGAGGAGATCGAGTTTTGTATAGATGTGTTGCGGATACTCGGCCTATTTCCATTCCGCCATACGTAATGGCACTGCGAGTTGAGAGAGTTGAAGGATCAGCTTAGGGATTTGCTAGAGAAGGGCTTCATTAGGCCTAGTGTTTCTCCTCAGGAGCGCGGTATTGTTCGTGAAGAAGAAGGGCGGGGCCATGCGCGTGTGTCGATCTGACGGTGAACAAGGTGACCATTAAAACAGATACCCTTCCTAGGATTGATGATTTGTTCGACCGGTTGCGAGTGCGAGATGTTTCTCAAGATTGATCTGCGATCGGGCTATCATCAGTGCGAGTCGAGAGGTGGATGTCCACAGGGTGCATTCGGACCGATGCGGGCATTATGAGTTGAGTCATGTCTTTTGGGTTGACCAATGCTCGGCGGTATTCATGGATTTGATGAACCGAGTGTTCAAACCATTTTGGACACGTTTGTGATAGTGTTCATTGATGATATCTTGGTTTATTCTCGCCAGAGCGGGAGCATGCGAGCATTTGAGGCTTGTCTTGTGATTCTCCAGACCGTGATTATGCGCCAAGTTTTCCAAATGTGAGTTTTGGTTAACCGATGGCGTTTCTTGGGCATATTGCCGGTGATGGCATTCGAGTTGATACGCCAATCGGCGATCGAGGACTTGGCCTGACCTCTTACTCCGAGAGGTTCGCGATTTTACGGGCCTTGCAGGTATTATCGGTTCGTGGAGAAGTTTGCTTCTATCTACGCACCATTGACTAGGTGACTCGGAAAGCGACCAAGTTTGATGGTGATGCTTGTGGCGGGGTTTCGATTCTTGAAAGAGGCGACGCCCGTTCTTACTCTTCCGGAGGTCGGATGGTTATGTCGTGTATTGTGATACGTCGGGCATCGGGTTGGGATGTGTGTTGATGCGGCATGGCGAGTTATAGCATATGCATCCGACGGTGAAGAAACACGGAGGAACTACCCCACCCATGATTTAGAGTTGGCGGTGTGATTCACGCTTTGAAGATCTGGAGGCACTATTTGTATGGGGTTCACGTGGATATTTTTCAAACCACAAGAGCCTCGGTATATCTTGACGGAGGAGTGAACTTACGGCGAGAGGCGGTGGTTAGAGTTGCTTAAGGATTACAATGTGGACATCCTGTACCACGGGCAAGGCGATGTTGTGGCGGATGCCCCTTAGTCGTAGTCGATGGGAGCCTATCGGATGTGCGGCTAGAGAAGGGACATGGTTCGTAATTTGCACCGATTAGCGAGCCTTGGTGTCCGTTTGATTGATTACGATAGCAATGGGGTTAGAGTTCGTGAGGTTGCGAGTCTTCCATCGTTGAGGAGGTGAAGAGGCGCGATTCGAGGATCGGCTTTGATTCGATATCGTGATACGCCTCTTCGTGAGGCGAGGTCCTTTGAGTAGCACTGATGGGGTGCTAAGGTTTGAGGCGAGTTGTGTGTTCGGATGTTTGAGGACTTGGCGGAGTTCTTGGGGAAGCACACGGTAGCGCGTTACTCTATCCATCGGGTCGACCAAGATGTACCACGACCTTAGATCGTGTATTGGTGGGATGGCTTGAAGAGGGGCGTTGCGAGTTCGTAGCTCGGTGCGTGTTGTCGGCGGTGAAGGTAGAGCACGAGACACGGTGGTTTGTTCTGACGATAGAGATCCCGACACGGAAGTGGGAGGTAATCAACATGGACTTCATCACGGGATTACCTCGCACTCGGAGGAGACATGATTCTATATGGGTTATCGTCGACGGTCGAAATCAGCCCACTTTCTTCCGTCGGGCGACTTTTTGGCGAGGATTATGCGGACTTTACATCCGAGAGATCGTCGATGCATGGAGTCCCTACTCGATCATATCGAGCAGAGAGCCCGGTTTACGGCCAACTGGAGGTCCTTCGAGAGGTTTAGGGGCGGTGAGCAAAGTCGCATTTCATCCGCAGCGACAGACGGACAGAGCGCACTATCGGACTCGAGGATATCTTTGCGAGCGTGTTATTGACTTCGATGGTAGTTGGGAGGATCATTTGCCTCTAGTTGAGTTCGCGTATAATAATAGCTACCACTCGGTATTCGGATGGCGCCTTATGAGGCCTTGTATGGGAGGAAGTGCAGATCGCCTATAGGTTGGTTCGAGGTGGGCGAGTGCGGCTAGTGGGACGGTTGGTGCGTGAGGCGATGGATAAGGTGAAGCTTATCCGAGGCGGCTATTGACGGCTTCGAGTCGGCAATCGTATCACGGATCATCGTCGTCGACATCCGAGTTTGCGATTGATGATTGGGTTTTCTGAAGGTGTCACCCATGAAGGGTGTGATGAGATTCGGGAAGAAGGGAAACTTCGGCCAGGTACATTGGGCGTTTGATGTCCGAGGTAGGCAAGGTTGCTATGAGTTGGATCTGCCGTCCGTCCGGAGGCGGTGCATCGGTGTTTCACGTTTCTATCTTTGAGGAGATGTATCGGATCCATCTAGAGTACATCCGATTGACGATGTCGGTGACCAGGGTTATCGTATGAGAGATTCCCATAGCGATAATCGATCGTCAGGTTAGGCGTCTGCGGACGAAGGACGTGGCTTCCGTCAAAGTCTTGTGGCGGAACGAGCTCAGGGAGGAGATGACGTGGGAAGCCGAGGAGGACATGAGGCAGAAGTATCCTCACCTGTTCCCCACCCCTCCAGGTAATTCACTTTCCTACTTGTAAATCTTCATTATCGTTTATGCCTAAGTGTTGTTTATGGCCGTGTGTGGCTTTTTGCAAACCGCTTAAGTTTTGAAGAACCTTATCGTTATCTGTCTTGGGAAGGAACATTCGGGACGAATGTTTCTAAGGAGGAGAATGTTATACCGTATTTCCAGGTATATGCGTAAAGGAATACGTACAAAAGTTTGGTCTTAAAGTTAGGCCTTGGGCGATTTTTAGGCACAACTCACAAAGAGCGGTTTTCCGACGAAACGTTTCCACAGCTTTCGTAGGATAAATTCCGGCTATGTCATTTCTAATTTTTGCGGATTTTTCCGAGAGACGTAACACTTTGGACCAATGAGAGGGCGACATTTGCCACCCTCTCATTGGTGGACTTGTCACGGCAATAGGGCCAAATGGATGACCATCCTTGTCATAAAGTTGGTTAGATATTTTGTGTGCAAGTTGGCTAGGTACACTTGCCCTAATCTTGACCTTACACTTGCCTAACACTTGGCTAAATCTTGGCCATTGGTTGGCCATGTCTTGACCTATAAATACCCCTCTTGAGATGAAGAGTTCTTCATCCACAAAAGCTTTCCAAGTCTAAAAATCCTTCCCTCTCCCTTTGTAAGCAATTCGTCCAACACACTCCCTTGAGAAGCTTGGCGAGGCTACCCCACCCTAGCCTAGCGAAACCTACCCCTCCTCCTTGGTAGAAAAGTTGCCTTCTTGTATTGTTATAATGCCCAAAATACCTAGCCCAAATACCTTAGTACTTAGAAGAAGTTGTGAAGAACTTCTAAGGTTTCCTTGGAGCATACAACTTAGGAGCAAAACCTTGCTCAGGCGCGACTTTTTCTAGGATATTATTGGGCTTACCGAGGTAACTAATCCTAACCCTCTTTTGAATTAGAGAATACTTCTTGTTGTAGAATAAGAATAAGTATAAATACTTAGAAGGTTATTAAGGAATAGAATTGGTGTAACACCTTAGAAGGGTATAAAAGAAGAATATCTGACTGTACTTACATAGAATTTGTTTTCTGATGAACTTATATAGCTCGTGGGTAGGGTTGTGCTGCCCGACTTTCCGTAGAATTGAGGACCCTCTGTTTAGAATGACCTACGAATAGTCTAGACTTTGATAGATATCTGTGACTATTATAGGTGATTCTCTGCGCGACATACTCGACTTGGCGGTGGATTTCAGAGAAGGTATGTGATTCATCCTAAAGCATGATATTTTACAATATATATATTACGGTAGACGTACATGAGTTAACTGAATAATACTTACGGCAATGCCTCGGCTTAAGCACGAATAATACGTCTGGCAATGCCTCACGGCTTAAGCCGAATAATAAAGAATCGAAAACATTTCAAAGGACTCTTGAACCATTTATTAACGAGAGAACTAATTGGTTTTTAAAACAGAAGCTTAAGAGTTATACTAGCTTTATGGGAAGTAAGTATAACCACTTAAGATTGATAAAAGAAACAAGTTTGCCTATGTGTTTATAACAGACTTAGATTGTGAAAAGAATAATAAGATGGTTTGATAGGTAGACATGATATGATGCTATGTGTGTTAGTATCTTGTAATGTTTGTATAGGTGAGTATCCTTGTTGTGCTTATGTTACTTAAAGATAAGTTGTTATGTTAGTATACTATCACTCACCTCTTGAGATGATACCGGGGTTAAGGCGCCTCCGACGCGGGTAGACTCGGTGATGCAGGACCGTGATTCGAGAATACCTCATGCGGGTCCAGGGGCCTATGCGAGCTACGAGAGTTCGAGTTAGTATGCGGGGTTATGCCTCATGCGGTCTATGTGGCCATGCGGACTGAGTCGGGGCGATGCCGAGGGGTAGCTACCCTCGATGCGGGGTTATACCTCATGCGGGCCCATGCGAGTGGCCTATGCGGACTCCGGGAGTCCAGGATTAGGCTTGCAGAATGAGGATGTGGGCGAGTGGCCCTGTTTCGATCATTCGCAGCCTAGACAAGACGTATTACAGTTACCTATTGTTGCTCTTGTTTGTGATGTGGCACTATGTGCGGTTTCCTTGGTTGTTTCACACATATTTGTAAACTGGTTTTAAAAATGATATGTTTTCATTTAAGTACTTGACAGTTTCGCATACTTAGTACCTGTTGTACTGACCTCCTTCGGGGGGCTGCGTTCATGCCGCAGGTAAGGGCAAGCAGGTGCTAGATCCGCATCCTTAGGATCTCTACGTTGGTGTCAGGAGCTCCATCTCTTCCGGAGGCTCTACTTTTGGTATGATCTCCCTGTTGTAGATAGTTTTTGTACAGTCAGGGTATGGCGGGGCCCTGTCCCGCCATAGTTGTATATTTCCTTAGAGGTTTGTAGTCATGTTGTACAGTGTCGGATGTAACTGCTAAAACATGATTGTATATATGCCGAAAGGCGATGTTTTCTCACATAATCTGTGTCTTGTTTTATAAACTGTTTCATGTCTTGCTTTATGTTTCCGCTGATTACTCTGATGTATGACTACTTGGGTGCCCCGGTAAGGCACCAGTCACGGGCCCCGGAACGGGTCGTGACAATGATAGCCGGTTGTGCTAGTTTATGTTATTCTTACGGGGTAAAGCCCCGGGTTACTACTAATTCCATGGATTTGCTACTCATGATGCGAGTGCGGCGTTTGTACTCATTGCGAGCCCATCGGGCCTAAGCGGGTGAAATAGTCCTTTGCGGGTGAAATAGTCCTATGCGAGGAATACCTCATGCGGGTCCATAGGACCTATGCGGGCGGATACAGCCTATGCGAGGAAGATACCTCATGCGGGTCCATACGGCCCTTGCGGGTGAAATAGTCCCAGGAGTAGGATTGCTTAATAATACCATGGGCGGGTGGCCCAACTTGATCATGAGCCTCCTATTTTTATGCAGTAAAGTATACTCTTATTTACTCTCATTGTTAGTAAGGCACAATGTACTGTTATTTGAGTTATCATACATGTCTCCAGCTTTATTTTAGACTTATGATTTCATTACAGTACTTTCAGTTTCACATATTTGGTACATGTTGTACTGACCTCCTTCGGGGGGTTGCATTCATGCCGCAGGTAGAATATACAGGTTGCTGATCCTCATGCTTAGGATCACTGTTCAGCTGTTGAGATGCTCCATTACTCCGGAGGCTTATCCTTAGTACAGATCTCTGGTATTGTCGGTTGTTGTACATTCAGGGGTATGGCGGGGCCCTGTCCCGTCACAGTTGTTATTCTTAGAGGTCTGTAGTCGTGTCTTATGGATTGGGTTGTAAAAAAAATGTATTGTTCTGTTTTTGGATTATGTAAATTGTACGAAAGGTGGCCTCATCGGCTAGCCTGTTGTTGTTTATTGTCTAAGTGTTTATTTTTGTTGTGTATGTTCCGCTGCTATTCTCTGATGTATACCTGAAAGGGGTGTCCAGGTAGGGCACCAGTCGCGGGCCCGGGGTCGGATCGTGACAAGTCCACTAATACAATACATTAGTCCAGTCCTTTAGTTGGTGTTCTTGGCCAACTACTACAATCAAAATTGTCCAGTTTTTTTCTATCATGCCAAAATTGTTTCATTACTTCTTTAATAATCCTCCAACTTATATTCCAATCTTTATATAAGTTATATTAACTTGTTATCAACAAGATTCCTTCATGTCAACAAGTAATAGGTAATGTTTAAACAATTTTAATGGCTAGCATGCCAATTTCGGTTTTTAACATCTTAATAAGATCCAAATCTTTTCAAACTTCCTTCCACATATCACATACTCAATTATAAACTACTATAACATGTAATCTCCAATTACATTAGAAGGACAAAGATTATTACCTCAATAAGCCCAAAATTATCCACGATCTAAAAGCCGATCCTTAGCAACTTTAGCTCCTAATCCTTACGTTACAATCCACTCCAAGAAACCCTTAGAAGTTCCTAAACAACTTCTATTCAAGCTTCTGTCACGACCCGAACCCGGGCCCGTGACTGGTGCCTTACCCCGGGCACCAAAGTAGACATACATCAGAGTAATCAGCGGAATATAAAACAAGACATGAAATAAAAACAGTTTATCAGAGAAAAGTTGCCTTTCGGCATATATATATATAAACTTGAACAGTTACATCCCCTTTTACAAACCCTGCCCACAACAGTACTACATACCTCTAAGAATGATATGACAACAATGGCGGGACAGGGCCCCGCCATACCCCTGAATGTAAGTACCTACAACGACAGGGGACTATACCACTGATAAGCCTCCGGAGAAACGGAGCTTCCCAAACGCCAGCGTGACCACATGGCGAGGATCAACACCGGTGTACCTCTACTGCGGCATGAACGCAGCCCCCAGAGGTCGACAACGGTACCAAGTATGTGGCTGAAAATCGTAAATGAAATCATAGTAGTCTATATATAAAGCGGGAGACATGTATGATAACCAAACTACGATTCCTGATAAATAAGCGATCATGTCAAGTCGTGGACTCACGCCTCAAAGTCATCACTCAAATATAACTATGGGTCTCACGCCACAACATCAATCATGCCGTGGAATACCTTCCTCCGCCGTGATCCATGATATAAACACAGTAAGGAATACACATGAACACCAGGTCCCACATGTGTCATAATAAAACCGTACGGGGTAAGTACGAAGGCATAGCCGACTACTAAAACCCACAGTACCATCAAGGTCATAAACTGTATCATGAGATCTGTCTAGACCGCCACATGATCGGCCGGGTCACTCGCCGATGTATCTAATGTGCGCGTCTAGTCCTGGAACTTCCCGCAGCTCCGCATAGGCCACTCACATAGGCCCGCATGAGGTATTCCTCGCATCGAGGGTAGCTACTCCCCGGCATCGTCCTGGACTCGCAGTCCGCATGGCCACATAGACCGCATGACCACAAGGGCCGCACACTAACCTGGAACTCTCGTAGCTCCGCATAGGTCCCCTGGACCCGCATGAGGTAGTCTCGAATCATGGTCCTGCATCGCCGAGCTATACCGCGACGGAGCGCTTAACCCCCGGTATCATGTCAAGAGGTGAGTGATATAATACTAATATAACAGCTTATCGTTAAACAACATAAGCACAACAAGGGAAACCCCTTTACACAAACATCACAAGATACTAACACACGTAGCATCCTAACATGTTTACTTATCAAATCAACAAGAAAGTATTACAAGGCTATCACAAACCAATACAATCAAGTTATTCACACAAGGTACTTTCTACTTTATGTTAACAAGTGCGGGTTTTTATCCCCAAAGTACTTCATACATTAATCTCTTTAAAAGGTATGTTTCTTTCACAAAAGTCACACAATACCCGTAGTATAAAAATAGAGTGACTATCTTTTTAAAGTAAACCAAAACACTTCCCTTTGTAAAATCAAGTAACAACATTATTTTCCAAACGTTCAAGTTTGCCTAATTTCAAGTGCTCAAGTTTCTCATTTTCGAAAAGTTTCGTAGTTCATAGTTAATCACTTAATGATATAATTCTCCTTTAAAACAATTTGAGAAACATATGCCTTATATGTGAGTAGGTTATTCTTGTTCATAACAATCTTATTAAAGCAGCCATAATCTAGGAAATGTAATATCATTTTGTCTCATCTTAGCTTCTATGCAGATGGAGGTTTCTACTGGTTTTAATAATACTTTATTAGTCAATACATTTCCCTTTATTAGCGCTGTAGTGCATTCGATACTTATTCTGATTTCCGAAATCAGTAAAAACATTATTCCTTTTAAAAACCAAGTACTCATTACTCACGAATGAGGTTTCACACTTTTTAACAAAATTCAGATTAATTCAATTATGTCAAGTCTCTTATCTTTTAAGATCAAGTCTCTTAACTTCTAAAATCAATAAATCATTCTTTTTATCTCTCTTAAGTCGTTATACCTAACTTCCCATAAAGCTAGTATAACTCTTATGCTTTTAAAACCCAGTATTACTCTTCTTTCAAAAACGGTTCTTAATTCTTTTGAAATACTTCAAGATTCTTATTATTCAGGCTTAAGTCAAAAGACATTGTCGTAAAACTACGTTCGATTAACACACGTCGTCTACGCGTACTATATATATATTCTTTTAAAATATCATGCTCGAGGATAGGAAGAATCACATACCTGCGACGATTATCGACTATTAGAAAATAGCTCCAAAATCGTAGTCTGCTAGCCTTTTCCACCCTTCGAGTAGAATACGCTACTCGCGATTTCAACCTATAACGGTTATACAAGTCTATCAATGTCTAGACTACTCGGTAGAATAAATCTAGATCCAAGATTCTACGGAAAAATTGGGCAGCACTTCCCTACCCGCCAAACTTCACAAGTCTCATCAGAATACAGTCTATGTAAGTCTGATTCAATTCCTTCTTATATACCTTCCGGTATATAACTTATATAATTCTTATACTTGATAGTATGTAAACTCAATTACAATAGGAGACAAGATATTTACCTCGATAAGCCCAAAATTATCCAAGTTTAAATGTCGATCTGAGCAACGTTTAGCTCCTACTGCAGGCGCTCCAACCCGCTCAAAACAACCCTTAGAAGTTCTACGCAACTTCTACTTAACACTTCAACTGACTATGAAGATTTTCCTTAGGGTTTCGTTTTGTGACTGAAGGGAAGTATAATAGTATTTCTGGGCTTTTAGTATAGGTGAAACCTTGGAATACTACAAGGTATTTTGGTATAGTAACAATACTTGGAGAGTATTTTCTACCAAGAGGGGGGGTATTTTACGAGAACAACTAGGCAAGGGGGGGGGGTGTACCTCTCGGCCAAAACCACTAGGAGGGGGGGGATATCTCTCGGCCAAGGGGCCTCTCAAAGGGGGAGGGGGAGGCTTGGACTAGAACTCTACACTAAGGGAGAGAGGGCTTTCAAGACTTAGAAACATTTGTGGATTAAGAAGTCTTCACAAATGGGGGTTATTTATAGGACAACCAAGGGCCAAGATCAATCCAAGTGGGGGGCAAGTGGAGGGTCAAGATTTGCCCAAGTGCACTCTAACCCTACTCCACAAATCCCTCACAAACATTGACCCAAGTTTTAGGCCACAAAATAAGGGAGAAAACGTGCACCATTTCGTCCACTAGACGCCCACTTGAGGTGACAAGTGTCGCTCTCGTTGGTCCAAAATATTTCATCTCTCGGAAAAATCCGCAAAAATAATAAATGACATAGCGTAATTTTCCTACGCAAGCTTTGGAAAACGTTTCGTCGGAAAACGATTTTTTTCGGGGGTTGTGCACAAAATTTTCGGTCCTATGCCTAACTTAAGGCTCAAACTTTCGTACGTACGTCCTTACGTACATACTCTGGAAATACGGGGTATAACATTCTCCCCTCCTTAGAAACATTCGTCGAATGTTCCTTCTAACCTCAAAACACAAGTGCTGTATAGTCTTCACTACTATACTTACGAAAACAATCATGCCGTACCTGGCCATAACATAACACACGCGCAATTACTCAACTTCAAGTCTACGAGGAATCACCTCCATCACTACAAAAGCTCCCACCCAAGGTCTAAAAGATACTCCCTTCGCACCTTTTTCTTTACGAACGCAATGATCACTTTTATTCTCTTACTCGTCGTACCCTTCTCGTACACTCGAACTCTTTCTCATAACTTACCACATTTCTGTTACTGCTTCATTTACCAAAATCTCTGGGTTACTACCTCCAACTTGGTCATCATTACTGGGAACACTCTGGATGGATCTCCGATACTTTCCGAACATAGCAACACGAAAGACCGGACATACTGCCTCCTACGTCGGATGGCAATGCCAACTATAGGCAACCTGGCCTACTCTTCACAAGATCTGAAAGGCCCAAAGTAACTCGGGCTAAGTTTCCTCTGTTTTCCAAACTCGTCACACCCTTTCCGGGGTGGTACCTTTAAGAATACCGACCGTCAACCCGACTTCAAGTGTCGACGTCGATTATCCGCACGACTTCTGTTGACTCTGAGCTGCCAATAACCTCTTCTGGATAAGCTTCACCCTATCCACATCCTGCTGAACAAGTATGAACCAATTATCTGAGCCTTGCCTACATCGAATCAATCGACCGGCAACTTACACTTCTGCCCCTACAAGGCTTCATAAGGCAACATCCGAATACTGATATGGTAGCTATTATACTACACACTCAACCAAGAGGCGAATAATCCTTACAGCTACCTCTGAAATCAAAACACCGGCCCGAGGGTGAATGCAATACTGAGACTCACCTTAGTTTCTAATCCTGCCTGGTAATACTTCCAGAATAAGAAACAGCCGTAAACTGGGCTCCACTGCCTGTCATAAGGTGAAAGTAGGCACCTCATGCCGCCTTACAACCTTCCTTATATAACATCTCGCATAACCCCCTGCCGAGTAAACGGTCCTGGCTGAAAGACAAGATGGGCTGACCCCATTGGCCCGACTACCGGTCGAACGTATCCACGAACTCGTACGTTGGTTAACTAAACTTGGGCCTAACACCCTCGTGACCCTACCACCTGGCGGGACCACCCCGAACTGACCCCACCACAAAACAGGTCGCGGGTTGACCCGTGATCGGTCCGCAACCCGACCCGCTATCGCGCCAAACACTTGCTCCCCGATCCGGAACAATCCCATAATCAAGTCAGGAAAACCTAGTGGCCTTCTTAGCTCAACTACCCTCTTTCATTCCACACTACTCAGGGACTTATTATACAAATATATCTCACGTGCACTATGCACTCCGATAAGGGTCAAACACATAAAAATACATCTTTTACTCGAGATGGCCTTGCCTCTAAGGTCTCTACGTATAAAACTCTAAGGCTCACACTTTCCTTATCCCCAATCTTACCCTTTTAACTAACCATGATTTCTAACCATAATTCACATAATGCTATCTGAACACAACACTTAAGAGATACTCATCTTATCACACATACAAATCTCTAGAGGGTTCAAGGATATACATGTATCTACCGCTTCACTTCCCCTTTGTCGTTTCTAATCAATCACGCTTGTAGGCGTAGCTAGGGAAGGTGATTAACTAGCCACTGATCCTGAAGGCTGAGTCTCTACATCCGCGCCACCTCTGGTCGGACAATTTCTCGCAAAATGGCCCTGCTGGCCGCAAGCATAACAAGCTGTCGAAGAAGCACGACACTCCCCACAATGACATCTACCACAATGGCCACACCGAGGTGGGGGTGGCCTCCTCTGGCTAGCACCCCTTCCTCTCCGAACCACTGAATCCGGCTGGCTGGAACTGACGTGTATCTGTGAATCAGAAGCCCTGGAGCTCTGACCAACTCCTGCATACCCCGAACGTCCTGAACCCTGTGGAGGACCATTCTGCACTGGCGGAGGTGCATATCCAGTCTGCTGCTGAGGCGATTCGCCTCGAAAGTTACCAAAGGACCCTACCGATCTGGCCCTCTTCTGCTGATCTTGGTTAACCCGTCGATCTCTACGTTCCTCTGCGTGCTGCGCATAAGCCTGTACGCGGGCAATATCCATGCCTGACTGAAGAGCTACTCTTGTACAACCTTTTACTAGATAATCGTCTAGACCTGTGATATATCGGTGCACTCTATATTCTCTGGCTGCTAAAATCCTAGCTAGTAACAGGTCCATTCCTTTGTAATCCATATTCTCTGTTCGATCGTGGGCGAAGGCTCATATATCATGGCGCGATGGAGCTAGCTGCCGCTGTGCTAAACTCTGCTGGGGCTGGCGACGTCGCAGAACTCCCCGAATGAAGCACCACCCTAGGTGATGATTGGGCCTGTGCCCTAGTAACCCTCTGTACTCTACTCGCAGCTCCCTCGGCTGCCTTGCCCTTCTGGGCCCGGGTTGCCTTACGCGGAGGCATAACTGGTAAGGGAAAGAAATACGTTAGAGGGGTCCAACTTATAACACAGCTCTAAGGCACGATCTCAGAGTGAGAAGAATGGAAACCAATCCTAAATATCCTATAGCCTCCTGATTATTGGTGTGGTGCACAACACACCGATAATCAAGACTCTACTAGATACGGTCTGTAGACACTTTCCGAGGATTAACTGCTCTGATACCACTTTTGTCACGACCCGAACCCGGGCCCGTGACTGGTGCCTTACCCCGGGCACCCAAGTAGACATACATCAGAGTAATCAGCGGAATATAAAACAAGACATGAAATAAAAACAGTTTATCAGAGAAAAGTTGCCTTTCGGCATATATATATATAAACTTGAACAGTTACATCCCCTTTTACAAACCCTGCCCACAACAGTACTACAGACCTCTAAGAATGATATGACAACAATGGCGGGACAGGGCCCCGCCATACCCCTGAATGTAAGTACCTACAACGACAGAGGACTATACCACTGATAAGCCTCCGGAGAAACGGAGCTTCCCAAACGCTGTGACCACATGGCGAGGATCAACAACGGTGTACCTCTACTGCGGCATGAACGCGGCCCCCGAGAGGTCGATTACGCGGTACCAAGTATGTGAAACTGAAAATACTGTAAATGAAATCATAGTAGTCTATATATAAAGCAGGAGACATGTATGATAACCAAACTACAGTTCACAATAAATAAGCAGTCATGTCAAGTCAGGGACTCACGCCCTCAAAGTCATCACTCAAATATAACTATGGGTCTCACGCCCACAACATCAATCATGCTCGTGGAATACCTTCATCACTGCCGACAGTCCATGATATAAACACAGTAAGGAATACACATGAACACCAGGTCCCACATGTGTCATAATAAAACCGTACGGGGTAAGTACGAAGGCATAGCCGACTACTAAAACCCACAGTACCATCAAGGTCATAAACTGTATCATGAGATCTGTCTAGACCGCCACATGATCGAAGCTGGCCACTCGCCCGCAGTATCTAATGTGCGCGTCTAGTCCTGGAACTTCCGCGACTCGCGTAGGCCACTCGCGTAGGCCCGCGTGAGGTATTCCTCGCGTCGGTAGCTACTCCCGGCGTCGTCACGGACTCGCGGTCGCATGGCCACATAGACCGCGTGACCACAAGGGCCGCACTAACACGGAACTCTCGTAGCTCCGCATAGGTCCCTGGACCCGCGTAGGAGTAGTCTCGAATCATGGTCCTGGACACCGCTTTGAGCTATACCCGCGTGGAGGCGACAACCCCGGTATCATGTCAAGAGGTGAGTGATATAATACTAGCATAACAGCTTATCGTTAAACAACATAAGCACAACAAGGGAAACCCCTTTACACAAACATCACAAGATACTAACACACGTAGCATCCTAACATGTTTACTTATCAAATCAACAAGAAAGTATTACAAGGCTATCACAAACCAATACAATCAAGTTATTCACACAAGGTACTTTCTACTTTATGTTAACAAGTGCGGGTTTTTATCCCCAAAGTACTTCATACATTAATCTCTTTAAAAGGTCCGTTTCTTTCACAAAAGTCACACAATACCCGTAGTATAAAAATAGAGTGACTATCTTTTTAAAGTAAACCAAAACACTTCCCTTTGTAAAATCAAGTAACAACATTATTTTCCAAACGTTCAAGTTTGCCTAATTTCAAGTGCTCAAGTTTCTCATTTTCGAAAAGTTTCGTAGTTCATAGTTAATCACTTAATGATATAATTCTCCTTTAAAACAATTTGAGAAACATATGCCTTATATGTGAGTAGGTTATTCTTGTTCATAACAATCTTATTAAAGCAGCCATGATCTAGGAAATGTAAAATCATTTTGTCTCATCTTAGCTTCTATGCAGATGGAGGTTTCTACTGGTTTTAATAATACTTTATTAGTCAATACATTTCCCTTTATTAGCGTTCTTTGTAGTGCATTCGATACTTATTCGATTTACGAAATCGGTAAAAACATTATTCCTTTTAAAACCAAGTACTCATTACTCACGAATGAGGTTTCACACTTTTAACAAAATTGATTAATTCAATTAAGTCAAGTCTCTTATCTTTTAAGATCAAGTCTCTTAACTTCTAAAATCAATAAACCATTCTTTTTATCTCTCTTAAGTCGTTATACCTAACTTCCCATAAATCTAGTATAACTCTTAAGATTTTAAAACCCAGTATTACTCTTCTTTCAAAAACGGTTCTTAATTCTTTTGAAATACTTCAAGATTCTTATTATTCAGGCTTAAGTCAAAAGACATTGCCGTAAAACTACGTTCAGTTAACACACGTACGTCTACCGTACTATATATATATTCTTTTAAAATATCATGCTCAAGAGGATAGGAAGAATCACATACCTCGCGACGATTATCGACTATTAGCAAATAGCTCCAAATCGTAGTCAGGCTAGCCTTTTCCACCTTTCGAGTAGAATACGCTACTCGTGATCTTCAACCTATAACGGTTATACAAGTCTATCAATGTCTAGACTACTCGGTAGAATAAATCTAGATACAAGATTCTACGGAAAAATTGGCAAGACTTCCTACCCGCCAAACTTCACAAGTCTCATCAAATACAAATCTATGTAAGTCTGATTCAATTCCCTTCTTATATACCTTCCTGGTATATAACTTATACTTAATTCTTATACTTCAATAGTATGTAAACTCAATTACAATAGGGAGACAAGATATTTACCTCGATAAGCCCAAAATTATCCAAGTTTAAATGTCGATCCTGAGCAACGTTTAGCTCCTACTCTGGGCGCTCCGACCCACTCAAAACAACCCTTAGAAGTTCTACGCAACTTCTACTTAACACTTCAACCGACTATGAAGATTTTCCTTAGGGTTTCATTTTGTGACTGAAGGGAAGTATAATAGTATTTCTGGGCTTTTAGTATATGTGAAACCTTGGAATACTACAAGGTATTTGGGCCAAGGTATTTTGGTATAGTAACAATACTTGGATAGTATTTTCTACCAAGAGGGGGGGTATTTTACGAGAACAACTAGGCAAGGGGGGGGGGGTGTACCTCTCGGCCAACACCACTAGGAGGGGGGGATATCTCTCGGCCAAGGGGCCTCTCAAAGGGGGAGGGGGAGGCTTGGACGAGAACTCTACACTAAGGGGGAGAGGGCTTTCAAGACTTAGAAACATTTGTGGATGAAGAAGTCTTCACAAAGGGGGGGTATTTATAGGACAACCAAGGGCCAAGATCAAGCCAAGTGGGGGGCAAGTGGAGGGTCAAGATTTGCCCAAGTGCACCCTAACCCTACTCCACAAATCCCTCACAAACATTGACCCAAGTTTTAGGCCACAAAACAAGGGAGAAAACGTGCACCATTTCGTCCACTAGAACGCCACGGCAGGGTGACAAGTGTCGCCCTCTCGTTGGTCCAAAATATTTCATCTCTCGGAAAAATCCGCAAAAATAATAAATGACATAGCCGTAATTTTCCCTACGCAAGCTTTGGAAAACGTTTCGTCGAAAAACGATTCTTTTCGGGGGTTGTGCACAAAATTTTCGGTCCTATGCCTAACTTAAGGCTCAAACTTTCGTACGTACGTCCTTACGTACATACTCTGGAAATACGGGGTATAACATTCTCCCCTCCTTAGAAACATTCGTCCCGAATGTTCCTTCTAAGCCTCAAAACACACAAGTGCCTGTATAGTCTTCACTACTATACTTACGAAAACAATCATGCCGTACCTGGCCATAACATAACACACGCGCAATTACTCAACTTCAAGTCTACGAGGAATCACCTCCATCACTACAAAAGCTCCCACCCTGTGACGCCCCGAAACCCGGGCCCGTCACTGGTGCCTTACCCCGGGCACCCTAGTGATACAACATCAGAGAAAACCAGCGGAAATAAAAACTTTACACATGAAATGAGAGACATAAATAAATAAACAGGCCAACCCAACCGTTGCCTTTAGTATATATACATAAAACCCGAACAGTTATCCTTTTTACAAACCCTGCCCACAACAGTGCTACAGACCTCTAAGATATACAACAACTATGACGGGACAGGGCCCCGCCATACCCCTGAATGTACAAGTACCTACAATGACAGGGGACTATACCAAAAGATAAGCCTCCGGAGGAACGGAGCTTCCCAACGCTGAACTGCGATCCTATGAGCGAGGATCAACCAACTGGTGTACCTCTACCTGCGGCATGAACGCAGCCCCCCGAAGGAGGTCGATCTGTACCAAGTATGTGAAACTGAAAATCGTAATGAAATCACATTTCATCATTTTATAAAACCATTTCGCAATACGAAACAGTTATGTCAAGTAAGGGGTCGCATATCCCCAGAATAATCACTCACACATAATTATGGGTCTCACGCCCATAATACCACTCATGACCGTGGAACTCATTCCTCATCGCCGTGATACATGATGTAAAACAACACCCGTATGTGAACTCGAACACTAGATCACACTGCGT
Organism: Przewalskia tangutica; assembly: GCA_029844215.1. Classification (NCBI taxonomy): domain Eukaryota; kingdom Viridiplantae; phylum Streptophyta; class Magnoliopsida; order Solanales; family Solanaceae; genus Przewalskia; species Przewalskia tangutica. Next base: position 80,709,163 of record CM056727.1, read on the forward strand.
CATCAAAACCGATCGGGCAAGTAGAATAGCCAACTACCGGTCAAAGCTAGTCATATCCCATCACGGCAAGGTATGCCAACTACTACCCAAAGCTAGCCACGCAAGCCGAGGCAAGTATCTTAAGCTAACGTCTAATAGCCTACCGTCTCACAAGATATGACCGAGGCAAGTATCTTAAGCTATCTACGGAGGCTACCGGTGCGAGAAAATGACGAACAAGTATCTAAAGTGTGCACGAACCACAGCGTACAAACCAAGCCCGTGATCGCCGTCACCGCGGCAAGCTTCATGGATTAGCGGTCCATGGACTATGATCTGAACCTCACAATGACCGCGTGCCGGCATCTTACCTCGGAAGTCATGGCCATGAAACCATCCTCGGGCGCATGCGTGGAACATCCATCACGTCGGCATGTCCAAAGGAAATAAATCGGATAGGCCCTCCCGGAGAGTCACGGCGATCTGAAACAACCGATCAATACTCAAAGTGGACGATACTCGTGGACCACCCAACGCCGGTATGTCGGTCAATCAATCGGATAGCGGCCCTCCTGAGAGTCACGGCGATGCATCAACAAAACACTTGCACATCAAAGACTATCACAACAAGCATAGGCAAGTTTAACATATATTCATTTTAATCAACAATCCGGGTTTCAAACCCAAAATACTACATACTTTCCTTCTTTCAAAAGACCTCTTTCTATGTAAAAGCCACGTGATACTAATACTGTAGTATATAAAGAAAACACGTTTTACTTTTAAAACCAAATTACTTCACCTTCGTAAAAATCTTTACAAGGCTTTTAAAATCAAGTACTCTATACTTTATAAACCAAGTGCTTTTCTTTTAGAACAACATCAAGTATACTCTTTTTAAAACCCAATTAACTTACTCTTTTCAAAACAAGTAACCTATACTTAAATCAAGTTACTTCTCCTTTTCCGAAAACAAGTCGTTATAAGTCAAGTCTCTTATCTTTCAAGATCAAGTCTCTTAACTTTCAAAATCAAGTCGTTTACTGACAACACCAAATGTTTATTTTATCTTACTAACGTCGTTATAACTAAATTACCATATAGCCATTATAAAACTTTATGTTTTAAAACAAACAAAAATCGTTTCACACACGTCGTCTACCGTACTATATAGTTCACAACAATCATGCTCAAGAGTATAGGAAGAATCACATACCTTTAGCTTAAACCACAAGCCAAGTCAAGTATGCCGCGTAGAAAGATCCACCTATAACAACCATAATATATAAATCAACTTCTAGCACTCTCGTAGAATATTCTAAACACAAGATTCCTTATTCTACGAAATTTCTGACACCTCCCCGCTATCACATAAATCTCCTCCCCTAACCAGGCCGCTACCAGGCCAACAACTCCCATGGGATTACACGTCTAACCGGACGTGTTCAAATATGCTTCACAATAATACTTACACAAGTCTCTGTAAATGCGGTCAATGTAAATCTGATTCAATCCTTTATAATCATCCTTCCAATATAATATACTCAAGTATAACTACTACAACATGTAATATCCAATTCTGATAGGGGACATAGATCATTACCTCGATAAGCCCAAAAATTATCCAAGTTATAAGTCGATCCTGAGCAACGTTTAGCTCCAATCCTTACGCTCCAACCCGCTCCAAGCGACCCTTAGAAGTTTCTAAACAACTTCTCTAAATACTTCCACCAAGCTAGGAAGATTTTTCTAGGGTTTCGTTTTACGGCTATTGGAATAAAGTAGTATTTCCGGGCTCCTAGTATTGAAATAACTTTGGAATACTACTAGGGATACTAGGCCAAGGTATTTGGGATTATACAACAATACACCAAGTATTTTCTACACAAGAGGGGAGGGGGACGAAATCTACACAAAGGGAGGGAAAACATTTGCTTTGGAAAGCTTTCAAGTGAGGGATGATTTTACTCTTCAAGCCAAGGGGTATTTATAGAAGAACCAAGGGCCAAGATCAATATAAGTGTAGGGTCAAGATTGGGCCATGTGTGTGTGGGTCCCACCACACCACATGGCCAAACGAAAATGGTGCCAAGTGTGAGGGCCAAATCGGCTAGGCCACTTGTCCACCCATTTCGGCCAAGTGCCACATGGGGGTGACACGTGTCGCCCCCCAATTCGTCCAAAATATTTCGTCTTCCGAAAATATCCAAAATACCGGAAATCTCAAAAACAAAGCGGGCCCCACAAAACCGACAACGTCTCCCGTGGGTCCCACGTGACCATTTCTGAAAATAAAACCTCAAAATTCTAATATAATCCAAGAAGTCCAAATACCAAATCTGGGAATCCAATTCCCATTAACGAACCTTTTTCTTCACAAAAACCGGAACTTTTCCGTCGAAAAAATCACATCTTCCTTTCTTTCCAAAATTTCTGTCGTATTCTCGTACGTACGTCCTCACATACATACCCTGGAACTACGGGGTATAACATTCTTCCCCCCTTAGAAACATTCGTCCCGAATGTTCCTTCTAAGTCTCCAAACGAACGTGTCGGATAGTCTTCACTACTATACTTACGAAACCAATCACGCCATCATGGCCATAGTATAACATACAAATCCAAGCTAACGAGAAATCATTTCTAATCTCACAGCTCCTACTAGCTTCAATTTACTCTAAGGCCTATCTCCGCCTTCACGATCCGATTCGATCGAACACATCCCGAACTCATACGATGGTTACCTAAACTTGGGCCTAGCACCGTGACCTACCACGTACGACCACCTCGAATCGACCCCACCTCATTCGGGCTGGGTTGACCCGCGACTTGGCCTCAACCCGACCCGCTATCGCGCCCAAACTCTCTCGTTCCCTGATCCGGAACAATCTTACTAATTCACGTCATGAAAGCTACCACTTCCATCTTACACTACCCATGGAATTATCACACCAACATAATGCTATCAGAACATAATAATTAAAAAATATACTTATCTTAATACAAATGCATACTAGTCTCTTAGAGGGTCAAGGATATACCTGATATCACAAAAACAAATAGGCGATTTCAAGGACCGCTATAACTGGGAACTTCCACCACGACCCCTGCCCTGGCCTGCCGGTATATGAACACCCTGCCTAGCTATCGAAGGCGAAGAACCCGCAACAGATCCCGAAGGCTGAGTCTCAACATCCGCGCTACCTCTGGTAGGACAATTTCTCGCAAAATGGCCCCGCTGGCCACATGTAAAACAAGTCCTCTGACACTCCCCCGAATGGGGTTTACCACACTGGTTACACTTAGGTCGGGGTGGCTTCCTGCGCGACACCCAACTCCGAAAACTGAACCTCGAGCCCCGACCGCTCGAATACTCTGGAGGCCTCAAGGCGCAGAGGACCACTCAGTCTTGGCGGCGTATAACTAGTCTGCTGCTGAGGCGGTCCGCCTTGAAAGTTACCAAAGGACCCTGCTGTCCTGGCCCTCTTCTGCTGATATTGGTCAATCCGTCGGTCTCTCCGTGCCTCACACCCTAGTGCATGAGCCTGCATGCGGGCGATGTCCATGCCGGTGAGCGATACACCGAACAAGACTCGCCAAGTAGTCATCAAGCCTCGTGACGTGGCGGTGCACTCTGTCCTCCATATTAGCTACTAACGCAGGACATATCGAGCCAACGAGTCGAACTCTACGTTGTACTCCCGGTATGCGTCCTCCCTGTCTCAAAGATCGTAAACTCGCTACCGCGTGCCTCTCATCTGCGGCAAGAAATGGTGAGAAATGCCTCGAGAACTCGTCCCCAAGCGGTGAGCGCGCATGCTCCCGGGACAGCTCCCATGAATCAAACCAGTCGACTGCGGTATCACGCAGCCGATGCGAACCGAAAATCACGGACTCGGTCTCCGAAGCCTTGATCACTCGCATGATCCTCTGTAACTGACGGATGAACTCCTGCGGATCATCCTCAGGCCTCGACCCGTAGAACTCTGGCGGGATACAACTCAGAAAATCCCGTAGCCTCAAACTATCCGATCTGGGATGAACTACGGGCTCTGGAATCGGCTGCTGCGTCGGCCTCTCGCCGTGTCGGCCACGATCCCGGCGATGGCGGGCCATCTCCTTGTAACCCATCTCCTGCTCCAGTGTAGGGGTGGAGGCTCGTGCCGTGGTCTCGCAGCCAACGCCGCGGCTCGAACCTCGGCTGGGGCTGGCGGCGTCGCAAAACTCGCCGTCTGAAGAACTATCTCAGGTAATGACCGGGCCTGCGCCCTCGTACTCCTCTGTGTCCCACTAGCAGCTCCCACGGCTGCCTTGCCCTTCTGGGCCCGGGTTGCCTTGCGCGGAGGCATAACTGGCAGAAAAGAACACGTCAGAAGGAGTCCAACTTACAACATCGCTCTAAGGCACGATCTCGGTGAGAAGAATAGAAACCAATCCTAAATGTCCTGCGACCTCCCGATTATAGATGTGGTGCACAACACACGATAATCAAGACTCTACTAGACACGGTCTGTAGACACTTTCCGAGGATTAACTGCTCTGATACCACTTGTGACGCCCCGAAACCCGGGCCCGTCACTGGTGCCTTACCCCGGGCACCCTAGTGATACAACATCAGAGAAAACCAGCGGAAATAAAAACTTTACACATGAAATGAGACATAAATAAATAAGCAAAGCCAACCGTTGCCTTTAGTATATATACATAAAACCCGAGCAGTTATCCTTTTTACAAACCCCGCCACAATTACTCTGCACTTAAGATATACAACAACTATGACGGACAGTGGCCGCCATACCCTCGAATGTACAAGTACCTCTGATGACGGGGACTATACTAAAAGATAAGCCTCGGGAGGAACGGAGCTTCCTAACGACTGCGATCCTATGAGCGAGGATCAACCAATCGGTGTACCTCTACCGCGGCATGAACGCGGCCCGAAGGAGGTCGATACAATTGCAGTATGTGAAACGAAAATCGTAATGAAATCACATTTCATCATTTTATAAAACCATTTCGCAATACGTTGATTATGTCAAGTAAGGGCGCGATATCCCGAATAATCACTCACATAATTATGGGTCTCACGCCATAATACCACTCATGCCGTGGAACTCATTCCTCACTGCCGTTACATGATGTAAAACAACACCCGTATGTGAACTCGAACACTAGATCACCTGCGTCATCAAAACCGTCGGGCAAGTAGAATAGCCAACTACGGTCAAAAGCTAGTCATATCCCATCACGGGCAATGCGGAAGCCAACTACGGTCAAAGCTAGCCACGCAATCGCCGAGGCAAGTATCTTAAGCTAACGTCAATAGCCTACCGTCTCACAAGATATGGCCGAGGCAAGTATCTTAAGCTATCTACCGGAGGCTCTGGTACGAGAAAATGACGAACAAGTATCTAAAGTGTGCACGAACCACACGTACAAACCAAGCCGTGATCGCTCGTCGCGCGGCAAGCTTCATGGATTAGCGGTCCATGGACTAACGATCAACCTCACAATGACCGCGTGCCGGCGATCTTACCTCGGAAGTCATGGCCATGAAACCATCCTCGGACGCATGCGTGGAACATCCATCACGTCGGCATGTCCAAAGGAAATAAATCGGATAGCGGCCCTCCTGGAGAGTCACGGCGATGCGAAACAACGATCGATACTCAAAGTGGACGATACTCGTGGACCACCCAACGTCGATATGTCGGTCAATCAATCAGATAGCCCTCCTGCAGAGTCACGGAAGACATCAACAAAACACTTGCACATCAAAGACTATCACAACAAGCATAGGCAAGTTTAACATACATTCATTTTAATCAACAATCCGGGTTTCAAACCCAAAATACTACATACTTTCATCTTTCAAAAAGACCTCTTTCTATGTAAAAGCCACGTGATACTAATACTGTAGTATATAAAGAAAACACGTTTTACTTTTAAAACCAAATTACTTCACCTTCGTAAAAATCTTTACAAGGCTTTTAAAATCAAGTACTCTATACTTTATAAACCAAGTGCTTTTCTTTTAGAACAACATCAAGTATACTCTTTTTAAAACCCAATTAACTTACTCTTTTCAAAACAAGTAACCTATACTTAAATCAAGTTACTTCTCCTTTTCCGAAAACAAGTCGTTATAAGTCAAGTCTCTTATCTTTCAAGATCAAGTCTCTTAACTTTCAAAATCAAGTCGTTTCTTATCACAAAACCAAATCTTTCCTTTATCTTCATAAAGTCGTTATAACTAACTTCCCATAAAGCCATTATAACACTTTATGTTTTAAAACAAACAAAAATCGTTTCACACACGTACGTCTACCGTACTATATAGTTCACAACAATCATGCTCAAGAGTATAGGAAGAATCACATACCTTTAGCTTAAACCACAAGCCAAGTCAAGTATGCCGAGCGTATAAAGATCAACAGCTACCAACCATAATTTATAAATCAACTTCTAGCACTCTCCGTTTAATATTCTAAAGAAAAGATTCCTTATTCTACGTAAATTTCGCAAAGACCTCCCCGCTATCACATAAATCTCCTCCCCTAACCAGGCCCGCTACCAGGCCAACAACTACCAGGGGATTACACGTCTAACCGGACGTGTTCAAATATGCTTCACAATAATACTTACACAAGTCTCACTGAAATACAGTCAATGTAAATCTGATTCAATCCTTTATAATCATCCTTCCAATATAATATACTCAAGTAAAACTACTACAACAAGTAATATACAATTACAAAAGGTTGACATATATCATTACCTCGATAAGCCCAAAAATTATCCAAGTTATAAGACGATCCTGATCAACGATTAGCTCCATCCTTACGCTCAACCCGCTCCAAGCGACCCTTAGAAGTTTCTAAACAACTTCTAAATACTTCCACCAAGCTAGGAAGATTTTTCTAGGGTTTCGTTTCTGGCTATTGGAATAAAGTAGTATTTCCTGCTCTAGTATTGAAATAACTTTGGAATACTACTAGGGATACTAGGCCAAGGTATTTGGGATTATACAACAATACACCAAGTATTTTCTACACAAGAGGGGAGGGGGACGAAATCTACACAAAGGGAGGGAAAACATTTGCTTTGGAAAGCTTTCAAGTGAGGGATGATTTTACTCTTCAAGCCAAGGGTATTTATAGAAGAACCAAGGGCCAAGATCAATATAAGTGTAGGGTCAAGATTGGGCCATGTGTGTGTGGGTCCCACCACACCACATGGCCAAACGAAAATGGTGCCAAGTGTGAGGGCCAAATCGGCCAATCCACCCATTTCGGCCAAGTGCCACATGGGGGTGACACGTGTCGCCCCAATTAAATCAAAATATTTCGTCTTAGAAAATATCCAAAATACCGGAAATCTCAAAAACAAAGCGGGCCCCACAAAACCGTAAATTTCTCCCGTGGGTCCCACGTGACCATTTCTGAAAATAAAACCTCAAAATTCTAATATAATCCAAGAAGTCCAAATACCAAATCTGGGAATCCAATTCCCATTAACGAACCTTTTTCTTCACAAAAACCGGAACTTTTCCGTCGAAAAAAATCACATCTTCCTTTCTTTCCAAAATTTCTGTCGTATTCTCGTACGTACGTCCTCACATACATACCCTGGAACTACGGGGTATAACACACCCAATGTCTAAAAGATACTCCCTTCGCACATTTTTCTTTACGAACGCAATGATCACTTTTATTCTCTTACTCGTCGTACCCTTCTCGTACACTCGAACTTTTTCTCATAACTTACCACATTTCTGTTACTGCTTCATTTACCAAAATCTCTGGGTTACTACCTCCAACTTGGTCATCATTACTGGGAACACTCTGGATGGATCTCCGATACTTTCCGAACATAGCAACACGAAAGACCGGACATACTGCCTCCTACGTCTGATGGCAATGCCAACTATAGTCAACCTGGACTACTCTTCACAAGATCTGAAAGGCCCAAAGTAACTCGGGCTAAGTTTCCTCTGTTTTCCAAACTCGTCACACCCTTTACGGGGTGGTACCTTCACGAATACCGACCGTCAACCCGACTTCAAGTGTCGACGTCGATTATCCGCACGACTTCTGTTGGCTCTGAATTAAAACTGAAAGAAAACAAATTACTGCGAACTAAGTCTCCAATTGTAGACTCACTTGTTGTCTTGTGTTGTGCTTTGTTGTAGAAATGACCAACCCCCCTCCTAGCATTAATCCATAGGGCTTAAATATGTTCCAAATTTCGTGCCCTATGGACCAATGTTCCCTTAGTCAATTCTTCTTCGGAACTGAGATTTTTCGCACCGGCACCGTGGTTCTGCATAACGGCACCGCGGTGCAGAAACTCTTGCAGTCTCTCAGTAATAATGGCACCACGGTTCTGCATGTTGGCACCGCGATGCTGAAAATCATGTGGCTTCTCAGTAAATATAGCACCGCGGTTCTGCATATTGGCACCGCAGTGCTGACAATCCTTCGTCCAGATTTACCAATTTTCGTCATTTTTGCCTCGGGAGCACCCTTTCTGCCCAATTCTCGCTCATTTTCGCCATTTTGTCTTTTTGCACCACTGTGACTCAAAAGAAAGAAAAACAACCTAACACGGCACTTATTTGAACGAAAATGGGAAAATACTAACTAAAAATGACACAAAAGGCGTATACAAAATACGCCTAACAAACATGTTATACCCCGTATTTCCAGAGTATGTACGTAAGGGAATACGTACAAAAAGTTTGGCCTTAAAGTTAGCCTTGGACGTTTTTATTTGTGCACAACTCACTAAAAGAATCGTTTTCCGACGAAACGTTTCCACAGCTTTCGTAGGGAAAATTCCGGCTATGCCATTACTAATTTTTGCGGATTTTTCCGAGAGACGAAACATTTTGGACAAACGGGAGGGCGACACTTGGCACCCTCCAATTGGTGGACTTGAATCGTCCATATGACGAATTGGAGAAGCCTTGGCATGTTTTTTGTGCCTTGTGCACAAGTCAAGGAGTTGGTAGGATATTTGTGTGGAGTAAATCTTCACCCTACACTTGCCTTGCACTTGTCTGAATCTTGGCCATTGGTTGGCCACTTCTTGACCTATAAATACCCCTTAAGATGAAGAGTTCTTCATCCACAAATCTTTCCAAGTCTTGAAAAATCCTCTCCTTTCCCTTAAGCCTTTTCGTCCAACACCTCCCCCTTTGAGTGAGTTTGGCGAGGCCTACCCCTAGCCTAGCCAAATCTACCCCCTCCCTTGGTAGAAAAGTTGTCTTCTAGTATTGTTATAATGCCCAAAATACCTAGCCGAAATCCCTTAGTCCTTTGTAGAAGTTGTGAAGAACTTCTAAGGTTTCTTGGAGCTACCGGAGCGTACAACTTAGGAGCTAAACCTTGCTCAGGCGCGACTTTATCTAGGATATTATTGGGCTTACCGAGGTAAATAATCCTAACCCTCTTTTGTATTAGAGAATACATACTGTAGAAGTATAAGAATAAGTATAAATACTTAGAAGAATATTGCAGAATAGAATTGAATTATCACGAGTAGAAGGGTTTAAAGAAGAATAATTGAACTATGCTTATATAGGACTGTTTTCTGATGAGACTTATATAGCTCAGGGTAGGGAAGTGCTGCCCAACTTTCCGTAGAATTGTGAACCCTCTGTATAGAATGACCTTCAGAGTAGTCTTTGATAGATGTCTGTGACTATTATAGGCTGACTCTCTGCGCGCGACATATTCAACTTGGCAGGTGGTTTTCGCTGAGAAGGTATGTGATTCTTCCTAAAGCATGATATTTTACAATATATATATAGTACGGTAGACGTACATGTGTTAACTGAATAACACTTACGGCAATGCCTCACGGCTTAAGCCTGAATAATACTTACGGCAATGCCTCACGGCTTAAGCCTGAATAATAAAGAACTGAAAGCATTTCAAAAGAATACTGAATCATTTTTAACAGAAGAGAACTAATTGGTTTTTAAAACAGAAGCTTAAGAGTTATACTAGCTTTATGGGAAGTTAGGTATAACAACTTAAGAAAGATAAAAAGGAATTGTTTACTTGTTTGTTTATAAAAGCCTTGTATTGATTTCTGTTAAGTGTAGTAAGCTTTGTTTGATAAGTAGACATATTATGATGCTACCTGTGTTAGTATCTTGAAATCTTTGTGTAAGGGGTCATTCTTCGTGCTTACGTTGCTAACCTAAGTCCGCTTTCTTGTTATTGTATCACCTACCCTCGATCGTTATACCGAGGGCTTGCCTCTGACGCGGGTCTATACGGCTATGCGGTCTGTGAGACTATGCGGAGCAGCGGTATGCTCGGATTGATCATTCGGGTGTTTAGCCCGACGCGGGGATTCCATGCGATGCTGAGACTATGCGGTCTTTTGAGGCTATGCGGCTGCGCGGAGCCTAGGCGGATCTGGGGTTGGCTGCCCCCGATGCGAGGAATACCTCATGTGGGTCTGTGTGTGACCTATGCGGACTGCGGAAGTCCAGGACTAGGCACGCAGAATGATACTATCGGCGATTGGCCTTGCTTCGATCATTCACGGCCTAGAATAGACCTGTTACAGTTTTCCTATTACTGTTGTTGTTTGTGATGTGGCACTATGTGCAATTGAACTGATTGTATTTGTGGAAAGGTTTTAAATACTTTGATTTCATTTCAGTTCTTTATAGTTTCACATACTTGGTACCTGTTGTACTGACCTCCTTCGGGGGGCTGCGTTCATGCCGCAGGTAAAGGCAAGCAGGTGCTAGATCTGCATCCTTAGGATCCTTTGCGTTGGTGTCAGGAGCTCCATCTTCTCCGGAGGCTCTACTTTTGGGTATGATCTCCCTGTTGTAGATAGTTTTGTCTGATCGGGTATGGCGGGGCCCTGTCCCGCCATAGTTGTATATTTTCCTTAGAGGTCTGTAGTCATGTTGTGCAGTATCAGATGTAACTGCTAAAACCATGTTTTTATATATATGCCGAAAGGCGATGTTTTCTCACATAAACTGTGTCTTATTTTATAAACTGTTTCATGTCTTGTTTTATATTTCCGCTGATTACTCTGATGTATGACTACTTGGGTGCCCCGGTAAGGCACCAGTCACGGGCCCCGGAATGGGTCGTGACAAAACACCCCCAAACTTAATTTTTGCTCGCCCTCGAGCAAAGATCAAAACATCAAAAAACAAAGAAACAAAATCAAAGAAACTCAAAAACTCAAATCAAACAGCTGCACAAGGTTACTCAGAAACACATGAACGTCAGTTGGGATAATATGTATGAACATATATAGCATGAATTTAACAATCTAGAATTTCAAGTCAGATATTTCGCAAACTCATTTCAGTCATAATCAATGGAAACATGAATACCTAACATATGCATGTCAATTTCATTTAGTTCTATGGGCCTGTTTACTTGCTATTCTTCACTAATCATAGACATACATTCTAGAGATCATCAGGACTTTTCAGGGTTGTAATTGTCACGACTGACTCAAGGCCGATCGTGCCCTACCAGGCACCCTCATGGTATACATCAGAGAATAGCAGCGGAACATACATAAACTCATAAAGTACTAGACATTAAATATCAACAGGCTAGCCGATAAGACCACCTTCCGAAAAATATACATAACCCAAAAAGCAGTTACATCTTTGTTTTTACAACCCAATCCACAAGACATGACTACAGACCTCTAAGAATTTTTACATAACAACTGTGATGGGACAGGGCCCCGCCATTCCCCTGAATGTACATAAATCTACAACCTCAGGGAAATCGTACCAAAAGACAAGCCTCCGGAGAAATGGAGCTTCTGACAACTGATCAGTGATCCTAAGAGTGAGGATCCACAACCTTCTTACCCCTACCTGCGGCATGAACGCATCCTGTGATTAACCTAACAATGAGAGTAACAAAATAAACATTTCCGATTCTTAAAATAGAAAGCATGTGATTAACCTAGGACCATTCGCTCGTAGTATTGTCACGCAATCCTACTCTTGAGACTATTTCACCCGCATAGGCGGTGTGGACCCGCATGAGGTAATTTCCTCGCATAGAACTGGTCTGCCCCGCATAGGACTATTTCACCCGCATGAGCCCTACGGACTCGCATGAGGTATTCCTCGCATCGTGGAGAGCAAATCCACGGAATATGCAAATGCAACAAGCCCGGGGAATGACCCCGTAATGAACAATATATCACCAGCACAACCGGCTACCATAAATAACATAAGCAATTTAAGAAATCCCTTAACTTCTCATTAGACTTAGTTAGCATGCACTCTCATTTCGTTTAACTTAAGGCACTATCATATCATGAAAAATCCGGAAATTTAACCCAAAGTACTACCAAGTTCTATTCTTTTAAAATGACCATTTTTCATATAAAAACCCCAAGATACTAATACCCGTAGTATCAAGTCATATCTACTTTTCAAGACAAGTCACTATACCTTTAGAAATACATTTATAGGCTTCTAAACCAAAAGACTTTTACTGTAAAACTTTAAGTTATTGATGCCTTTAAATCAATATTTGCCCTTCTTCATTTCAAGTCATTTATCTTTGTTTACATTACTAGCGAAAACCATTCCTTTAACTTTCCATAAAGTCGTTATAACCAACTTCCCATAAAGCCGTTATAATAACTTTATGCTTTAGGAACTAAGACATTTTCATTCTTTAAAAATCAAATGAGTTAATTACCTAACTCAACCAAACTTAGACATTCTTATATCAAGTTAATGATATCAACACAAAGCCGAATTCTTTAAAACTCGTACGCCTACCGTACTATACATTTATAAAACTCATGCTCAAGAGATAGGGAAAGTTCTACATACCTCTTCGACTTAATCCTCTTGCCAAGTTGAATACGCCGCACGTAGAATGTCAACCTATAATGACCATAATTCATCTATCAACTTCTAGATTTCAACGTAGAATATTTCTAAGTATAAAAACTCTTATTCTACGGAAAATCGGGCAGCACTTCCTTTGTTTCTACGTACTTTTCCACCTTTCTCAAGGCCCGAATTCAATAACCAAACATGCCACGTTTAAGGCTCAACAATTTAGCTAACCAAAGGGGATTACACGCCTTACAATACGTGTAAAATTCTGCCCCACAATTTATACAAAACAGTCCAATAGTCAATGCCATTCTCGGCTAATATGAGCAACAATGCAAAGTCTTTTCCAATTCTTTTTCAATCCATATCGTCGTTCTAACATGTTATATAGTCGCAACCAACTTTAACAACTATAATCTCCTCTTTATATAACATGCGACGACTAAAACTAATAACTAAATTGAATTACAATCTTAAAGGCTAATCATGCTAGTTTCGGATTTTGCTTCCAAATATTTCCATAACACTTATCAAACTTCATAATGCAAATCACATGATCAATTACCAATCTACTACAACATGTAGTCTTTAATTACAAAGGTGAGATGAAGATTTACCTTGATAAGCCCAAATATATCCAAGATTCAAAGTCGCTCCTTAGCAACTTAGCTCATTTCCTTCACGCTCCAATCCGCTATTTGAAGCCCTTAGAAGTTCATAAACAACTTCCCTTCAATTTCCAAACAAAACTTATGAAAACAAGTTAGGTTTTCATCTTGCGACTAACGTGAAAATGTAGTTTTTCCGGGATCTTTCTATTGAGATAACCTTATAATACCCTTAAGAACCTTGGGTTTAAGTATTGTGAATTATGAACAACAAACGAAAAACTTTCTTGTTCTTCAATGTGCAAACCCGAGAGCTCCTCTCTAGTCTTTTAAGCTTTATAATTTTTTCTAAGTGTTAGAGACTTGTCTTGCTACATGGATGAATATATAATTAAATGGAGGGTCAAGATCAAAACACTTGTGTGGTCTTAGATGAAGGAATTTTAAATATCTAGCCAAGTGGGCTCATTGACTTGGTCAACAATGTCAAGCCTTGGCCTTTCAAGACTTGATCATCTTTGCCTTGGTCACTTGACCATTTTACCCTTGGCTAAATCGACCAAGTCCATGTGGGGGGGTGACATGTGTCGCTCTCCCATTCGTCATAATATTTTGTTTCCCGATATTTCCATAATTCCGTTAAAATCTAAAAGTCTCAATTCTTAACGTCCTGATTTCTTACGTACGTTCTTATATACATGCCCTGAAATTTACGGGGTATAACATTCTTCCCCCTTAGAAACATTTGTCCCCGAATGTTCTTTCGGAGTCAAACTAATTGGATAGCGACATAGTCTCCTTTAACTACACCTAACATACCAAAATATGTCACACATGGCCACATAATAGCACTTAAGCAAAATACGTCAATTAAAACTGACAAGTAAGGGAAAAGGATTACCTGGAGGTGTAGGGAATAAGTGAGGATACTTCTCTATCATGTCCTCCTCTGCCTCCCAAGTCATCTCTTTCTTATTATCATTCCGCCACAAGACTTTGACGGAAGCCACATCCTTGGTCCTCAGTCGCCTGACCTGGCGATTGAGTATCTCTATGGGACTCTCCTCATACGATAATCCCTCTGTCACCTGGACCTCGCTAGCTGGGAAAACTCTCGATGGATCTCCGATACACTTCCGCAACATAGAAACATGGAAGATCGGATGTACTGCCTCCAAGTTGGACGGCAGTTCCAACTCATAGGCAATCTTGCTTACTCTACGGATGATCTGGTAAGGCTCAATGTACCTTGGGCTACGTTTTCCCTTCTTTCTGAACCTCATCACACCCTTCATGGGTGATACCTTCAAGAAGACCCAATCGTCAACCTGAAACTCCAAATGTCGACGCCGATTATCTCCATAAGACTTCTGCCGACTCTGAGTTGCTAATAGCCTCTCCTGGATAAGCTTCACCTTATCCACGGCCTGCTGAATCAAGTCTGGGCCAACTAACTAAACCTCACCTACATCAAACCAACCGATCGGCGACCTACACTTCTGCCCATACAAGGCCTCATAAGGCACCATCCCAATATTGGAATAGTAGCTGTTATAATACGTAAACTCCACAAGAGGCAAATGATCCTCCCAGTTACTCCTGAAATCCATAACATAGGCCCGCAACCTATCCCCAAGTGTCTGGATAACATGCCCTGTATGTATGTCGGTCTGAGGGTGAAATGCAACACTGAGACTCACATGTGTTCCTAACCCCTTCTGGAAAAACCTCCAGAAGTCAACCGTAAACTGGGCTCATCTGTCTGTCATAAATAAATGTAGGAACCCCATGAAGTCTCATAATCTTCCTGATATAAAATCTCGCATAACCCTCAGCCGAGTAAATAGTCCTAACCGGAAGAAAAATAGGCTGACCTCGTCGGCCTGTCTACTATGACCCACAAAGAGTCGCACTACCTCTGAGTACGATGCAACCCTATAACAAAATCCATATTAATCGTCTCCCATTACCAAGTCGGAATCTCAATCGTCGATAAAAGCCTACTGGGCTTCTGGTGCTCAACCTTGACCTGCTGACAATTAGGACACTGAGCAACGAACTTTGCTACGTCCCTCTTTAGGCTATCCCACCAATACATACATTTGAGGTCACGATACATCTTAGTCGACCCCAATTAAATAGAGTAACGAGCACTGTGTGCCTCTCCCCAAAACCTGTTGGCGAAGTCTTGCAACATCGGGTATATACCACCTGTCCTCGTATCCTAGCACCCCATCCGATGCTATCTCATACAGGCTCTTCTCCTCTCGGAGAGCCGTATCTCGATCCCGTACTAACACTGGATCATTATATTGTCGCCTCTTTACTTCCTCGATGGGAGAAGACTCGGCAACCTCTCGGATCCGAACTCCATTAACATCGAAAACAACCAATCGAACCCCTCGGCTCGCTAGCTGATGGATCTCACGGACCATGTCCTGTCTATCTAGTTGTCCATCTGACAGACTACCCATAGATCTATGACTAAGAGCATCCGCAGCTATATTGGCTTTCCCTGGGTGGTATAGGATATCAACATCACAATCCTTGAGTAACTCTAACCACCGTCTCTGTCGAAATTTCAACTGTCTCTGTCTGAAGATGTACTGGAGGCTCTTGTGGTCTGCATAAATATCCATATGGACTCCATAAGTAATGCCTCTCATAGCTGTTGGGTATTATAAGTTGTAACCTTATCGTGTTGCATCATCACACAACCTAGCCCAACACTCAAAGTGTTACAATAAAAACCTAACCATCTAGTCCCTCATGAGGGGTTAGAACTGTAGTCGTAGTCAGCTTATCTCCTACTAACTGGAAGTCTTTCTCATACTTCCGAAATATTCGGGGATATAATCTCAATTATGATTCATGTTTCCATTTCTCTGTTGCAACCAAACTTGGTCACTATACGTAGATTCGATTCATTTCCTTGTATCATGGCTAAGACTTCCTGCCAATCGCACTTTAGGGGGGAATTTCCTTGATCTCGTCAAGTAGTAATCTTATTATTCTCTCCCAGCTCATAGAGCTTATAGTCAGGTGTTCAACCTCAATTTATGGTATTACATAACCCAATGGCTTGCCAAGATTTCTTATCTTGTCATGATTAGGTCTCTCATCGTTCGAGTGTCTGCTCGTCTTACCTTTTCCATTTCAAGTTGTCCTGGGGTCTCTTATCTCCCCGTATACAATACGGCTCGGCCCGTCATTACAGGCTTGCCACCCATCGTTATACTAATTATTAACTCAAAATATTTCTATCTTGATCCTTGGTCGTACATTTCCATTTATGCTTATTACCAGCATTCGTATCCTTACGACACGTCCTCGACCATTTCCTAATGTCGCCCTCAATTACCCCAACACCATACTTTTCCCACGGCTACCTAAAACTGTAACCTATGGCATGACGACACTAAAGACCTTGCCAGTCTCATATCCTTTGCCTAACGACACGGGTACACATACCCCATAATACGTAAAACTATCATTTTACGTGGGGGAGAGAGCTTATCTCCCTTCTATAATCTTAATCATCAAGCACCACCTTATAATCGTATAGATTTTCAAAATCTACCAACGATGTCTTCTGTCTCCCACAGGCAGTACTCACAGTTATCTTATTCCTGCCTCGCGCATTTTTCCTGAAACCATTCGGAATGTCATGGCCCAGACTGCCACACTAAACCAACTCCAAGTACCTCCAAGGGCACTTAACATGAACTTTTCCAATGACCGTACATTTTCATTTCCATCTCTAAACTCTTCAAATTCAATTATTTCATACTTTCTACATTAATTTACCCTAATGAACAAGTCACACATACTTACCAAAATCAATGTTATACCCCGTAGTTCTGGCCATGCGTATGAGAGCGTACGAAAGGGATTAAGACTTAAAATTTTCGAAAGATAGGTTGACGGATTGTTTCGGACGGGTTTTTAGTCAACTTTGAGGCGGTTTATGTCAAGTTGCATTGAGAGTTCCTAGGTGTTTCAAAAGCCTAGTACGTAGTTCGTTGAGTCTAGTTTCCAATGCAACCAACCGTTCGTCGATAGGACATCGGAGTAGAAAGTTATGGAAGTTACAAGTTCAGTGTGCAGTCGGACAGAAAAATAATTCGGTCAGGAGCCACAGGGCCGTGGCGCCGAAAAGCAGGGCCGCGGCACCGGAAGATCCGATAATTGGCAGAGGTTTCAGCGCCGCGGCGCCGAGGCGGGTTCTGTGAGGCTAAGTGGAAAAATCTGAACTGTTTTGTTTTAAAAAAGGCCATGGGTGGGTGACAAGTGTCCCCCCCATCTGATTTTTGCATGCACTATTTATTGACCAAGTCTTGAAGACTTGGTCATTCTTCAAGCTCTTCTCTCTCTCTAAAATTAGAAGCTCTTCCTTCTCTCTAGAAAATCAAGAGGAAATCAAGGATTGAGAAAAATCTGAAAAGTGTGGCAAGAAGGAAACTTATTTGCAAGCTTGTAGGAATTATTGTGATGGTGTTTTGGAAAGGAGGCTAGCAAATTTGTTGGATTAATTTGGCTAAAGCTCTAAGGTAACAATTCTTTCTCTTTTTGCTAGTTTTTAGTGTTTCATGTGAAGAAGAAAGAACTTGTAGTGGTAAATATTGCTCTTAGATACATTGCATGCAAGAAATATGGTTTGGATATGAAAGGATTGGATACGAATGATATGTAAGCATGTTGTAGCCAAAATACTACCTTAAACTTGTTAAGTTAGTTGTTATGCATTGTGGGGCAGAATTTTACACATCCAAGATTAGGTGTGTAATCCCCTTTGAAATGTTTGGATTGTTGGGCCTTAAAAGTGGCGTTTGGATGTTGAATTCGGCCTTGAAAAAAGTGGCAAAGTATGTAGAAACAAAGGAAATGCTGCCCGATTTTCCATAGAATTTAGTGACTTTGCACTTGGAATATTCTACGTTGAAACTAGAGGTTAATAAACGTATTATGGTCATTATAGGTTGACATACTACGTGCGGTATTTTCGACTTAGCAAGTGGATTGACCGAAGAGGTATGTGGAACTTTCCTATCTCTTGAGCATGAATAGCTTTACCTATATAGTACGATAGACGTACAAGGTTTTGATATCCCTTACTTGTTTTAAGGATGTCTTGAGTTTTCAAAGTTAAGGGACTTGATGTGTTTAAGTATATGATCATTGTTTCTCTTTTAAAAGTGTAAGTCCCTTGGGTTTAAGCCTTATATCGGTATAAGCATGGCCATGGAACCATCCTAATGGACACATACCCGTGGACCATCCATCGTGTCAGTATGTCCAAAGGAAATAACAATATAGCACTCATAGTGGAAGCATACTCGTGGGCCACCCAACGTGTCAGTATGTCCAAAGAAAATAATAAGACAACACTCCTAGTAGAAGCATACCCGTGGGCCACCCATCGTGTCAGTATGTCCAAAGGAAATAACAAGATAACAATCATAATGGAAGCATACTCGTGGGACACCCAACGTGTCAGTATGTCCAAAGCAAATAACAAGACAACAATCATAATGGAAGCATACTCGTGGGCCACCCAACGTGTCAGTATGTCCATCAATCAACCAGATAGCCGGCCCTCCATCGAGAGACGCAGTAGCACAGAAATACAGCACTTGCACAACAAAGGCTATCACAACAAGCATAGGCAAGCTCAACATACTTTTAGACATTCATTTTATGACCACAAATCCGGGTTTTAACCCCAAGGTACTACGTACTTAAATTATTTCAACAGATCCAATTCTTTTATAAAGGTCACACGATACCCGTAGTATCAAAATAGAGTAACTATCTTTTTAAGTAAACCAAAAATCAATTTCCATACTTCAATTCCTCAAGTCTCCTTTCCTTTAGAAATCAAGTTCCTTACTTTGGAATTTAAGAAAATCAGTACTTGTTTATAATGATCTTATTAGAGCAGCCATGATCTAGGAAATGTAATACAATTTTGTCTTATCTTAGCTTCTATGCAGATGGAGGTTTCTACTTGTTTTAATATAATTAATTGTCATTACTTTTTCCTTTATTAACGCTGCAATGGTTTGTTCGATACTTATTCCCATTTCCGAAATCAATATGACATTATCCTTTTAAAGACCAAGTACCCATTACTTACGAATGCGGTTTCACAACTTTTTAACACAATTCAAGTTCTTAGCATTATAACAAGTCAAATATAAGTCAAGTATCTTATCTTTTAAAAATCAATAAACCATTCTTTTACCTACATAAAGTCGTTATAATTAACTTCCCATAAAGCCATTATAACACTTTATGTTTTAAACCAACCAAATTCATTTAGCACACGTACGTCTACCGTACTACATAGTTTACAACAATCATGCTAGAAAGGATAGGAAGAGGTTCACATACCTCGCGACGATTATCGACAATTAGCAAAACGCTCCAAAGTACTATAACCATGCTAGCCCTTTTCCACCCTTCAAGTAGAATACGCTTACTCGTAGTACTTCCACCTATAATGGCCATGAAACGTCTATTAACCTCTAGATCTCTTCGTAGGATATTTCTAAGAACAAGGTTCCATATCCTACTGAAAATTCGGCAGCACCTCCCCCGTTTCTACTCAATTTTCCACCTTTTCCAAGGCCCGATAACCGTAATTAACATACTATAATTAAGGTGCAATAATACCGAAATTTAAATAAGGGGATCACACGCCCAAACGGAACGCGATTAACAATCTCTCCTTCATAACAACAATAATTAAAGAAGGGGATAACACGCCCAAACGGAACGCGATTAACAATCTCTCCTTCATAACAACAATAATTAAAGAAGGGGATAACACGCCCAAACGGAACGCGATTAACAATCTCTCCTTCATAACAACAATAATTAAAGAAGGGGATAACACGCCCAAACGGAACGCGATTAACAATCTCTCATTCATAACAACAATAATTAAAGAAGGGAATAACACGCCCAAACGGAACGCGATTAACAATCTCTCCTTCATAAGAACAATGTAAATACAGTCCAAAGTAAATACGGTCCAAAGTAAATACGGTCCTTGAGTTGGGGTCCTTGGACAACTTTTACAATTTTACTTATCCAATTACTTCATTAGTCTTCCAACTTATATTCCAATCTTAATATAAGTTATAGTTCCTTTGTTGTTAACTTCTTAGTAAGTAATGGATACATTTTTACCATTTTAATGGCTAATATGCCAATTCTCCTTTTAACATCTTAACAAGATCCAAATATTTCCTTATATCTCATACTTCATAATATACTTCCAATATATGTATAATATCCAATGTACATAATAATCAACTTCACAAAGAGGTTAAGGTTCATTACCTCAATAATAGCCCAAAAATATCCAAGAATTTAAAGTCGTTCCAAAGCAAGTCTTAGCTCCAAATCTTTGAGTTTTAGCTCCAAATCTTTGTGTTCCAAACCACCACAAGTCACCCTTAGAAGCTCCTAACCAACATCTATTCAAGAATTAACTCCAAAAAGTGAAGAACACTAAGGTTCCATTTCTGTCCACTCTCGGCCAAGGGGGTAATTTTGAGGCTATGGGTGTGAAATCTTGTCTAACTCTTGGTTAATAATCTTCCTAATACATTAAGGAAGAACACCTATAAGTTTAAGAATTTTTGGACAACATTTGCTCAAGAAAAAGGGGGGTAGGACGAGAGCAACTAGGGAGGAGGGAAAATATTTTCAAGTCTTGAAATGTTCTAAGTGTGGAAGATTTTCATCAACTAGAGGGGTTTATATAGGACAACCAAGGGTTAGGATGAAAACATGTGTATGGTATAGATTGTTTGTGTAGGTTCCTTTCTCCACTTGTCCCACAAATGTCATGCAAGACTTTGACCATTTGACTTGCCCACTAACTAGCAAAAAAAATGTCCCAAGCCATGCAAATGTCATGCAAGACTTTGACCATTTGACTTGCCCACTAACTAGCAAAAAAAACGTCCCAAGCCATGCAAATTCCATGCAAGACTTTTGGCCACTTGTCTTGCCCACTTGTCTTAAAAAAACGTCCAACATGGCTTCTTGGGGTGACACATGTCGCCCTCCTATTGGTCCAAAATATTTATCTCTCGGAAAAATTCCATAATAATATTGAAAACGTAAAATTTCCTTCACAAGGTTCAGAATATTTTCCGTCGGAAAACAATTCTTTCATTCTTACCCTAATTAGGGTTCATACATTCGTACGTACGTCCTTACATACATACTCCGGAACTACGGGGTATAACATTCTCCCCCCCTTAGAAACATTCGTCCCGAATGTTCCTTCAAGATTCAATTAACTCAGATAACGGCATAGTCCCTCATAACTTGAATAATTTGCAAAATGCCACATATGGCCACAATAGAACACCTCTATCTTCTTAACACATCTTCGCCTCTTTTCTTACTCGTCGTACCCTCCTCGTATACTCGAACTCTTTCTAGTATACGTACCATACTTCAGTCATCGCTTCAGTTTCCAAAACTTTGGAGTTACTACCTCCCAACTTGGTCATTTTACTAGCCTTACATTCCTCTAAGGTCATTCTCGGCCTTCACGATCCGATTCTGGTCGAACACATCTGCGAACTCGTACGATGGTTACCTAAACTTGGGCTTAACACCCTCGTGACCCTATCATCTGGAGGGACCACCCCAAACTGACCCCACCTCATTCCGGGCTGCGGGTTGACCCGCGATCTAGCCTCAACCCGACCCATTATCGCTCTAAACTTTTGTTCCCGTCCGGGACGATCTTACTTATTCTCGTCATGAAAATTACCACTTTTATCTTGCTCGACCTATGGAATTTCCCCAAAATACATTTCACGCATACCAAGTACTTCGACAAAGACTAACTGTAAAATCTTTTACTCAAGACGGCCTTACATCTAAGGTCTCAACTGTTATAATATTCTAGGGCTCACAATTTCCTTGGCCCTGAACTTACCTTTTCAACTAACCATGTTCTCTAAATCACATTTTTTACACAGTGCTATCCAAACATAACACTTTAACATAAAATAATCATATCACGCATACAAATCCCTAGAGGGTTAAGGATATACCTGTAACTACTGCTTCACTCTAATCATAGTCCTGCCCTGCAGGGCGCATAGCTAGAGAAGGCGATGAACCAGCCACTGATCCCGAAGGATGAGTCTCTACATCCGCGCTACCTCTGGTTGAACAATTTCTCGCAAAATGGCCCTGCTGGCCGCATGTAAAACAAACTCCCAAACTAGCACGGCACTCCCCACAATGGAGCCTACCACAACGGCCACAACGAGGTAGGGGTGGCTTCATCTGGCTAACACCCCCGCTCCCCCAAAAATCTGAACCTCGAGCCCGACCGCCTCGAATACTCCCGACGCCCCAAGATCGTGAGGACCACTCAATCGGATGAGGTATAAATTCGCACTGCAGAGGCTGCCTGCCTCGAAAGTTACCAAAGGACCCTGCTATCTTGGCCCTCTTATGCTGATCATGGTCCCTACGTCGGTCTCTACGATCCTCCATCCCCTGTGCATAAGCTTGTATACGGGCAATGTCCATGCACGGCTAAAGAGCTACTCTTGTGCAACCCTCCGCTAAATAATCATCGAGTCCGGTGACATAGCGGTGCACTCTATCCTCCATGTCTGCCACTAGTGCGGGGACATACCGAGCCAATGAGTCAAACTCTACGATGTACTCCCGAACCGTACGCCCGTTCTGTCTCAATATCAAAAATCTATCGGCCTGAGCCCTCCTCATCTGTGGAGGCAAGAAATGTGCAAGAAATTCCCCTGAGAACTCGTCCCAACCAGCTGGAAGCGCATGCTCTCCTCGGGACAGTTCCCATGAATCAAACCAGTCGACTGCAGTATCACGCAGCCGATGTGAACCTAATACCACCGACTCTGTCTCTGAGGCCTTGATCACTTTCATGATCCGCTGCAACTGTCGAATAAACTCCTGAGGGTCATCCTCAGCTCTCGATCCATAAAACTCTGGTGGACTACAACTCAAGAAGTCCCAAAGTCTCCAACTATCGGCTCTGGGGTGCACTACCGGTACCACCGGCTCCCGTCTGTCCTCATGTCTCACCATAAGCCTAACTAGTAACTGTGCCATCTCCTTGTAACCCATATCCTCTGTTCCTGGTCGTGGGACTAGAGGTTCAGATATCGTGGCCTCAGTAGCTACTGTTGCTGCTCTAAACTCCGTTGGGGCTGGCGGTATCGTAGAATTCGCCGTCTGTGGCACCACCTCAGGTAAAGACTGGGCTCAGGCCCTCGTGAATCTCTCAGGTTTCTACTCGCAGCTCCCTCTGCTGCCTTGCCCTTCTGGGCTCTGGTTGTCTTGCGTGGAGGCATAACTGGTACAAAAGAATACGTCAGAGGGAGTCCAACTTACAACACAGCTCTAAGGCACGATCTCAGAGTGAGAAGAATGGAAACCAATCCTAAATATCCTGCAGCCTCCTGTTTATAGGTGTGGTGTACAACACGCCGATAATCAAGACTCTACTAGATACGGTATGTAGACACTTTCTGAGGATTAACTGCTCTGATACCACTTTTATCACGACCCGTTCCCGGGCCCGTGACTGGTGCCTTACCCGGGCACCCAAGTAGACATACATCAGAGTAACCAGCGGAATATAAACATGCAAACATGAAACAGTGTAAAATAAGAACAGTTTATCCAAAGAAAAGTTGTCTTTCGGCATGTATATAAGTACCCAAAAGTGAACAGTTACATCCCAACTTTACAACAGGACTACAGACCTCTAAGAAGGTGTAACCACTATGACGGGACAGGGCCCCGCCATACCCCCTGAATGTACAAAAGTCTACAACCTCAAGGAACCGTACCAAAAGACAAAGCCTCCGGAGAAATGGAGCTTTCCAAGAGCTGACAGTGATCCTAAGAGTGCGGATCAAGTTACGCACCTCAACTCGCGGCATGAACGCATCCCCGGGCGAGGTCAAGACAACAGTACCAAGTATGTGAAATCAAAATATCAGAATGAAATCATAATAGTCTATATAAAGCAGGAGACAGGTATGATAACCAAACTACAGTACACAATATATATATTAGCAGTCATGTCAAGTCAGGGACTCACGCCCGTAAAGTCATCACTCAAATATAACCCGAGAATTTAACCCGCACAACGGCCGCATGCCCCGACATCTTACCTAGGTATAAGCATGGCCATGGAACCATCCTAATGGACGCATACCCGTGGACCATCCATCGTGTCAGTATGTCCAAAGGAAATAACAATATAGCACTCATAGTGGAAGCATACTCGTGGGCCACCCAACGTGTCAGTATGTCCAAAGAAAATAACAAGACAACACTCCTAGTGGAAGCATACCCGTGGGCCACCCATCGTGTCAGTATGTCCAAAGGAAATAACAAGATAACAATCATAATGGAAGCATACTCGTGGGCCACCCAACGTGTCAGTATGTCCAAAGCAAATAACAAGACAACAATCATAATGGAAGCATACTCGTGGGCCACCCAACGTGTCAGTATGTCCATCAATCAACTGATAGCCTACTCCATCGAGAGACGCGGTAGCACAAAAATACAGCACTTGCACAACAAAGGCTATCACAACAAGCATAGGCAAGCTCAACATACTTTTAGACATTCATTTTATGACCACAAATCCGGGTTTTAACCCCAAGGTACTACGTACTTAAATTCTTTCAACAGATCCAATTCTTTTATAAAGGTCACACGATACCCGTAGTATCAAAATAGAGTAACTATCTTTTTAAGTAAACCAAAAATCAATTTCCATACTTCAATTCCTCAAGTCTCCTTTCCTTTAGAAATCAAGTTCCTTACTTTGGAATTTAAGAAAATCAGTACTTGTTTATAATGATCTTATTAGAGCAGCCATGATCTAGGAAATGTAATACAATTTTGTCTTATCTTAGCTTCTATGCAGATGGAGGTTTCTACTTGTTTTAATATAATTAATTGTCATTACTTTTTCCTTTATTAACGCTGCAATGGTTTGTTCGATACTTATTCTCATTTCCGAAATCAATATGAAATTATCCTTTTAAAGACCAAGTACCCATTACTTACGAATGCGGTTTCACAACTTTTTAACACAATTCAAGTTCTTAGCATTATAACAAGTCAAATATAAGTCAAGTCTCTTATCTTTTAAAAATCAATAAACCATTCTTTTACCTACATAAAGTCGTTATAATTAACTTCCCATAAAGCCATTATAACACTTTATGTTTTAAACCAACCAAATTGCTTAGCACACGACGCTCACCGCACTACATAGTTTACAACAATCATGCTAGAAAGGATAGGAAGAGGTTCACATACCTCGCGACGATTATCGACAATTAGCAAAACGCTCCAAAGTACTATAACCTTGCTAGCCCTTTTCCACCCTTCAAGTAGAATACGCTTACTCGTAGTACTTCCACCTATAATGGCCATGAAACGTCTATTAACCTCTAGATCTCTTCCTAGGATATTTCTAAGAACAAGGTTCCATATCCTACGGAAAATTCGGCAGCACCTCCCCCGTTTCTACTCAATTTTCCACCTTTTCCAAGGCCCGATAACCGTAATTAACATACTATAATTAAGGTGCAATAATACTAAATTTAAAGAAGGGGATCACACGCCCAAATGGAACGCGATTAACAATCTCTCCTTCATAACAACAATAATTAAAGAAGGGGATAACACGCCCAAATGGAACGCGATTGACAATCTCTCCTTCATAACAACAATAATTAAAGAAGGGGATAACACGCCCAAATGGAACGCGATTAACAATCTCTCCTTCATAACAACAATAATTAAAGAAGGGGATAACACGCCCAAACGAAACGCGATTAACAATCTCTCCTTCATAACAACAATGTAAATACAGTCCAAAGTAAATACGGTCCAAAGTAAATACGGTCCTTGACTTGGGGTCCTTGGCCAACTTTTACAATTTTACTTATCCAATTACTTCATTAGTCTTCCAACTTATATTCCAATCTTAATATAAGTTATATTTCCTTTGTTGTTAACTTCTTAGTAAGTAATGGATACATTTTTACCATTTTAATGGCTAATATGTCAATTCTCCTTTTAACATCTTAACAAGATCCAAATCTTTCCTTATATCTCATACTTCATAATATACTTCCAATATATGTATAATATCCAATATACATAATAATCAACATCACAAAGAGGTTAAGGTTCATTACCTCAATAATAGCCCAAAAATATCCAAGAATTTAAAGTCGTTCCAAAGCAAGTCTTAGCTCCAAATCTTTGAGTTTTAGCTCCAAATCTTTGTGTTCCAAACCACCACAAGTCACCCTTAGATGTTCCTAACCAACTTCTATTCAAGAATTAACTCCAAAAAGTGAAGAACACTAAGGTTCCATTTCTGTCCACTCTCGGCCAAGGGGGTAATTTTGAGGCTATGGGTGTGAAATCTTGTCTAACTCTTGGTTAATAATCTTCCTAATACATTAAGGAAGAACACCTATAAGTTTAAGAATTTTTGGACAACATTTGCTCAAGAAAAAGGGGGGTGGGACGAGAGCAACTAGGGAGGAGGGAAAATATTTTCAAGTCTTGAAATGTTCTAAGTGTGGAAGATTTTCATCAACTAGAGGGGTTTATATAGGACAACCAAGGGTTAGGATGAAAACATGTGTATGGTATAGATTGTTTGTGTAGGTTCCTTTCTCCACTTGTCCCACAAATGCCATGCAAGACTTTGACCATTTGACTTGCCCACTAACTAGCAAAAAAAATGTCCCAAGCCATGCAAATGCCATGCAAGACTTTGACCATTTGACTTGCCCACTAACTAGCCAAAAAAACGTCCCAAGCCATGCAAATGCCATGCAAGACTTTTGGCCACTTGTCTTGCCCACTTGTCTTAAAAAAACGTCCAAAATGGCTTCTTGGGGTGACACATGTCTCCCTCCTATTGGTCCAAAATATCTATCTCTCGGAAAAATTCCATAATAATATTGAAAACGTAAAATTTCCTTCACAAGGTTCGGAATATTTTCCGTCGGAAAACAATTCTTTCATTCTTACCCTAATTAGGGTTCATACATTTGTACGTACGTCCTTACATACATACTCCGGAACTACGTGGTATAACAAAGCTCTTCTCTCTCTCTAAAATTAGAAGTTCTTCCTTCTCTCTAGAAAATCAAGAGGAAATCAAGGATTGAGAAAAATCTGAAAAGTGTGGCAAGAAGGAAACTTATTTGCAAGCTTGTAGGAATTATTGTGGTGGTGTTTTGGAAAGGAGGCTAGCAAATTTGTTGGATTAATTTGGCTAAAGCTCTAAGGTAACAATTCTTTCTCTTTTTGCTAGTTTTTGGTGTTGCATGTGAAGAAGAAAGAACTTGTAGTGGTAAATATTGCTCTTAGATACATTGCATGCAAGAAATATGGTTTGGATATGAAAGGATTGGATAAGAATGATATGTAAGCATGTTGTATCCAAAATACTACCTTAAACTTGTTAAGTTAGTTGTTATGCATTGTGGGGCAGAATTTTACACATCCAAGATTAGGTGTGTAATCCCCTTTGAAATGTTTGGATTGTTGGGGCTTAAAAGTGGCGTTTGGATGTTGAATTCTGCCTTGAAAAAGGTGGCAAAGTATGTAGAAACAAAGGAAATGCTGCCCGATTGTCCATAGAATTTAGTGACTTTGCACTTGGAATATTCTACGTTGAAACTAGAGGTTAATAAACGTATTATGGTCATTATAGGTTGACATACTACGTGCGGTATTTTGGACTTAGCAAGTGGATTGACCGAAGAGGTATGTGGAACTTTCCTATCTCTTGAGCATGAATAGCTTTACCTATATAGTACGATAGACGTACAAGGTTTTGATATCTCTTACTTGTTTTAAGGATGTCTTGAGTTTTCAAAGTTAAGGGACTTGATGTGTTTAAGTATATGATCCTTGTTTCTCTTTTAAAAGTGTAAGTCCCTTGGGTTTAGGAAAATGTATTTGACTAAGGTATAACGTTAATATAATGACTTTATGGGAAGTTGGTTATATTAGCTTTATGGAAAGTTAACAAAGGAAGATTTACTCTAAGTAAAATGAGTACGGATAAATGATTTGAAGTTGTGAAAGGCAAATTGATTTTTAAGGCATTAATTGCCTAAGGTTTTAAAAGAGTAGAAGTACATAGTATAGTACTTTGGGTTAAATTCCCGGATTTCATTGTTATACCCCGTATTTCCAGAGTATGTACGTAAGGACGTACGTACGAAAGTTTTAGCCTTAAGATAGGCAAGGATCGAAAATTTTGTTCACAACTACCGAAAAGAATCGTTTTTCGACGAAACATTTTACAAAACGTGCGAAGGGAAAATTACGGCAATGTCATTAATAATTTTTGCGGATTTTTCCGAGAGATGAAATATTTTGGACCAACGAGAGGGCGAAATTTGTCACCCTCAAAGTGGACGGTTGTGGTGGCCGAAAGGTGCACGTTCTTGGCCATGTTTTGAGGCCTAAAACATGGGTCATTGTTTGTGAGGGATTTGTGGAGTAGGGTTAGGGTGCACTTGGGCAAATCTTGACCCTCCACTTGCCCCCCACTTGGCTTGATCTTGGCCCTTGGTTGTCCTATAAATACCCCCCTAACTTGAAGGTTTTCTTCATCCCTTAAATCATTTCTAAGTCTTGAAATCCCTTCCCCCCCCCCTTCCTAGTTGTGCTAGCCGAAACCCTCCCCTTTGAGGCCTTGGCCGAGAAATACCCTCCCCCTTCCTAAAGCGTGCTAGCCGAAAGTACCCCCCCTTTTCCTTGAGTTGTTTCCGTAAAAACACCCCCCCCCCCTTTGGTAGAAAAGTATTCTCCAAGTATTGTTACTATTCCAAAATACCTTGGCCCAAATACCTTGTAGTATTCCAAGGTTACACTTATACTAAAAGCCCAGAAATACTATTATACTTCCCTCCAGTCACAAAAACGAACCCTAAGGAAAATCTTCATAGTCGGTTGAAGTGTTAAGTAGAAGTTGCGTAGAACTTCTAATGGTTGTTTGGAGCGGGTTGGAGCGCCCAGAGTAGGAGCTAAACGTTGCTCAGGATCGACATTTAAACTTGGATAATTTTGGGCTTATCGAGGTAAATATCTTGTCCCCCTTTTGTAATTAGAGTTTACATACTGTTGAAGTATAAGAATTAAGTATAAGTTATATACAAGGAAGGTATATAAGAAGGGAATTAAACTGTACTTACATAGGACTGTATTTACAGTAGACTTGTGAAGTTTGACGGGTAGGGAAGTGCTGCCCAATTTTCCGTAGAATCTTGTATCTAGATTTATTCTACCGAGTAGTCTAGACTTTGATAGACTTGTATAACCATTATAGGTAAGCATCATGCGAGTAGCGTATTCTACTCGAAGGGTGGAAAAGGCTAGCAGGATTACAGTACTTTGGAGCTATTTGTTAATAGTCGATAATCGTCGCGAGGTATGTGATTCTTCCTATCCTCTTGAGCATGATATTTTAAAAGGAATATATTTAGTACGGTAGACGTACGTGTGTTAACTGAACGTAGTTTTACGGCAATGTCTTTTGACTTAAGCCTGAATAATAAGAATCTTGAAGTATTTCAAGAGAGTTAAGGAACCTTTTTGAAAGAAGAGTAACACTTGGTTTTAAAAGTTTTAAAAGCTTAAGAGTTATACTAGCTTTATGGAAAGTTAGGTATGACGACTTAAGAGAAATAAAAAGAATGGTTTATTGATTTTAGAAGTTAAGAGACTTGATCTAAAAAGATAAGAGACTTGACTTAATTGAATTAATATGAATTTTGTTAAAAAGTGTGAAACCTCATTCGTGAGTAATGAGTACTTGGTTTTTAAGAAAAGGAATAATGTTTTACTGATTTCGGAAATCAGAATAAGTATCGAACAAACCACAGCAGCGCTAATAAAGGGAAATGTATTGACTAATAAAGTATTATGAAAACCAGTAGAAACCTCCATCTGCATAGAAGCTAAGATGAGACAAAATGATATTACATTTCCTAGATCATGGCTGCTTTAATAAGATTGTTATAAACAAGAATAACCTACTCACACATATAAGGCATATGTTTCTCAAATTGTTTTAAAGGAGAATTATATCATTAAGTGATTAAAACTATGAACTACGAAACCTTTCGAAAATGAGAAACTTGAGCATTTGAAATTAGGCAAACTTGAACGTTTGAAAAATAATGTTGTTACTTGATTTTACAAAGGGAAGTGTCTTGGTTTACTTAAAAAGATAGTCACTCTATTTTTTTATACTACGGGTATTGTGTGACTTTTGTGAAAGAAACGGATCTTTTAAAGAGTTATTGTATGAAGTACTTTGGGGATAAAAACTCGAACTTGCTAACATAAAGTAGAGAGTACCTTGTGTGAATAACTTGATTGTGTTGGTTTGTGATAGCCTTGTAATACTTTCTTGTTGATTTGATAAGTAAACATGTTAGGATGCTACGTGTGTTAGTATCTTGTGATATTTGTGTAAAGGGGTTTCCCTTGTTGTGCTTATGTTGTTTAACGATAAGTTGTTATGTTAGTATTATATCACTCACCTCTTGACATGATTCCGGGGGTTAAGCCGCCTCCACGCGGGTAGACTCATGCGTCCGCGGTGACCTATGATTCGAGAATACCTACGCGGTCCAGGTGACCTATGCGCGAGCTACGAGTTCCAGTTAGTGTGCGACCTTTGTGGTCACGCGGTCCATGTGGCTACGCGGATCGCGAGTCCAGGACGTTGCCGGAGTAGCTACCCTCGACGCGGGAATACCTCACGCGGCCATCGAGTGGCCTATGCGGAGTGCGGAAGTTCCAGACTAGACGCGCACATTAGATATCGCGCGAGTGGCGGCCTTCGATCATGTGGCGGTGCAGACAGATCTCATGATAGAGTTTATGACCTTGTTGGTACCGCTGGTTTTAGTAGTCGGCTATGCCTTCGTACTTACCCCGTGACGGTTTTATTATGACACAGCGGACCCGTGTTCATGTGTATTCCTTGGTGCTTTTATATCATGATCGCCGGCGGTGGAAGGTATTCCACGCATGATTGATGTGGGCGTGAGACCCATAGTTGTATTTGAGTGATGACTTTGAGGGCGTGAGTCCCCGATTTGACGCGGATCGCTTATTTATCAGGAATCGTAGTTTGGTTATCATACATGTCTCTCGCTTTAAATAGACTACTATGATTTCGCTTCTGATTTTCGCCACATACTTGGTACTGTTATCGACTCCTTCGGGGCCGCGTTCATGCCGCAGTAGAGGTACACCGATGTTGATCCTCGCCTTAGGATCACAGCGTTTTGGGAAGCTCCGCTTTCTCCGAGGCTTATCAGTGGTATAGTCCTGTCGTTGTAGGTACTTACATTCAGGGGTATGGCGGGGCCCTGTCCCGCCATTGTTGTCATATCATTCTTAGAGGTCTGTAGTACTGTTGTGGGCAGAGTTTGTAATAGGGATGTAACTGTTCGGATTCAAGTTATATATATGCCGTAAGGCAAGTTTTCTCAGATAAACTGTTTTACACTTCATATTATTTCATGTCATGTTTTATATTCACGACACTCGATGTATGTCTACTGGGTGCCCGTAGGCACCACCACGCCCGGTTCGGTCGTGACAAAAGTGGTATCGAGCGATTAATCCTGGAAAGTGTCTACAGACCGTATCTAGTAGAGTCTTGATTATCGGTGTATTGTGCACCACACCAATAATCAGGAGGCTATAGGATATTTAGGATTGGTTTCCATTCTTCTCATTCTGAGATCGTGCCTTAGAGTTGTGTTATAAGTTGGACCCCTCTAACGTATTTCTTTCCATTACCGTTATGCCTCCGCGTAAGGCAACCCGCCCGTGGCGGCAAGGCAATGGCGGAGCCGCGAGCAGAGTACGAGGGTTACGAGGCATAGGCCCAATCATCACCGAGGTGGTGCTTCATTCGGGAGTTCTCGCGACGCCACCACCCCAGCAGAGTTCAGCACAATGCAGCTTGCTATCAAGGCCCATAATATTTGAACCTTCGCCCACGACCAAGAGCGTAAAGTATGAATTGCAAAGAGACGCCCTTGTTACTAGCTAGGAATTTAGCAACCAGAGAGTATTTTATGTACCGATTTATCACAGGTCTTGATGACTATCTAAGAGAGGGTTGTGCAAGAGTAGCTCTTCATCAAGCTCGAGCATGGCTCACAGACGGCTTATGCGCAGCAGGCCGAGAAACGTAGAGATCGACGGGTTAACCAAGATCGGCAGAAGAGGGCCAGACCGGCAGGGTCCTTTGGTAACTTTCGAAGCGAATTCAGTAGTTCGGAGAGGAAGGGGTGTTAGCTAGAGGAGGCCACCCCCACCTTGGTGTGGCCGTTGTGGTAAGTGTCATTATGGAGAGTGTCGTACTTCTTCGACAGCTTGTTTTACTTGCGGCCAGCAGGGCCATTTTGCGAGAAATCTGTCCGACCAGAGGTGGCGCGGATATAGAGACTCAGCCTTCAGGATCAGTGGCTAGTTCGTCACCTTCCCTAGCTATGCGCCCAACAGGGCAGGATTGATTAGAACGACAGAGGGGAGTGAAGCAATAGATACAAGTATATCCTTAACCCTCTAGAGATTTGTAGGTGTGATGAGATGAGTATATTTTAAGTGTTATGTTCTGATAGCATTGTGCTAATTGTGATTAGAAATCATGGTTAGTTAGAAGGGTAAGTTTGGGGATAAGGAAAGTGTGAGCCTTAGAGTTTTATACGTGGAGACCTTAGAGGTAAGGCCATCTCGGGTAAAAGATTAATATTTTTATGATTGACCCTTATCGGAGTGCATAGTACACGTGAGATATGTGATAAGTCCCTAAGTGGTATGAAATGAAAGAGGGTAGTTGAGCTAAGAAGACCCCTAGGTTTTTCCTGACTTGATTAGTGAGATTGTTCCGGATCGGGGAACAAGAGTTTTTGCGCGATAGCGGGTCGGGTTGAGGACCGAACGCGGGTCAACCCGCGGCCTGTATTGTGGTGGGGTCAGTTTGTGGTGGTCCCGCTGTGTGATAGGGTCACGAGGGTGTTAGGCCCAAGTTTAGTTAACTAGCGTACGAGTTTGTGGATGCGTTCAACCAGTAGTCGGGTCGATGAGGTCAGCCCATCTTATCTTTCAGTCAAAAACCGTGTACTCTGCAGTGGGTTATGCGAGATGATTATATCAGGAAGGTTGTAAGGCTGCACGAGGTGCCTGCTTTCACCTTATGACAGGCAGTGGAGCCCAGGTTACGGCTATTTCTTTCTGAAAGTTTTACCAGGCATGGTTAGGAACTCAGGTGAGTCTCCGTATCGCATTCGCCCTCGGGCCATTGTTTGGATTTCAGGGGTAGCTGTGAGGATGGTTGCCTCATGTTGATGGAGTGTTTTAATAGCTACCATTTCAGTATTCGGATGTCGCCTTATGAAGCCTTGTATGGGCGGAAGTGTAAGTTGTCGGTCGATTGGTTCGATGTTGGCAAGGTTCAGATAGTTGGTTCATACTTGTTTCGACAGGATGTGGATAGGGTGAAGCTTATCCAGAAGAGATTATTGGCAGCTCAGAGTCAACAGGAGTCGTGCGGATAATCGGCGACGACACTTAGAGCTCAGGTTGACGGTGGGTCTTCTTGAAGGTACCACCCCGGAAAGGGTGTGACGAGTTTTGGAAAACAGAGGAAACTTAGCCCGAGTTACTTTGGGCCTTTTTCAGGTCATGTGAAGAATAGGCCAGGTTGCCTATAGTTAGCATTGCAGTCCGATGTAGGAGGCAGTACGTCCGGTCTTTCATATTGTTATATTCGGAAAAGTATCGGAGATCCATCCAGAGTGTTCCCATGATTAATGATGACCAAGTTGGAGATAGTAACCCCGAGATTTGGAAACTGAAGCAGTAACAGAAATGTGATAAGTTATGAGAAAGAGTTCAAGTGTACAAGAAGGGTACGACGAGTAAGGGAAGAAACGAACATGTGTTAAGAACATAGATGTGATTATTTCTTTTATAAAGAAAAAGGTGCGAAGGGAGTGTCTTTTAGCCCTTGGGTGGGAGCTTTTGTGATGTTAGAGGTGATTCCTCGTGGACTTGGATGTAAGTAATTGCGCGTGTGTTATTTTATGGCCAGGGGTGGCGTGATCGTTTTCGTAAGTATAGTAGTGAAGACTATACTGGCGCATGTATGTTTTGAGACTTAGGAGGAACATTCGGGACGAATGTTACTGGCGAGGGGAGAATGTTATACCGTATTTCAGCAGTATGTACGTAAGGACGCACGTATTTAAAAGTTTTAGCCTTAAGATAGGCAAGGATCGAAAATTTTGTTCACAACTACAAAAGAATCATTTTTCGACTAAACGCTTTACAAAACGCATGGAAGGGAAAATTACGCTATGTCATTAATAATTTTTGGATTTTTCCGAAAGATGAAATATTTTGGACCAACGAGAGGCGACACTTGTCACCTCAAAGTGGACGGTTGTGGTGGCCGAAAGGTGCATCGTTCTGGCCATGTTTTGAGGCCTAAAACATGGGTCATTGTTTGTGAGGATTTGTGGAGTAGGTTGTGGTGCACTTGGGCAAATCTTGACCTCTCCACTTGCCCCCACTTGGCTTGATCTTGGCCCTTGGTTGTCCTATAAATACCCCTAACTCAAGGTTTTCTTCATCCCTTAAATCATTTCTAAGTCTTGAAATCCCTTCCCTTCCTAGTTGTGCTAGCGAAACCCTCCCCTTTGAGGCCTTGCCGAGAAATACCCTCCCTTCCTAAACGGTGCTAGCCGAAAGTACCCCCTTTTCCTTGAGTTGTTTCCAAAAACACCCCCTTTGGTAGAAAAGTATTCTCCAAGTATTGTTACTATTCCAAAATACCTTGGCCCAAATACCTTGTAGTATTCCAAGGTTACACTTATACTAAAAGCCCAGAAATACTATTATATTTCCCTCCAGTCACAAAAACGAACCCTAAGGAAAATCTTCATAGTCGGTTGAAGTGTTAAGTAGAAGTTGCGTAGAACTTCTAAGGGTTGTTTGGAGCGGGTTGGAGCGCCCATAGTAGGAGCTAAACGTTGCTCAGGATCGACATTTAAACTTGGATAATTTTGGGCTTATCGAGGTAAATATCTTGTCCCCCTTTTGTAATTAGAGTTTACATACTGTTGAAGTATAAGAATTAAGTATAAGTTATATACAAGGAAGGTATATAAGAAGGGAATTAAATCAGATTTACATAGGATCTGATTTACTGAGACTTGTGAAGTTTGACTGTAGGAACGCCCAATTTTCCATAGAATCTTGTATCTAGATTTATTCTACCGAGTAGTCTAGACTTTGATAGACTTGTATAACCATTATAGTCAAGATCTGCGAGTAGCATATTCTACTCGGAGGGTGGAAAAGGCTAGCAGGATTACAGTACTTTGGAGCTATTTGCTAATAGTCGATAATCGTCGCGAGGTATGTGATTCTTCCTATCCTCTTGAGCATGATATTTTAAAAGGAATATATTTAGTACGGTAGACGTACGTGTGTTAACTGAACGTAGTTTTACGGCAATGTCTTTTGACTTAAGCCTGAATAATAAGAATCTTGAAGTATTTCAAGAGAGTTAAGGAACCTTTTTGAAAGAAGAGTAACACTTGGTTTTAAAAGTTTTAAAAGCTTAAGAGTTATACTAGCTTTATGGGAAGTTAGGTATGACGACTTAAGAGAAATAAAAAGAATGGTTTATTGATTTTAGAAGTTAAGAGACTTGATCTAAAAAGATAAGAGACTTGACTTAATTGAATTAATATGAATTTTGTTAAAAAGTGTGAAACCTCATTCGTGAGTAATGAGTACTTGGTTTTTAAAAAAAGGAATAATGTTTTACTGATTTCGGAAATCAGAATAAGTTTCGAACAAACCACAGCAGCGCTAATAAAGGGAAATGTATTGACTAATAAAGTATTATGAAAACCAGTAGAAACCTCCATCTGCATAGAAGCTAAGATGAGACAAAATGATATTACATTTCCTAGATCATGGCTGCTTTAATAAGATTGTTATAAACAAGAATAACCTACTCACACATATAAGGCATATGTTTCTCAAATTGTTTTAAAGGAGAATTATATAATTAAGTGATTAAAACTATGAACAATGAAACCTTTCGAAAATGAGAAACTCGAGCATTTGAAATTAGGCAAACTTGAACGTTTGGAAAATAATGTTGTTACTTGATTTTACAAAGGGAAGTGTCTTGGTTTACTTAAAAAGATAGTCACTCTATTTTTTTTATACTACGGGTATTGTGTGACTTTTGTGAAAGAAACGGATCTTTTAAAGAGTTATTGTATGAAGTACTTTGGGGATAAAAACCCGAACTTGCTAACATAAAGTAGAGAGTACCTTGTGTGAATAACTTGATTGTGTTGGTTTGTGATAGCCTTGTAATACTTTCTTGTTGATTTGATAAGTAAACATGTTAGGATGCTACGTGTGTTAGTATCTTGTGATATTTGTGTAAAGGGGTTTCCCTTGTTGTGCTTATGTTGTTTAACGATAAGCTGTTATGTTAGTATTATATCACTCACCTCTTGACATGATTTTGGGGGTTAAGCTGCCCTCCGATGCGGGGTAGACTCATGCGGGTCTGTGTGACCTATGATTCGAGAATACCACGCGGTGCAGGTGACCTATGCGCGAGCTACGAGAGTTCCGTGTTAGTGTGCGCCTTTGTGGTCATGCGCGTCATGTGGCTATGCGCGGATCGCGAGTCCAGACGTTGTCGGGAGTAGCTACCCTCGACGCGGGAATACCTCACGCGGGCCATTGGAGTGGCCTATGCGAGTCGCGGAAGTTCCAGGACTAGACGCGCACATTAGATCATCGCGCGAGTGGCGGCCGATCATGTGGCGGTCTAGACAGATCTCATGATACAGTTTATGACCTTGTTGGTACTGTGGGTTTTAGTAGTCGGCTATGCCTTCGTACTTACCCCATACGGTTTTATTATGACACAGGTGGGACCTGGTGTTCATGTGTATTCCTTGGTGCTTTTATCATAGATCACGGCAGCGAGGAAGGTATTCCACGCATGATTGATGTTGTGGGCGTGAGACCCATAGTTGTATTTGAATGATGACTTTGAGGGCGTGAGTCCCTGACTTGACATGACTGCTTATTTATTGTGAATTGTAGTTTGGTTATCATACATGTCTCCTGCTTTATATAGACTACTATGATTTCGTTTACGATTTTCAGGCCACATACTTGGTACTGTTGTCTCGACTCTTCGGGCCGCGTCATGCCGCAGTAGAGGTACACGATGTTGATCCTCGCTCTTAGGATCACGTTCATTGCTGGGAAGCTCCGTTTCTCGGAGGCTTATCAGTGGTATAGTCCCCGTCGTAGGTACTTACATTCAGTGGTATGGCGGCCCCGCCCCGCCATTGTTGTCATATCATTCTTAGGTCAGTAGTAATCGCTTGGGCGAGTTTGTAATAGGGATGTAATCGTTTGATTCAAGTTATATATATGCCAGAAGGCAAGTTTTCTCGATAAACTGCTTTACACTTCATATTATTTCATGTCATGTTTTATATTCCACGATTACTCGGATGTATGTCTACTGGGTGCCCGGTAGGCACCATCCACGCCCGGTTCGGTCGTGACAAAAGTGGTATCAGAGCAGTTAATCCTCGGAAAGTGTCTACAGACCGTATCTAGTAGAGTCTTGATTATCGGTGTGTTGTGCACCACACCAATAATCAGGAGGCTATAGGATATTTAGGATTGGTTTCCATTCATCTCATTCTGAGATCGTGCCTTAGAGATGTGTTATAAGATGGACCCCTCTAACGTATTTCTTTCCATTACCGTTATGCCTCCGCTGCAGGCAACCCGCCCGTATGGCAAGGCAAATGGCGAGCCGCGAGCAGAGTACAGAGGGTTACGAGGGCATAGTCCCAATCATCACCTGAGGTGGTGCTTCATTCGGGGAGTTCTGCGACGCCACCCCCCAAAGAAAGTCTAGCACAGTAGCGATTGCATCGGGCCATAATATTTGAACCTTCGCCCACGACCGAGCGTAAAGTATGGATTGCAAAGAGACGCCCTTGTTACTAGCTAGGAATTTAGCAACCAGAGAGTATTTTATGTACCGATTTATCACGGGTCTTGATGACTATCTAAGAGAGGGTTGTGCAAGAGTAGCTCTTCAGTCAGGAATGAGCATGGCCTGCGTACGGGCTTATGCGCAGCAGGCCGAGAAACGTAGAGATCGACAGGTTAACCAAGATCAGCAGAAGAGGGCCAGATCGGCAGGGTCCTTTGGTAACTTTCGAGGCGAATTCAGAGTTCGGAGAGGAAGGTGTTAGCTAGAGTGAGGCCACCCCACCCTGGCCGCCAGTGGTAAGTGTCATTATGAGAGTGTCAGACTTTCTTCGACTTGTTTTACTTCATGACAGGCCATTTTGCGAGAAATTTGTCCGACTGCAGTGGCGGATATAGAGACTCACCTTCAGATCGGTGGCTGGTTCGTCACCTTCCTAGCTATGCGCCAACAAAGGTGATTGATTAGAACGACAGAGGGGAGTGAAGCAATAGATACAAGTATATCCTTAACCCTCTAGAGATTTGTAGGTGTGATGAGATGAGTATATTTTAAGTGTTATGTTCTGATAGCATTGTGCTAATTGTGATTAGAAATCATGGTTAGTTAGAAGGGTAAGTTTGGGGATAAGGAAAGTGTGAGCCTTAGAGTTTTATACGTGGAGACCTTAGAGGTAAGGCCATCTCGGGTAAAAGATTAATATTTTTATGATTGTCCCTTATCGGAGTGCATAGTACACGTGAGATATGTGATAAGTCCCTGAGTGGTATGAAATGAAAGAGGGTAGTTGAGCTAAGAAGACCCCTAGGTTTTTCGTGACTTGATTAGTGAGATTGTTCCGGATCGGGGAACAAGAGTTTTTGCGCGATAGCGGGTCGGGTTGAGGACCGAATGCGGGTCAACCCGCGGCCTGTATTGTGGTGGGGTCAGTTTGTGGTGGTCCCGCTGTGTGATAGGGTCATGAGGGTGTTAGGCCCAAGTTTAGTTAACCAGCGTACGAGTTCGTGGAT
Organism: Przewalskia tangutica; assembly: GCA_029844215.1. Lineage (NCBI taxonomy): Eukaryota > Viridiplantae > Streptophyta > Magnoliopsida > Solanales > Solanaceae > Przewalskia > Przewalskia tangutica. The sequence continues at coordinate 80,748,805 of CM056727.1, forward strand.
ACGTTCGACCAGTAGTCGGGCCGATGAGGTCAGCCCATCTTATCTTTCAGTCAAAAACCGTGTACTCTGCAGTAGGTTATGTGAGATGATTATATCAGGAAGGTTGTAAGGCTGCACGAGGTGCCTGCTTTCACCTTATGACAGCATGGAGCCTGTGTTACGCTTATTTCTTTCTGAAAGTTTTACCAGGCAGGGTTAGGAACTCAGGTGAGTCTCCGTATCGCATTCGCCCTCGGGCCATTGTTTGGATTTCAGGGGTAGTGTTATACCCCGTATTTTTAGAGTATGTACGTAAGGACGTACGTAGAAAACTTGAACTTGAAGATTTGGCTTGGCCGATTTTTTTTTGTGCACAACCCCCGGTTAGAGTCGTTTTTCGACGAAACGTTTTCACAGCTTTCGTAGGGAAAATTACGGCTATGTCATTTATATTTTTTTCGGATTTTTCCGAGAGACGAAAAGTGTTGGACCAACAAGAGGGCGCCACTTGGCACCCTCTCATTGGTGGAGTGTGGGCGGTAAAGGTGGCCGAAAGTGAGGCCTTTGTGGTCAAGGGTTGGTAGGATATTTTGTGTGTTAGTTGGTTAGGGTGCACTTGGCAAGATCTTGGCCCTACACTTGCCTTGCACTTGGCAAGATCTTGGCCATTGGTTGGCCTTGGCTTGTCCTATAAATACCCTCTCCCTTTGAAGACTTCTTCATCCAAATAATTTCCTAAGTCTAAAATTCCTCCCTCTTGTTGTATAGTTCTCCCCCCTGGCCGAGAGTTCCCCTCCTAGCTGGTAGGCCGGGTATACACCCCCTCTTGTGGTGCTAGCCGTGGGTACCCCCTAGCCTAGTTGTTTTCGTATAAATACCCTCTTGGTAGAAATACTCAAAAGTATTGTTATAATGCCCAAATTACCTTAGCCGTATACCTTGTAGTATTCTAAGGTTATACCTATACAAAAAGCCTGTAAATACTATTATACTTTCCACTACAAAACCGAAACCCTAAGGAAAATCTCCATAGTTAGTTGGAGCAATAAGTAGAAGTTGGTTAGAACTTCTAAGGGTTGTTTGGAGCGGCCTGAGCGCACGGAGTAGGAGCTAAACCTTGCTCAGATCGACATTATAACTTGATAATTATGGGCTTATCGAGGTAAATATTTTGTCCTCTATTGTAATTGGAAATTACATGATTGTTAGACTATATAGTTGAAGTATACTATATATAGAATCGAACGTTGTTATCGGCAATGTCTTTTGACTTAAGCCCAATATTAAGAAACCTTTTCGAAAGAAGAGTAATCGAATCAGTATTTACATAGGATCAGACATGAGACTTGTGTAGCTTTTCTGTGGAGTAGAATTGTACCCGTTCGGGTTAGATGTATAACCCCTGGTTGGCTTGGTAGCCGCCTCGATAAAGGAGAGATTTACGCTGCATGGGGAAGGTCCGCCGAATTTTCGGTAGAATGTTCTACGATGAGGTCTAAATGTTAATGCGCTTGTGGCCTTATAGGTTGAAGTACTACGTGTGGCGCGATCTACTTGGCTTAAGGAGTAGCCGACGGTTGGAAGTACTTGGAGCGTTTTGCTATTAGTCGATACTCGTCGCGAGGTATGTGAACCTCTTCCTATCTCTTCTAGCATGATATATGTGAACTATGTAGTGCGGTAGACGCATACGTGCTAAATGTATTTGATTGGTTTAACACATAAAGTGTTATAACGGCTTTATGGGAAGTTGGTTATAACAGCTTTATGTTGGTAAGAAAATACTTGTGGTTTTTATAAGGTAACTGATTTGAACTATAACTGTCTTGTTATGTGTTATTAAAGAACTTGAAGTATTTCAAAAGATTTTTTAATCATTTGAAAAGAAGAAGTAATACTTGGTTTTTGAAAACTTAAGAGTTATACTAGCTTTATGGGAAGTTAGGTAATAACGCTTAAGAATGTTTTACCGATTTCGAAATCGAATGTATCGACAAACCATCGCAAATGTTAATAAAAGGAAATGTTTTGACAGATTAAGTATTATTAAACCAAGAGAAACTTCCATCCGCATAGAAGCTAAGATGAGACAAAATGATATTTCCTAGATCATGGTCATTGTAATAAGATTGTTATAAACAATAATATACAACTCACATATAAGACAAATGATTCACAGATAGTTTAAAAGAGAATTATATTATTAAATGAATAAGACTATGAAATACGAAAACTTTCTAAAATAAGAAACTTGAACATTTGAAATTATGCAAAATTCTACGTTTGGATAATAATGTTGTTACTTGATTTTACAAAGATAAGTGTTTTGATTCACTTCAAAAGATAATCACTCTATTTTCATATACTACGTATTGTGTGACTTTTGTGAAAGTAACGATCTTTTAAAAAGTTAATGAATGAAGTACTTTGGGGATAGAAACCCAACATGTTGACATATAGTAGAAAGTACCTTGTGTGTATAACTTGATTGTGTTGGTTTGTGATAGCCTTGTAATACCTTCGTGTTGCTTTGATAAGTAATCATATTAGGACGCTACGTGTGTTAGTATTCGTGATGTTTGTGTAAAGGGGTTTTCCTCGATTGTGCTTATGTTGTTTAAACGATAAACCGTTATGTTGGTATTATACCACTCACCGTGTTTCCGGGTTAAGCCGCCTCCGATGTGGGTAGACTCAGCGGTCCTGGGACCATGATTCGAGAATACCTCACGCGGGTCCCGGGCCTATGCGAGCTACGAGTTCCGTGTTAGTGTGCGCCTTTATGGTCACGCGGTCTATGTGGCTACGCGGATCGCGAGTCCAGATTTACGCCGGAGTAGCTACCGACGCGGGTTATACCTCACGCGCCTATGACCGCCTACGCGAGTCTGCGGAGTTCCAGGGCTAGACGCGCACATTTGATATTGCGGGCGAGTGACCAGCTTTGATCATGTGACGGTCTAGACAGATATCATGATACAGTTTATGACCTTGTTAGTACTGCGGGTGTTAGTAGTCGGCTATGCCTTCGCATTTACCCCGCATCGCTTTATTTGGACACAGTGGACACGTGTTCATGTGTATTCCTCGGTGCTTTTCTATCATTGATCACGCAGCGGAGGAAGGTATTCCACGCATGATTGATGTTGTGGCGCGAGACCCATTGTTATATCGAGTGATGACCGAGGGCGTGAGTCACGACTTGATATGATCGCTTATTTATCAGGAATCGTAGTTTGGTTATCATACATGTCTCCCGCTTTATATAGACTACTATGATTTCATTTACGATTTTCGATTCACATACTGCACTGTTATCGACCTCCTCGGGGCTGCGTTCATGCCGCAGTAAAGGTACACGATCGTCGATCCTCGCTCTTAGGGTCACATTCAGCGTTGAAGCTCGTTCCTCCGAGGCTTATTCGTATAGTCCCCGTTGTTGTAGGTGCTTACATTCGAGTGGTATGACGGCCCCCCCGTCGTTGTTGTCATGTCATTCGTAGAGGTCCAGAGTATCGCCAGGCGTGGTTTGTACAAAGGATTAAACTGCTCGAGTTGAAAGAGTTGTTGTTTCTATATATATGCCGAAAGGCAAGTTTTCTGAGTTATTGTTTATACGTCCGTTATTTTATGTTATTGATTTATGTTCCGCTGATTTTCTCGGATGTATGACTACTGGGTGCCCGGTAAGGCACGACCACGCCCGGTTCGATCGTGACAAAAGTGGTATCGAGCGCTTAATCCTCGTAAAGTGTCTACGCATCGTATCCAAGAAGTCTTGATTATCGGTGTGTTGCGCACCACACCAATAATCGTGAAGCTATAGGATATTTAGGATTGGTTTCTATTTCTTCTCACTCGAGATCGTGCCTTAGAGTCGTGTTGTAAGTTGGACCTCTAACGTATTTCTTTCCTTACCGCTATGCCTCCGCGCAGGCAACCCGCCCAGAGGCAAGGCAGCCGAGGAGCCGCGAGCAGTAAATCTGAGGGTTACGTGGGCACAGAGCCCAATTATCACCTGGGTGGTGCTTCATTCGGGAGTTCTGCGACGCCACTAGCCCCAAAGAGTTTAGCACGGCGGCAGCTCCTCTGCGGCCATGATATTTGAACCTTCAGTTCCACGACCGGGAACAGAGAATATAGATTTCAAGGAGGCGACCCTGTTACTAACTATGGATTTGACTACCAGAGGGTATACCGATGTACCGCGAGTCTTGATGAATATCAACGAGAAGGTTGTGCAAAAGTAATTCTTGATTGGGCTCGAGCATGGCACGTACGGGCTTACGCAGCAGCCGAAAACGTAGAGATCGACGGGTTAACGGCGACGCAGGCAGGCCGAGCAAAGAAGGTCCTTTGGTAACTTTTGAGGCGAGTCGCCACCAATGGATTAGATTATGCACATCCACCGCAGGCAAATGAGGTCCTCCACGACTGTCAGGACGTTCGGGGTACGCGGGAGTGGGGCAGAGCGCCAGATCTTCCGGTTCCCAGTGTGACCGCCGTCATCCCGGGGAATGTCGTCTTTTAGTTGGTACTTGTTGTACCTAGGACCGTCAGGGTCTGATGTCGAAAGAGTGTCCTTGTAGGAGGACTTAGCCTTCAGGATCGATGGGTAGTCGTCACCTTCCTTAGCTACGCGCTCACGGCGTGTTGATTAGAACAACTTAAGGGAGTGAGCAAGAGAGACAGGTTTATCCTTAACCCTCTAGAGATTAGTACGTGATAAGGTGAGTATACCTTAAGTGCTATGTTCTGATAGCAGTAGGTTAGTTGTGATTAGAAATTATGGTGGGTTAACCGAGTAAGATTTTGGGGGATAGAGAAGGTGTGAGCCTTAGAGTGTTATACGTAGAGACCTTAGAGGTAAGGCCATCTCGAGTAAAAGATGTATTGTTTATGTTTGACCCTTATAGGAGTGCATAGTGCACGTGAGTTATGTTTGTGGGATAAGTCCCTGAGTAGTGTGGAATGAAAGAGGGTAGTTGAGCTAAGAAGACCGCTAGGTTTTCGTAACGTGATTAGTGAGAGTTTTCCTTCGGGGAGCTAGCGTTGTGCTGCGTTGCCGGTCGGGTTGAGGCCACGTTGTGGGTCAACCCACCGCATGTTCGTGGTGGGGTCGGTTTGTGGTGGTCCCGCCTGTGTAGGTCACGAGGTGTTAGGCCCAGTTTAGTTAACCAACAGACGAGTTCGTGGACGATTCGACCAAAGAGTCGCCGGCGAGGTCACCGCCTTGTCTTCTAGCAAAGACCGTTTACTCGGCGGTGTTGATTAACTGAAAGGTTGAGAGGTCGCACGGGTGCCTACCTTCACCTTATGACAGCGGTGGAGCCTGGTACTACTGTTTTTGTTTCCGAAGTTTTACCAAGCAGGTTAAGAACTCAGTGAGTCTCAGACCGCATTCGCCTCTGCCGGTGTGTGTATTTCGAGGTAGTGCGGGATTGTTGTCTCTGTGGAGGAGTGTTTAAGCTACCATTTCGTTTTCGAATGTCGCCTTATGAGGCCTTGTAGGGCGGAAGTGTAAGTCACGGTCGATTGGTTCGATGTTGGCAAGATTCGATAGTTGGTTGAGCTTGTTCCAGCAGATCGTGGAAGTGGTAAAGCTTGTCTGCAGGAGGTTCGGCTCGGAGAAATCGTATGATAATCGGCGACGACGCTAGAGTTCGTGTTGACGGTCGGTCTTCTTGAAGATACCACCCGGTTTGGGTGTGACGAGTTTTGGAAAACAGAGGAAACTTAGCCCGAGTTACTTTGGGCCTTACTGGTGCAGAGTAGGCGGGTTGCCTATATGTTAGCTTTGCCGTCCGACTTAGGCAAGACGTCCGGTCTTTCGTGTTGCTATATGCAGAAAAGTATCGGAGATCCATTCAGAGTGTTCCCAGTTAATGATGACCCAATTGGAGATAGTAACCCCGAGATTTGGAAACTGAAGCAGTATCAGAAATGTGGTAAGAGTTCGAGTGTACGATACCTCGTGGATCGCATGCAGCCAGGTACCATTTGTTAGGTCGCCGGAGTGACACTAGAACCTCGCGGCAAAGTGACAAAAGTGGTATCACGACGAGTAAAGGGAGAAGCGAGCATGTATTGCGAGCAGAGATGTGACCATTTCTATTGTATGGAGAAAGTGCGAAGGAATTATATTTTAGACCCTTGGATGTAGTTTTTTTTGTGGCCATGTGTGGCAAGGATTGTTTCGTAAGTATAGTAGTGAAGACTATACTGGCGCACGTTGGTTTTTGAGACTTAGAAGGAACATTCGGGACGAATGTTTCTAAGGAGGGGAGAATGTTATACCCCGTATTTTTAGAGTATGTACGTAAGGACGTACGTAGAAAACTTGAACTTGAAGATTTGGCTTGGCCGATTTTTTTTTGTGCACAACCCCCGGTTAGAGTCGTTTTTCGACGAAACGTTTTCACTTTTTCGTAGGAAAATTCGCTATGTCATTTATATTTTTGCGGATTTTTCCGAGAGACGAAGCGTGTTGACCAACAAGAGGGCGCCACTTGGCACCCTCTCATTGGTGGAGTGTGGGCGAAAGGTGGCGAAAGTGAGGCCTTTGTGGTCAAGGGTTGGTAGGATATTTTGTGTGTTAGTTGGTTAGGTGCACTTGGCAAGATCTTGCCCTACACTTGCCTTGCACTTGGCAAGATCTTGCCATTGGTTGGCCTTGGCTTGTCCTATAAATACCCTCTCCCTTTGAAGACTTCTTCATCCAAATAATTTCCTAAGTCTAAAATTCCTCCTCCCTTGTTGTATAGTTCTCGCCCCCTTGGCCGAGAGTTCCCTCCTAGTGGGTAGGCCGAGGTATACACCCCCTCTTGTGGTGCTAGCCGTGGGTACCCCTAGCCTAGTTGTTTTCGTATAAATACCCTCTTGGTAGAAATACTCTCAAAAGTATTGTTATAATGCCCAAATTACCTTAGCCGTATACCTTGTAGTATTCTAAGGTTATACCTATACAAAAAGCCTGTAAATACTATTATACTTTCCGTCACAATACAAAACCGAAACCCTAAGGAAAATCTCCATAGTTAGTTGAGCAATAAGTAGAAGTTGGTTAGAACTTCTAAGGGTTGTTTGAGCGCCTGAGCGCACTGAGTAGGAGCTAAACCTTGCTCAGGATCGACATTATAACTTGATAATTATGGGCTTATCGAGGTAAATATTTTGTCCTCTATTGTAATTGGAAATTACATGATTGTTAGACTATATAGTTGAAGTATACTATATAGAATCAACGTTGTTATCGCAATGTCTTTTGACTTAAGCTCAATATTAAGAAACCTTTTCAAAGAAGAGTAATCGAATCAGATTTTTACATAGGATCAGACATTAAGAGACTTGTGTAGCTTTTCGTGAGTAGAATTGTACGTTCGTTAGATGTATAACCCCCGGTTGGCTTGTAGCCTCGATAAAGCGAGGAGATTTACGCTGTCATGTGGAAGGTGCGCCGAATTTTCGTAGAATGTTCTACGATGAGGTCTAAATGTTAATAAGCGCTTGTGGCCTTATAGGTTGAAGTACTACGTGTGGCGCGATCTACTTGGCTTAAGGAGTAGCCGGCGATTGGAAGTACTTGAGCGCTTTGCTATTAGTCGATACTCGTCGCGAGGTATGTGAACCTCTTCCTATCTCTTCTAGCATGATATATGTGAACTATGTAGTACAGAGACGCATATGCTAAATGTATTTGATTGGTTTAACACGTAAAGTGTTATAACGGCTTTATGGGAAGTTGGTTATAACGACTTTATGTTGGTAAGAAAATACTTGTGGTTTTTAAAAGGTAATCGATTTGAACTATAACTGGCTCGTTATGTGTTAATAAAGAACTTGAAGTATTTCAAAAGATTTTTGAATCATTTCGAAAGGAGAAGTAATACTTGGTTTTTGAAAACTTAAGAGTTATACTAGCTTTATGGGAAGTTAGGTAATAACGCTTAAGAATGTTTTATCGATTTGAAATCGAATGTGTATCGACAAACCACTGCAGCGTTAATAAAAGGAAATGTTTTGACAGATTAAGTATTATTAAAACCAGGAGAAACTTCCATCTGCATAGAAGCTAAGATGAGACAAAATGATATTTCCTAGATCATGGTCATTGTAATAAGATTGTTATAAACAAGAATATCCTACTCACATATAAGACTTATGTTTCTCAGATAGTTTAAAAGAGAATTATATTCTTAAATGAATAAGACTATGAACTACGAAACCTTTCTAAAATAAGAAACGTGAACATTTGAAATTAGGCAAACTTGGACGTTTGGATAATAATGTTGTTACTTGATTTTACAAAGATAAGTGTTTTGATTCACTTCAAAAGATAATCACTCTATTTTCATATACTACGGGTATTGTGTGACTTTTGTGAAAGTAACGTATCTTTTAAAAAGTTAATGAATGAAGTACTTTGGGGATAGAAACCCGAACATGTTGACATATAGTAGAAAGTACCTTGTGTGTATAACTTGATTGTGTTGGTTTGTGATAGCCTTGTAATACCTTCGTGTTGCTTTGATAAGTAATCATATTAGGATGCTACGTGTGTTAGTATTCTGTGATGTTTGTGTAAAGGGGTTTTCCCTTGATTGTGCTTATGTTGTTTAAACGATAAACTGTTATGTTGGTATTATACCACTCACCGTGTTTCCGGGGGTTAAGCGCCTCCGATGCGGGTAGACTCGGCGATGCAGGACCATGATTCGAGAATACCTCACGCGGGTCCCGGGCCTATGCGAGCTACGAGAGTTCCGTGTTAGTGTGCGGCCTTTATGGTCATGCGGTGCATGTGGCTACGCGGATCGCGAGTCGGGGCGACGCCGGAGTAGCTACCGACGCGGGTTATACCTCATGCGGGCCTATGACCGCCTACGCGAGTCGCGGAGTTCTGTGGCTAGACGCGCACATTTGATATTGCGGGCGGCGACCGCCTTTGATCATGTGACGGTTCAGACAGATATCATGATACATTTTATGACCTTGTTAGTACCGCTGGTGTTAGTAGTCGGCTATGCCTTCGCATTTACCCCGCATCGCTTTATTTGGACACGCGGACCCGTTGTTCATGTGTATTCCTTGGTGCTTTTCTATCATTGATCGGCAGTGAGGAAGGTATTCCACGCATGATTGATGTTGTGGGCGTGAGACCCATAGTTATATCGAGTGATGACTTCGAGGCGTGAGTCCCCGACTTGATATGACCGCTATTTATTGTGAACTATAGTTTGGTTATCATACATGTCTCCTCGCTTTATATAGACTACTATGATTTCATTTACTGATTTTCGCCACATACTCGGACTGTTGTAATCGACTCCTTCGGGGCTGCTCATGCCGCAGTAAAGGTACACCGCCGTCGATCCTCGCTCTTGGTCACGATTCAGCGTTGGAAGCTCCGTTCCTCCGAGGCTTATTCGTATAGTCCCTGTTGTCAGGTGCTACATTCGTGGTATGACGGCCCCGTCCCGTTGTTGTCATGTCATTCGTAGAGGTGCGTAGTAATCGCCAAGTGTGGTTTGTACAAAGGATTAAACTGCTCGTTGAAAGAGTTGTTGTTTCTATATATATGCCGAAAGGCAAGTTTTCACAGGTTATTGTTTATACTTCCGTTATTTTATGTTATTGATTTATGTTCTGCTGATTTTCTCTGATGTATGACTACTGGGGTGCCCGGGGTAAGACACCAGTCACGGGCCCGGGTTCGGGTCGTGACAGGTAGCTGTGAGGATGGTTGCCTCATGCTGAGGGAGTGTTTTAATAGCTACCATTTCAGTATTCGGATGTCGCCTTATGAAGCCTTGTATGGGCGGAAGTGTAAGTTGTCGGTCGATTGGTTCGATGTTGGCAAGGTTCAGATAGTTGGTTCATACTTGTTTCGACAGGATGTGGATAGGGTGAAGCTTATCCAGAAGATATTATTGGAAGCTCGAGTCAGCGAGTCGATGGATAATCGGCGACGACACTTAGAGCTCAGGTTGACGGTGAGTCTTCTTGAAGGTACCACCCCGGAAAGGGTGTGACGAGTTTTGGAAAACAGAGGAAACTTAGCCCGAGTTACTTTGGGCCTTTTTCAGGTCATGTGAAGAATAGGCCAGGTTGCCTATAGTTAGCATTGTCGTCCGACGTAGGAGGCAGTACGTCCGGTCTTTCATATTGTTATATTCGGAAAAGTATCGGAGATCCATCCAGAGTGTTCCCATGATTAATGATGACCAAGTTGGAGATAGTAACCCCGATATTTGGAAACTGAAGCAGTAACAGAAATGTGGTAAGTTATGAGAAAGAGTTCAAGTGTACGAGAAGGGTACGACGAGTAAGGGAAGAAGCGAACATGTTGTTATACCCCGTATTTCCTGAGTATGTACGTTTGGACGTACGTACGAAATTTGAGCCTTAAGTTAGGCATAGGACCGAAATTTGGGCACAAGTGCCGAATAGAGTCGTTTTTCGACGAAACGTTTCCACAGCTTTCGTAGGGAAAATTCCGGCTATGTCATTTATAATTTTTGCGGATTTTTCCGAGTGACTAAACATTTTTGGACCAACGGGAGGGTGACACTTGTCACCCTCATTGGACGGTTTAGGGGGGGCGGTCAAGGGTGGTTGGCCTTGGCCGATTGGTCCCTTAGTTTTGGCCTTGTTTTGTGCCATGTTTTGTGGAGTGTTTTGTGGAGTAGGGGTTAGGGTGCACTTGGCTTGATCTTGTCCTTACACTTGCTATACACTTGGAAGGATCTTGGCCCTTGGTTGGCCTTTGGTTTTGCTATAAATACCCCCCTAAGCTTGAAGACTTCATCCATTCCTAAAATCCCCAAGTCTTGAAAATCCTCCCTCCCTTTCTTGTGCTCTAGCCGTGAGCTTCCCCCTCCCCCCCTTTTCGTGTGGCCTTTGGCCGAGAGGGATTCCCCTCCCCCTCCTAGTAGTGTGGCCGTGGGGTACCCCCCCCCCTAGCCTAGTTGTTTTCGTATAATACCCCTTGTTGTGGTATAGAAATACTCTCCTAGTATTGTTATAATGCCCAAATACCTTGGCCCAAATACCTTGTAGTATTCCCAAGGTTACACTTATACAAAAGCCCAGAAATACTATTATACTTCCCTCAGTCACAAAACGAAACCCTAAGGAAAACCTTCATAGTCGGTTGAAGTGTTTAAGTAGAAGTTGCGAAGAACTTCTAAGGGTTGTTTGGAGCGGATTGGAGCGCCGGAGTAGGAGCTAAACGTTGTTCAGGATCGACATATAACTTGGATAATTTTGGGCTTATCGAGGTAAACACTCTTGACCTTCATTGTAATTGGGAATTACATATTGTAGGAATATATAGTTAAGGTATACTATATATAGAAGTGAACATAATTGTGCGCAATGTCTTTTGACTTAAGCTCGAATAATACTTACGGAATGTCTTGCGACTTAAGCCCGAATATAAAGAAGAGAATGAATCAGAATTACATAGGACAGACATACAGAGACTTGTGTAGCATTGATGTGTAGTAGAGTTGTACACGCCCGGTTAGACGTAAACCCCCGGTTGGTTGGGTAGCCTCGATAGAGAGGAGATTTACGTTGCATGGGGAGGTCGCCAATTTTCAGAGAATATTCTACGTGGAGACCTTGATGTTAATAGGCGCCAGTGGCCTCTATAGGTCAAGTACTACGTGTGGCGTGATCTACTTGGGCAGGAGTAGCCGACGGTTTGAGGTACTTGGAGCGTTTTGCTATTAGTCGATAATCATCGCGAGGTATGTGAACCTCTTCCTATCTGTTCTAGCATGATATGTGTATAACTATGTAGTACGTTAGACGTACATGTGTTAACTGTATTTGATTGGTTTGAAACATAAGGTGTTATAACGGCTTTATGGGAAGTTGGTTATAAATTTTATGTAGGTAAGAAAATGCCTTGTGGTTTTAAAAGGTAACTGACTTGATATGTGTTAATAAAGAACTTGAAGTATTTCAAAAGATTCTTGAATCGTTTTGAAAGCTTAAGAGTTATACTAGCTTTAAGGGAAGTTAGGTATAACGGCTTAAGAATGTTTTACTGATTTCGGAAATCAGAATGTGTATCGACAAACCACTGCAGCGTTAATAAAAGGAAAATGTATTGACTAATGAAGTATTATTAAAACCAGTAGAAACCTCCATCTGCATAGAAGCTAAGATAAGACAAAATGATATTACATTTCCTAGATCATGGCTGCTTAATAAGATTGATTATGAATAAGAATAACCTACACTCATATAAGGCATATGTTACTCAATAGTTTTAAAAAGGGATTAAGACATTGAACTATGAAACTTTTCTAAAAAGAGACTTGTGTAATGAATATTAGGCAAACTGGAACTTTAGGGAAAAGAAAGGCATTGTGTTGTCTTAAAATGTTTTAAAACTTAAAGTGTTATAACAGCTTTATGGGAAGTTGGTTATAACGACTTTATGAGAACAAAAGAAGGGTTTTTATCATTGGTTTTAAATGTGGAAACTTGGCTTTAATAAGAGAAGTTGTTTCTGTTGCGTACAAGATGTCAGTCACTCGATTTTTATACTACGGGTATCGGGTGACTTTTATAAAAGGAATGGATCTCTTTAAAAGGAATTTAACGCACGTAGTACTTTAGGTTAAAAACCCGGACTTTGGCATAAAATGAAAGTACCTTGAGTTGTGTAACTTGCCTATGCTTGTTGTTGTGTAGCTTGCTTATGCTTGTGGTGATAGCCTTTGTTGTGCAAATGGTGTTCTATATAACCGCGTCTCTCAATGAGTGCTTGGATCGTTGAGGACTTACTTGACGCGTCGGCGGTGACGGAAAATTCCACGTATGCTCGCTGATAGTGTTATTCCATGGACTAGCTCTCCACGAGGTTTCTTCGTTTCGCCTTGGTACGGTGGTGGCTTGCCAGATTTGCCCCGCCTCGTGGCTGATTCGCCTCGTACTGGTAGTTAGCCCTCGTGACTTGCCCCGCTCGTAGTAGGACGAAGTCTCGTGATACGACCTCGTACCGGTGGTCACCAGATTTGCTTCGCCGCCACGTGACCGGCCTTGGTATTCGTAGTCGGCCTCGTGACTTGCCCCGTGTCAACTTCGTGTTTGTGGGTTGCATTGTATTATTGGTACGGTCGGATCCGTAGTTGTACTTGTCCCAGACGGTTTTATGACACAGTGGGACTCGTGTTCATGTATACTCCTTGGTATTGTTATATCATAACCGCCGGCGGTGAGGAAGAAATTCCACGCACGAGTGATAATAAGAGGCGAGTCCCCGACTTGATGAATCGTTATATGTTATGCATCGTAGTTTGGTCATCATACATGTCTCTGCTTTATATAAACTATTATGATTTCATTTACGATTTTCTGCTTCACATACTTGGTACTGTTATCGACCTCCTTCGGGGCCGTTCATGCCGCAGGTAAGCACATCTACCGTCGATCCCCGCGTTTAGGATCTCATTTCAGTTTTGGGAAGCTCCGTTCCATCTGAGGCTTATCTTTGTATGTTACCCCGAGTCCGTAAGTTCTGTACGCTCGTGGTATGGCCCCGTCCCGCCATAGTTGTTGTATAAATCTTAGAGGTCCGTAGCACCGCTGCGCGCGTGGTCAGGGATCAGAATCGCTCAAATGTCTTTATATATATATGTTGAAAGGCAACGCTTTGTTGGCCTGCTTATTTTTAATATCTCTCATTTAAAGTTCATGTTTTACTTTCCGCTGATTTTCTCTGATGATTGTATCACTAGGGTGCCCGGGGTAAGGCACCAGTCACGGGCCCGGTTTCGGGGTGTGACAAAGTGGTATCAGAGCAGTTAGTCCTCGGAAAGTGTCTACAGACCGTGTCTAGTAGAGTCTTGATTATCGATGTGTTGTGCACCACATCTATAATCAGGAGACTGCAGTACATTTAGGATTGGTTTCCATTCTTCTCATTCTGAGATCGTGCCTTAGAGCTGTGTGATAAGTTGGACCCCTCTGACGTACTTCGCTTTTACGATTATGCCTCCGCGTAAGGCAACCCGGCCCGTGGCGGCAAGGCAGAGGAAGCCGCGAGTAGAGCAATGGCAGAGACCACAAGACTCGAGCCTCCACCCCGCACCGAGCAGAGGAGATGAGTCACAAGGAGTGGGCTTAATGGCCGTGGTCAGGCCGACTTGAGGATAGGCCGACGCAGCAGCCAAAGAATACCATGGTTCACCCTAGATCGAGATAGTTCGAGGCTACGGATTTTCCGAGTTGTAGCCGCGAGTTTTATGGGTCGAGGCACGAGGATGATCGCAGGAGTTCATCCGGCGATTCTGATCATGAGAGTAATCAAGGCATCGGAGACCGAGTGGTCCTAGGTTCACATCAATCGCGTGATACCGCTGATCGTTTGATTCGTGAGCTGCCAGGGAGAGCATGCACTTCCACCTTTTGGGACGAGTTCTCGAGGCCTTTCTTGCACATTTCTTGCCTCCACAGATGAGGGCTCGCGCATGATTTTTGGTGTTACGCAGTAATCCGCGCACGGTTCGGGAGTACAATGTAGAGTTCGACTCATTAGCCCTGCAGACGCCCCGCGTTGGTAGCTAGTATGGAGGATCGAGTGCACCGATTTGTTACAGTGGCTCGATGATCACCTAGCCGAGTTGTTCGGTAGCTCTTCACCGGCATGGACATTGCGCCGCACGCAGCGTATGCACTTGGATGTGAGGAGCAGATAAATCGACGAATGACTGGTCGCAGAAGAGGCCGAACAGCAGGTCCTTTGGTGACTTTCGAGGCGGACCGCCTCAAAGAAGAGCCGATTATGCGCCTCCACCAAGACTGAGTGGTCCTCCACGCCTTTCGGACCTTTGGGATATTCAGTGCAGTCGTGGCTCCTGTGTTTCAGATTTTGAGGAGTAGAGTGCTCGCGGATGAGGTTGCCCTTTGTCTCGGTGTGGCGTTGTGGAAAACATCATAAGTGAAAGTGTCGCATCGACTCGGGAGATTGTTATTTTGCGCCAACAGGGCCATCCGGCAAGAGATCGTCCGACCAGGGTAGCACCGGGTAGATAGCATGGACTACTAGAGCGATTATGGTTCTTCACCTTCCATAGCTAGGCAGATGTTCGTACACCTACAGCCCCTAGAGGTCGCTGGAGTTCCCAGTTTTAGCGGTCCTTTGAACCGCCGATTTTCAGGTATATCCTTAACCCTCTAGAGACTTATATGTATTGATGTTGATGATGTGTTTAGTGTTATGTTGGTTATGAGTTAGAAAGCTTGGCTAGTTGAAAGGATAGGTGTGGGGGCATGGAAAGTGCGAACCTTAGAATATTTCGTGTTGAGACCTTAGATGTGAGGTCATCTTGAATAAAAGATTTTACGGTTAGTCCTTGTTGAAATACTTGGTTTGCGTATAAATGTGTTGTGGGATAAGTCCATGGGTAGTGTGAAATGGAAGTGGTAGCTTTCCTGACCTATATAGGTAAGATTGTTAGGATCGGGAACAAGAGCTTGACGCGTTAAGTGGGTCGGTTGGGGCCATGTTGCGGCCAACCCGCGGCTGCTTTCGGCGCTGGGTCAGCTGGGTGGTCCCGCCAGTGGTAGGGTCACGAGGGTGCTAGGCCCAAGTTTAGTTGACCATCGATGAGTTCGTGGGTATGTTCGACTGTATAGACGAAGGCGGGAATGGCCTTAAGGAAGATTGAGGCTAGTAGGATGACCAAGTTGAGGTGGTGACTCCAAGGTTTCAAATCAAGCGATGATCAAGTGTGGTACGTATACTAGAAGAGTTCGAGTGTTCGAGAAGAGTACGACGAGTAAGGAAGGAAGAGAACGTGTGATATTTCGTGGCCAGGTGTGGCGTTGGCAACTTGCTAGAGGAACTTCATCGATATCCGCCTTGAGAAGGAACATTCGGGACGAATGTTTCTAAGAGGAGAATGTTATACCGTATTTCCGCAGTATGTACGTATGGACGTGCGACGTAAATTTGAGCCTTAAGTTAGGCATAGGATCAAATTTGGGCACAAGTGCCGAATAGAGTCATTTTTCGACGAAACGTTTCCACAGCTTTCGTAGGGAAAATTCCGGCTATGTCATTTATAATTTTTGCGGATTTTTCCGAGTGACTAAATATTTTTGGACCAACGGGAGGGTGACACTTGTCACCCTCATTAGACGATTTCAGTGGGGCGGGTGGTTGGCCTTGGCCGATTGGTCCCTTAGTTTTGGCCTTGTTTTGTGCCATGTTTTGTGGAGTGTTTTGTGGAGTAGGGTTAGGTGCACTTGGCTTGATCTTGTCCTTACACTTGCTATACACTTGGAAGGATCTTGGCCCTTGGTTGTCCTTTGGTTTTGCTATAAAGACCCCCCTAAGCTTGAAGACTTCATCCATTCCTAAAATCCCCAAGTCTTGAAAATCCTCCCTCCCTTTCTTGTGCTCTAGCCGTGAGCTTCCTCCCCTTTTTCGTGGCCTTTGGCCGAGAGGATTCCTCCTCCTCCTAGTGTGGCCGTGGGTACCCCTAGCCTAGTTGTTTTCAGATAATACCCCTTTGTGGTATAGAAATACTCTCCTAGTATTGTTATAATGCCCAAATACCTCGCCCAAATACCTTGTAGTATTCCCAAGGTTACACTTATACAAAAGCCGAAATACTATTATACTTCCTCACCACAAAACGAACCCAAGGAAAACCTTCATAGTCGGTTGAAGTGTTTAAGTAGAAGTTGCAAGAGCTTCAGGCGGTTGTTTGAGCGGATTGAGCGCGAGTAGGAGCTAAACGTTGTTCGGGATCGACATATAACTTGGATAATTTTGGGCTTATCGAGGTAAACACTCTTGACCTTCATTGTAATTGGGAATTACATATTGTAGGAATATATAGTTAAGGTATACTATATATAGAAGTGAACATAATTGTGCGGCAATGTCTTTTGACTTAAGCTCGAATAATACTTACGCAATGTCTTGCGACTTAAGCCCAATATAAAGAAGAGAATCGAATCGTAATTACATAGTATCAGACATGGAGACTTGGTAGCATTGATGTGTAGTAGAGTTGTACACGCCCGGTTAGGCGTGTAAACCCCCAGTTGGCCGGGTAGCCTACCGATAGAGGAGATTTACGCTGTTGTGGAGGCGCCACAAATTTTCGTAGAATATTCTACGTGGAGACCTTGATGTTAATAGGCGCCTCAGGGCCTCTATAGGTCAAGTACTACGTGTGGCGTGATCTACTTGGCTTAAGGAGTAGCCGACGGTTTGAGGTACTTGGAGCGTTTTGCTATTAGTCGATAATCATCGCGAGGTATGTGAACCTCTTCCTATCTGTTCTAGCATGATATGTGTATAACTATGTAGTACGTTAGACGCATACGTGTTAATCAGATTTGATTGGTTTGAAACATAAGGTGTTATAACGGCTTTATGGGAAGTTGTTATAACGACCTTTATGTAGGTAAGAAAATGCCTTGTGGTTTTAAAAGGTAACTGACTTGATATGTGTTAATAAAGAACTTGAAGTATTTCAAAAGATTCTTGAATCGTTTTGAAAGCTTAAGAGTTATACTAGCTTTAAGGGAAGTTAGGTATAACGGCTTAAGAATGTTTTACTGATTTCGGAAATCAGAATGTGTATCGACAAACCACTGCAGCGTTAATAAAAGGAAAATGTATTGACTAATGAAGTATTATTAAAACCAAGAGAAACCTCCATCCGCATGTGCTAAGATAAGACAAAATGATATTACATTTCCTAGATCATGGCTGCTTAATAAGATTGATTATGAATAAGAATAACCTACACTCATATAAGGCATATGTTACTCAATAGTTTTAAAAAGGGATTAAGACATTGAACTATGAAACTTTTCTAAAAAGAGACTTGTGTAATGAATATTAGGCAAACTGGAACTTTAGGGAAAAGAAAGGCATTGTGTTGTGTTAAAATGTTTTAAAACTTAAAGTGTTATAACACTTTATGGGAAGTTGGTTATAACGACTTTATGAGAACAAAAAGGGTTTTTATCATTGGTTTTAAATGTGGAAACTTGGCTTTAATAAGAGAAGTTGTTTCGTTTGCTTAAAAGATGTAAGTCACTCTATTTTTATACTACGGTATCGGGTGACTTTTATAAAAGGAATGGATCTCTTTAAAAGGAATTTAACGACGTAGTACTTTAGGGTTAAAACCCGACTTTGGCATAAAATGAAAGTACCTCGAGTTGTGTAACTTGCCTATGCTTGTTGTTGTGTAGCTTGCTTATGCTTGTGGTGATAGCCTTTGTTGTGCAAATGGTGTTCTATATAACCGCGTCTCTCAATGGAGTCTTGGCCGACCGTTGAGGACTTACTTGACGCGTCAGCGGACGGAAAATTCCACGTATGCTCGCGCTGATAGTGTTATTCCATGGACTAGCTCTCCACGAGGTTTCTTCGTTCGCCTTGGTACCGGTGGTCGCCAGATTGCCCGCCTCGTGGCTGATTCGGCCTCGTACTGGTAGTTAGCCCTCGCACTTGCCCCGCTCGGTGTAGTGACGGTCTCGTGATACGCCTTGGTACCCGGTGGTCACCCTCGACTTGCCGTCGGCCACCACGTGACCGCCTTGGTATCCGTAGTCGGCTCGACTTGCCCCGTGTCAACTTCGTGTTTGTGGTTGCATTGTATTATTAGTGCGGTCGGATCCGTAGTTGTACTTGTCCTCAGACGGTTTTTATGACACGTGGGACTCGTGTTCATGTATACTCCTTGTATTGTTATATCATAAATCGCCGCGGTGAGGAAGAAATTCCACGCACGAGTGATAATAAGGAGGCGGAGTCCCCGACTTGACGAATCGGTTATATGTTATGTCGTAGTTTGGTCATCATACATGTCTCCCGCTTTATATAAACTATTATGATTTCATTTACGATTTTCTGATTCACATACTTGGTACTGTTATCGACCTCCTTCGGGCCTGCGTTCATGCCGCAGTAAGTACATCTACCGCCGATCCCCGCGTTAGGATCTCATTTCAGCGTTTGGGAAGCTCCGTTCCAACCGAGGCTTATCTTTGTATGTTACCCGAGTCCGTAAGTTCTTATGCGTTCAGGTATGGCGGCCCTGTCCGTCATAGTTGTTGTATAAATCTTAGAGGTGCAGAGTAATCACAGGCGGGGTTGTAAGGATTATCGCTCAAATGTCTTTATATATATATGTTGAAAGGCAACTGCTTTGGTTGCTTTGCTTATTTTTAATATCTCTCATTTCATGTTCATGTTTTACTTTCCGCTGATTTTCTCTGATGATTGTATCACTAGGGTGCCCGGGGTAAGGCACCAGTCACGGGCCCGGATTCGGGGTGTGACACATGTGTTAAGAACATAGATGTGATTATTTCTTTTGTAAAGAAAAAGGTGCGAAGGGAGTGTCTTTTAGCCCTTGGGTGGGAGCTTTTGTGATGTTAGAGGTGATTCCTCGTGGACTTGGATGTAAGTAATTGCGCGTGTGTTATTTTATGGCCAGGGGTGGCGTGATCGTTTTCGTAAGTATAGTAGTGAAGACTATACTGGCGCATGTATGTTTTGAGACTTAGGAGGAACATTCGGGACGAATGTTTCTAAGGAGGGGAGAATGTTATACCCCGTATTTCCAGAGTATGTACGTAAGGACGTACGTACGAAAGTTTTAGCCTTAAGATGGGCAAGGATCGAAAATTTTGTTCACAACTACCGAAAAGAATCGCTGACTAAACGCTTTACAAAACGCAAGGCGGAAAAAATTACGGCTATGTCATTAATAATTTTTGCGGATTTTTCCGAAAGATGAAATATTTTGGACCAACGAGAGGGCGACACTTGTCACCCTCAAAGTGGACGGTTGTGGTGGCCGAAAGGTGCACGTTCTTGGCCATGTTTTGAGGCCTAAAACATGGGTCATTGTTTGTGAGGATTTGTGGAGTAGGGTTAGTGCGCACTGGGCAAATCTTGACCCTCCACTTTCCCACAGCTTGATCTTGCCCTTGGTTGTCCTATAAATACCCCTAACTCAAGGTTTTCTTCATCCCTTAAATCATTTCTAAGTCTTCAAATCCCTCCCTTCCTAGTTGTGCTAGCCGAAACCCTCCCCTTTGTGAGGCCTTGGCCGAGAAATACCCTCCCCCGTCCTAAATGGTGCTAGCCGAAAGTACCCCTTTTCCTTGAGTTGTTTCGTAAAAACACCCCCTTTGGTAGAAAAGTATTCTCCAAGTATTGTTACTATTCCAAAATACCTTGGCCCAAATACCTTGTAGTATTCCAAGGTTACACCTATACTAAAAGCCCAGAAATACTATTATACTTCCCTCCAGTCACAAAAACGAACCCTAAGGAAAATCTTCATAGTCGGTTGAAGTGTTAAGTAGAAGTTGCGTAGAACTTCTAAGGGTTGTTTGGAGCGGGTTGGAGCGCCCAGAGTAGGAGCTAAACGTTGCTCAGGATCGACATTTAAACTTGGATAATTTTGGGCTTATCGAGGTAAATATCTTGTCCCCCTTTTGTAATTAGAGTTTACATACTGTTGAAGTATAAGAATTAAGTATAAGTTATATACAAGGAAGGTATATAAGAAGGGAATTAAACTGTACTTACATAGATTGTATTCTGTAGACTTGTGAAGTTTGACTGCAGGAAGTCTGCCCAATTTTCCATAGAATCTTGTATCTAGATTTATTCTACCGAGTAGTCTAGACTTTGATAGACTTGTATAACCATTATAGGTTGAAGTACTGCGAGTAGCGTATTCTACTCGAAGGGTGGAAAAGGCTAGCAGGATTACAGTACTTTGGAGCTATTTGCTAATAGTCGATAATCGTCGCGAGGTATGTGATTCTTCCTATCCTCTTGAGCATGATATTTTAAAAGGAATATATTTAGTACGGTGACGACGTGTGTTAACTGAACGTAGTTTTACGGCAATGTCTTTTGACTTAAGCCTGAATAATAAGAATCTTGAAGTATTTCAAGAGAGTTAAGGAACCTTTTTGAAAGAAGAGTAACACTTGGTTTTAAAAGTTTTAAAAGCTTAAGAGTTATACTAGCTTTATGGGAAGTTAGGTATGACGACTTAAGAGAAATAAAAAGAATGGTTTATTGATTTTAGAAGTTAAGAGACTTGATCTAAAAAGATAAGAGACTTGACTTAATTGAATTAATATGAATTTTGTTAAAAAGTGTGAAACCTCATTCGTGAGTAATGAGTACTTGGTTTTTAAAAAAAGGAATAATGTTTTACTGATTTCAGAATTCAGAATAAGTATCGAACAAACCACAGCAGCGCTAATAAAGGGAAATGTATTGACTAATAAAGTATTATGAAAACCAGTAGAAACCTCCATCTGCATAGAAGCTAAGATGAGACAAAATGATATTACATTTCCTAGATCATGGTTGCTTTAATAAGATTGTTATAAACAAGAATAACCTACTCACACATATAAGGCATATGTTTCTCAAATTATTTTAAAGGAGAATTATATCATTAAGTGATTAAAACTATGAACTACGAAACCTTTCGAAAATGAGAAACTTGAGCATTTGAAATTAGGCAAACTTGAACGTTTGGAAAATAATGTTGTTACTTGATTTTACAAAGGGAAGTGTCTTGGTTTACTTAAAAAGATAGTCACTCTATTTTTTTTATACTACGGGTATTGTGTGACTTTTGTGAAAGAAACGGATCTTTTAAAGAGTTATTGTATGAAGTACTTTGGGGATAAAAACCCGAACTTGCTAACAAAAAGTAGAGAGTACCTTGTGTGAATAACTTGATTGTGTTGGTTTGTGATAGCCTTGTAATACTTTCTTGTTGATTTGATAAGTAAACATGTTAGGATGTTACGTGTGTTAGTATCTTGTGATATTTGTGTAAAGGGGTTTCCCTTGTTGTGCTTATGTTGTTTAACGATAAGCTGTTATGTTAGTCTTATATCACTCACCTCTTGACATGATTCCGGTTAAGCCGACCACGCGGGTAGACTCATGCGGTCCTGTGACCTATGATTCGAGAATACCTAAACGCGGGTGCGTGACCTGCGCAGAGCTACGAGTTCCAGTTAGTGTACGCCTTTGTGGTCAT
This sequence comes from Przewalskia tangutica, assembly GCA_029844215.1. Classification (NCBI taxonomy): domain Eukaryota; kingdom Viridiplantae; phylum Streptophyta; class Magnoliopsida; order Solanales; family Solanaceae; genus Przewalskia; species Przewalskia tangutica. The sequence continues at coordinate 80,770,860 of CM056727.1, forward strand.
GCGGTCTATGTGGCCACGCGATCGCGAGTCCGTGACGTTGCGGAGAGTAGCTACCCTCGATGCGGAATACCTCGCGGGCCATTGGGTGGCCTATGCGAGCTGCGGAAGTTCGAGGACTAGACGCGCACATTAGATATCGCGGGCGAGTGGCGGCTTCGATCATGTGGCGGTCTAGACAGATCTCATGATACGATTTATGACTTTGTTGATGCGTGGGTTTTAGTAGTCGGCTATGCCTTCGATTTTACCCCAGACGGTTTTATTATGACACAGTGGGACCTAGTGTTCATGTGTTTCCTGGTGCTTTTATATCATGATCGCCGGTGAGGAAGGTATTCCACGCATGATTGATGTTGTTGGCGTGAGACCCATAGTTGTATTTGAGTGATGACTTTGAGGCGTGAGTCACGACTTGACATATTCGCTATTTATTGTGAATCGTAGTTTGGTTATCATACATGTCTCTGCTTTATATAGACTACTATAATTTCGTTTCTGATTTTCGCCACATACTTGGTACTGTTAGATCGACCTCCTTCGGGCCGCGTTCATGCCGCGGTAGAGGTACACCGATGTTGATCCTCGCCTTAGGATCACGGTTCAGCGTTTTGGGAAGCTCCGTTTCTCCGAGGCTTATCGATGGTATAGTCCTCGCCGTTGTAGGTACTTACATTCAGGGGTATGGCGGGGCCCTGTCACGCCATTGTTGTCAAATCATTCTTAGAGGTCTGTAGTACTGTTGTGGGCAGAGTTTGTAATAGGGATGTAACTGTTCAGATTCAAGTTATATATATGCCGTAAGGCAAGTTTTCTCAGATAAACTGTTTTACACTTCATATTATTTCATGTCATGTTTTATATTCCGCTGATTACTCTGATGTATGTCTACTTGGGTGCCTGGGGTAAGGCACCAGTCACGGGCCCGGGTTCGGGTCGTGACATTCATAAAGACATGTTAGTGCCTAAGTAAACTAAAATGAGAATGTGTATGAACAAGAGTAATAAGAAGTTAAGGGGTTTCTTAACTTGCTTGTATTATGTGTGATAGTCGGTTTATGCTAATGATATATATATTATTATTTATTACGGGGTCATTCCCCGGGTTGTGGCATTTGCATATTCCGTGGATTTGCTACCCACGATGCGAGGAATACCTCATGCGAGTCCGTAGGGCTCATGCGGGTGAAATACTCTCACGCGCGAGTGACCTATGCGAGAATACCTCACGGGTCCACATGACCCATGCGGGTGAAATAGTCCCGAGTAGGAGTGCTTAATGATATCATGGCGGATGACCTTGCTTTGACCACGAGCTTCCTATTTTCATGCGAGATAGTATATGCTTGATATTCTCATTGTTAGTAAGGCACGGTGTTACAGAAGCGATTTTTATACATGTCTTGATTATTTTAGACTTATGAGGTATTTTCAGATTTTCCGCCAGATACTTAGTACATATCATGCGGTAATCGAATTTCTTCCTGGCCGCGTTCATGCCGCAGGTAGACGTAAGCAGGTGGTGGATCCTCACTCTTAGGATCACTGGTATGGTGTCAGAAGCTCCATTCCTCCGGAGGCTTATTTTTGTTGGTACGGTTTTTCCCTGATGCTATAGGTATTATGTACATTCAGGGGTATGGCGGGGCCCTGTCCCGCCACAGTTGTTATTCCTAGAGGTCTGTAGTCACGTTTGTGGTTTGGGCTATAAGAACAAGTTGTACTGTTATACTTTTGATTAAGTATATTTTTATGGAAGGCAGCCTTGTCGGCTTGCCAGTGATGTTTACTTTATACAGGCTTATGTGTTATGTATGTTCCGCTGCTATTCTCTGATGTATACCTGACGGGGTGCCCCGGTAGGGCACCAATCGCGGCCCCGGGGTCCGGTCGTGACAATCAACTAACATAGACTTTCAATTAATGATGTCAAAGAAGGAAGGATAATTCACTCGTTACAATCACTTCCCTTCCTTTACAATCGATAGCCTGCCCGCCGGGAAACTGGAATCGAACCAATCTCTCTCTATAGTCACCATTGGCATACAAGAAGCCAACGAGTCCATACCCCTAATGACCTAAAAGTCTGTCATATCCAGCTCTACCAGGTCTGCTAGGATCTGACGACTGTATTATCTGTTACACCCCGTAGTTCCAGGGTATGTATGTGAAGACGTACATACGAGAATACGACAGTAATTTTGGAAAAAAAGAAAGATGTGATTTTTCGACGGAAAAGTTTCCGAGTTTTGTGAAGGAAAAAGGTTCGTTAATGGGAATTGGATTCCCAGATTTGGTATTTGAACTTCTTGGATTATATTAGAATTATGGAATTTTATTTTCGGAAATGGTCACGTGGGGCCCACGGGGAAAATTTACGGTTTTGTGGGGCCCACTTTGTTTTCAAGATTTTTGATATTTTGGTTATTTTCGGAAGATGAAATATTTTGGACGTAAGGGGGCGACACGTGTCACCTCCCTTAGGTGTCCATGCGAAGGTGGAGGGATGTTGTCTAGCCACTGTCCCTCGCCGAATGGCCTTACAAGTGGCAAGCCACTTGGCTCTTGTTTTTGTTGGCCATGTGGTGTGGTGGGACCCACACACACATGGCCCAATCTAGACCACACACTTGCTATGATCTTGACCCTTGATTTCTCTATAAATACCCCCTTAGTTCAAGACTTATTATCATCCCACACTTAAAGATTTTCCAAGGCAAATACTCCCTCCCTTTAGCTTGCTCTCGCCCCACTTTGTGTAGAAATACTTCTAGTATTGTTGTATAATCCCAAATACCTAAGCCTAGTATCCCTAGTAGTATTCTAAAGAAATCCCAACATAAGAGCCCGGAAATACTACTTTTTCCAATAGTCGCAAAATGAAACCCTAGAAAAATCTTCATAGCTTAGATGAAGTGTTAAGAGAAGTTGTTTAGAAACTTCTAAGGGTTGCTTGGAGCGGGTTGGAGCGTAAGGATTTGGAGCTAAACGTTGCTCAGGATCGACTTATAATCTTGGATAATTTTGGGCTTATCGAGGTAATGATCTATGTCCTTCTATTGTAATTGAAGATTACATATTGTAGTAGTTTATAATTGAGTAAGATATATCTAGGTAATGATCTATGTCCTCCATATCCGCTACCAATGCAGGGACATATCGAGCCAAAGAATCGAACTCGACATTGTACTCCCTAACTGTGCGTCCTCTCTGTCTCAAGAATAAAAATCGTTTACCGTGCCTCCTCTTCTCGCGAGGCAAGAAGTGAGTGAGGAAAGCCTCCAGAACTCATCCCAAGTACCGGGGACGCGCGTGCTCTCCCGGATAACTCCCACGAATCAAACCAATCGATCGCGGTATCACGCAGCCGACGAACCAAGATCACGGACTCGGTCTCCGACGCCCGATCACCTCATAATCCTTCAGAATCGACGGATGAACTCCTGCGGATCATCCTCCGGCCACCAGAAAACTCGGCGGGCTACAACTCAGAAATCTCGTAGCCTCAAACTATCTCGCCTCGGGTGAACCACGGTACTACTGGGCCGGAATCGAACCGCCGTGATCCAAATTATCCTCATGTTCTGCCACGATCACGCCGAATCGGGCCATCTCTTGTACTAACTCTCCGCCCGGCCGTGGGACAGAGGCGCGGTATTGTGGTCTTCGCTGGGCCGGCGGCGTCACGGAACTCGCCGGCCCGAGGTATCGCCTCGGGTAAGAATCGGCTTGTGCCTCGTGACTCGGTGTCCTACTAGCGACTCCGCCGCCTTGCCTTCTGGCCCGGTTGCCTTACGTGAGGCATAATCATATGAAAAGGAATACGTTAGAGGTCCAACTTATAACACGCCTCTAACGCACGATCTCAGAGTGAGAAGAATGGAAACCAATCCTAAATATCCTATAGCCTCACGATTATTGTGGTGCACAACACACCGATAATCAAGACTTACTAGATACGGCTCAGACACTTTCCGAGGATTAATCGCTCGATACCACTTTTGTCACGACTGTTCGGCCCGTGGATCGTGCCTTACCCGCACCTAAGTAGTCATACATCGAGTAATCACGAATATAAAACAAGACATGAAACAGTTGTAAAATGAGACACGCTTTATGTGAGAAAATGTCGCTTTCGCATATATATATAAACATAGTTTTGCAGACATCCCAACTGCATAATAGGACTACGCACTTCTAAGAAGATAAACAACTATGGCGGACAGGTTCCCGCCATACCACGAATGTACAAAACTATATACAACAACAGGAGATCATACCCAAAAGTCGAGCCTCCTAGAAGATGGAGCTCACGACACCAAAGCAAAAGATCCTAAGGATGTGGATCTAGCACTGCTTCTTACCGCGGCATGAACGCAGCCCCAAGAGGTCAAGATAACAGTACCAAGTATGTGAAACTGTAAAGTACTTACATGAAATCAAAGTATTTAAAACCATTTGCAAGTACAATCAGTTCAATTGCACATAGTGCCATATCACAAACAAGAACAATAATAGGTAAATGTGAATGTGTTTTTCTAGGCCGCGAATGATCGGGCAAGGCCAATCGCCCATAGTATCATTATGCGTGCCTAATCTCGACTTCCGCACCGCATAGGTCACACATGCACCGCATGAGGTATTCCTCGCGACGGTAGCTAACCCGGCATTCTCCTCGACTCGCATCCGCATAGTCTCGATAGACCGCATAGTCACATTGCATCGCATAGGCATCCCGCGACGGGCTAAAACGCCCGAATGATCAATCTCGAACTCCCGCAGCCCGCATAGTCACACGCATCCGCATAGCCGATAGACCCGCATCAAGGTGGCAAGCCTTCTGTATAACAAGTCAAGGGGGTAGGTGATATAATAACAGTACAACTGACTTACCGTTTAGCAACGTAAGCACAATAAGAATGACCCCCTTTCACCACATCACAAGACACTAACACACGTAGCATCATAATATGTCTACTTTTCAAACAATCTTACTACACCTTACATAAATCAATACAAGGTTTTTATAAACAAATAAGTAAACAGTTCCTTTTATCTTTCTTAAGTTGTTATACCTAACTTCCCATAAAGCTAGTATAACTCTTAAGCTTTTTGTTTAAAACCAAATATTTCATCTTGTTAAAAATGATTCAGTATTCTTTTGAAATGCTTCATGATCCTTATTATTCAGGCTTAAGTCACAAGACATTGCCGTAAGTATTATTCAGGCTTAAGTCAAAAGATATTGCCGTAATTATTATTCAGTTAACACACGTACGTCTACCGTACTATATATATATTTAAAATATCATGCTCAAGAGTATAGGAAGAATCACATACCTTCTCGGCGAAATCCACCTGCCAAGTCGAATATGTCGCGCAGAATCACCTATAATAGTCAACACGCCTATCAACGCCTAGACTATTCTCAGAAACAGCTCTAAGTAGAGGGTTCCCTATTCTACGGAAAATTGGGCAGCACTTCCCTACCCGTCCGAGCTACTCAAGTTCATCAGGAAAAAATTCTATGTAAGTACAGCCAATTATTCTTCTTTTATACCCTTCTACTGTGATAACAGTTCAATTCTATACATTAATATTCTTTCATATCTTATACTCAAGTCTTAACTATTCTAATATGTAATATCCAATTACAATAGAAGGACAAGAGTATTTACCTCGATAAGCCCAAAATTATCCAAGTATAAACGTCGATCCTGAGCAAGGTTTAGCTCCTAATTGCACGCTCCGATAGCTCCAAGAAACCCTTAGAAGTTTCTAACAACTTCTACTTAACTACTATAATGGATTTGGGCTAGGGTATTTTGGAATAGTAACTTAAACTTGGAAGACAACTTTTCTACCAAGGGAGGGGGGGTAGGTTTCGGCTAAGCTTCACTCGAGGGGGAGGAGGCTTGGGCGAAAAGCTCAAGGGAGAGGAGGATTTTCAAGACTTGGAGAATGATTTGTGGATGAAGAAAACCTTCAAGTTAGGGGAGTATTTATAGGCCAACCAAAGGCCAACCAATGGCCAAGATGAAGCCAAGTGCTATGCAAGTGTAGGGTGAGGATTTAGGCAAGTGTCCTTATCCATCTCCTACACAAATATCCTACCAATTCCTTTGACAAAAAAGCCATTCCAATCGCCCAAATGGACGCCACGCCCACCAACTAGAGGTGACAAGTGTCGCCTCTCGTTGGTCCAAAATGTTTCGCCTTTCTAAAAATCCGCAAAAATTATAAATGACATAGCCGAATTTTCCTTCGCAAGTTTGGTAAAACGTTTACGAAACGATTCTTTTGAGTGTTGTGCACAATATTTTCATCCATAGTGCCTAACTAAGGCTAAACTTTCAGACGCACGCCCTCACGCATACTGGAAATACGGGGTATAACATTCTCCCCTCCTTAGAAACATTCGTCCCGAATGTTCCTTCCCAAGACAGTTAACGATAAAGCTTAAACAGTTTGCAAATGCTACATACGGCCACAAAACAACACTTAAGCATAAATGACAATGAAAATTTACAAGTAGGAAAGTGAATTACCTGGAAGTGTGGGGAATAGGTGAGGATACTTCTGCCTCATGTCCTCCTCAGCTTCCCACGTCATCTCCTCCCTGAGCTCGTTCCGCCACAAGACTTTGACGGAAGCCACGTCCTTGGTCCGCACACGCCTAACCTGACGATCGATTATCGCTATGGAAATCTCCTCATACGATAACCCCTCGGTCACCTGGACATCGTCAATCGGGTGTACCCTAGATGGATCCCCGATACATCTCTCAAAGATAGAAACGTGAAAACCGGACGACCGCCTCCGATCGGACGGCAGATCCAACTCATAGGCAACCTTGCCTATCCTCGCGACAACTGATACGCCCAATGTACCTTGGGCTGAGTTTCCCTTTCTTCCCGAATATCATCACACCCTTCATGGATGACACCTTCAGGAAAACCCAATCATCAACCTCGAACTCCAGATGCCGACGACGGTGATCTGCATATGACTTCTGTCGACTCTGAGCTGTCAGTAACCGCTCCTGGATAAGCTTCACCTTATCCACTTCCTGCTGCACCAAATCTGGTCCCACTAACTGTACCTCGCCTACATCAAACCAGCCTATCGGCGAACTGCACTTCCTCCCATACAAGGCCTCATAAGGCGTCATCTGAATACTGGAGTGGTAGCTATTATTATATGCAAACTCATCTAGAGGCAAATGACCCTCCCAGCTACCCCTGAAGTCGATAACACAAAGCTCGCAAAGATATCCTCAAGAGTGCGGATAGTGCGCTCGCCTGTCCGTCTGCGTGGATGGAATGCAGTACTGTCGAGCTCACCGCCCCTAAACACTTCGAAAGACCTCCGCACTTAGCCGTAAACCGGGCTCTCGTCGATATGATCGAAATAGGACTCCATGCACCGACGATCTCTGATGTAAAGTCCGCATAATCCTCACTAAAAAGTCATCCCGACGGAAGAAAGTGGGCTGATTTCGCCACCGCGACGATAACCCATATAGAATCATGTCTCCGAGTGCGAGGTAATCCCGTGATAAAGTCCATGTTGATCACCTCCCACTTCCGGTCGGGATCTCTATCGTCGCAACAAACCACCGTGCCTCCGGTGCTCTACCTTCACTGCCGACAACACGCACCGAGCTACGAACTCGCAACGCCCTCTTCAAGCCATCCCACCAATACACGATCTGGCGTCGTGGTACATCTTAGTCGCACTGGATGGATTGAGTAACGCTTGCGCAGTGCTTCCCCGTAACTTGCTGCCGAAGTCCTGAAACATCTGGAACACACAACCTGCCCTCAAACCTTAGCACCCCATCAGGTGCTACCTCAAAAGGACCCTTGACCTCACGAAGATCCGTATCATGATACCGAATCAAAACCGGATCCTCAAACTGTTGCCTCTTCACCTCCTCGACGATGGAAGACTCGGCAACCTCTCGAACTCGAACCCCACTGCTATCAGAATCAATCAAACGGACACCAAGGCTCGCTAGCTGATGCAAATCGCGAACCATGCCCCTCCTCTCTGGCTGCACATCTGATAGACTACCCATCGACCTACGACTAAGGGCATCTGCCACAACATTGGCCTTCCCCGGGTGGTACAGGATATCGACGTCATAATCCTTAAGCAACTCTAACCACCGTCTCTGTCGCAAGTTCAGCTCCCTCTAGCTGAAGATATACTGGAGGCTCTTGTGGTCTGTATAAATATCCACATGAACCCCATATAAATAGTGCCTCCGCATCTTGGCGTGAATCACCGCGCTAACTCCAAATCACGCGGGGTAGTTCCTCTCATGCTTCTTAAGTCGCCGACGCTGTGATGCTATAACCTTGCCCCGCTGCATCAACACACATCCCAACCCGATGCCCGACGATCACAATACACGACATAACCGTCTGACCTCCGGAAGAGTAAGAACGGGCGGCCGCGCCTCCTTCAAGAATCGGAAACCCCGCCACACGCATCACCCATCAAACTTAGCCGCCTTCCGAGTCACCTAGTCAATGGTGCAGATAGAAGCAAACTTCTACGAACCGATAATAACTCGCAAGGCCCGTAAAATCGTGAACCTCTATCGAGTAGTAGGTCGAGGCCAACTCGATCGCTTCGATCTTGCCAGATCCACCCGAATACCATCACCCACAATATGCCCAAGAAAAGCCACGAAGTCAACGAACTCACACTTCAAAACTTGGCGATAATCGCTGGTCTCGAGAACTCTCAAAGACAAGCCTCAAATGCTCCGCATGCTCCCGCTCGAGCGAGAATAAACCAAGATATCATCAATGAACACTATCACAAACGTGTCCAAAAATGGTTTGAACACTCGGTCATGAAATCCATGAATACCACGAGCATTGTCAACCTAAAACACATGACCGAACTCATAATGCCCGTGACGTCCGAATGCAAATCCTAGGGACATCCGCCTCGACTCGCACTGATGATATCCCGATCGCAGATCAATCTTAGAGAAACATCTCGCACTCGCACCGGTCGAACAAATCATCAATCCCGGAAGCGGGTATTCGTTCTTAATGGTCACCTTATTCACCGTCAGAATCAACACATGCGCAGCTGGCCCCGCCCTTCTTCTTCACGAACAATACCGCGCCCCTGCGGAGAAACACTAGGTCCGATGAAGCCCTTCTCCAAAGAAATCTCTCACCTGGTCCTTCAACTCTCTCAACTCGGCGGTGCCATTTTGTATGGCGAATGGAAATGGGCGAGTGTCCGCAAAGACATCAATACAAAACTCTATCTCCTCTCGTGAGGATACCGAGGTCGTCTGAAACACGCCCGGGAACTCTCTCGACTACCGAATCGATCAAAATCTGCATCGCGGCCTCGGTGTCAAACACCAACGAGATGGTAGATGTACTCTTCTCGCACCATCTTCCTAGCCTTGAGGTAGGAAATAAACCTACCCCTGCGATACAAAGATTCTCTCCCACTCAACAACCGGCCTCAGAAAATGGAACCGCATTCACTCTCTCTCAGCCTACATTGGCATAGCAGAAGCTAACCAATCCATACCCATGATCACGTCGAATCGGTCATGTCCAACTCTATCAAGTCGCCAGGGTCCGACGATCGCATAAAGTCACCGGGCAAGCCCTAAATACCCGCCGAGCTACCACCGAATCACCCACCCGTAGCTACCTCGAAAGTGGTCTATGGACTCGTGCACTATCCCTATCCTACTAGCAACAAGGGAGATATGTAGACAGTAGAACCCGATCTATCAAGGCATACACATCATAATCGGAGACCGATAAGGTACCAGAACGACATCGTGAGGCCTCCCGTCCCGCTACCGACAAGGCATAAATGCGCTCGAGGACCGCGAATCGGGACCCGCCACGACTCGCCGCGACACCTGGCCCATGAGTACCACGCCCGGGCGAGTAATCAGGAGATGATGAACCGCAACAGCACTGAGGCCGAGCCCTACCACCGCCGCCCTGGCCTGACAGTTCCTCGCAAATGACCTGCCGCCACAAGTATAGCAAGCTCCCTGAGTAGTACTACTCCTCGAATGGAATCTACCACAACGGACACACCGAGCAGACCTCGATCGGTTAGCACCTTGCTACCTCGAAATCCAAGTCCCGCCCCGACCGCCCGAATACTCGGTCAGACCGACAATGATGTGGGAGTGCTCGAGCCGGCCGTGCAAATCTAGATCGCCGAGGTCGCCCACCCCGAGAACTACCAAAAGAACCGGCCGCTCGCCTTCTTCTCGATGTCGATACCGTCGACCCGTCGGCCTATACGCCTCGCATCCAAGTGCATGAGCTCGCGATACGTAATGTCCATGCTCGTCAAGAGCCACACCCGCACAAGACTTCGCCATATAATCATCTAGCCCGTGACGTAGCGATGCACTCGCCCTCCATATCCGCTACCAATGCAGTGGACATATCGAGCCAAAGAATCGAACTCGACATTGTACTCCCTAATCAAGGCCCTCTCTGCCTCGAATAAAAATCTGCCGCCCGTGCCTCCTCATCCGCGAGGCAAGAAGTGAGTGAGGAAAGCCTCCGAGAACTCATCCCAAGTAGCTAGGGAAACGTGCTCTCCCCGGGATAACTCCCACGAATCAAACCGATCGACTGCGGTATCACGCAGCCGATGCGAACCGAAGATCACGGACTCGGTCTCCGACGCCCTGATCACCCTCATAATCCTTCAGAATCGACGGATGAACTCCTGCGGATCATCCTCCCGCCACCCGTAAAACTCGCGGGCTACAACTCAGAAATCTCGTAGCCTCAAACTATCCGCCTCGGGTGAACCACGGTACCGCTGGGCTGAATCGAATCGGCCAGATTCACTTATCCTCATGTCCGCCACGATCACGGCGAATCGGGTCATCTCTGTACTTAACTCTCCGCCCGTGCCGGGACGAGGCGCGGTATCGTGGTCTCGCTGGGCCGGCGGCGTCATGGAACTCGCCACCGAGGTATCGCCTCGGGTAAGAATCGGCTGTGCCCTCGTGACTCTCGGTGTCCTACTAGCAGCTCCCTCGGCTGCCTTGTCCTTCTGGGCCCGGGTTGCCTTACGTGGAGGCATAACTGTTACAGAAAAGGAATACGTTAGTGTTATACCCCGTATTTTCCAGAGTACGTACGTAAGGGAATACGTACAAAAGTTTAGCCTTAAAGATTAGGCCAAGTTCGAAATTGTGCACAACTCGCTTAAAGAATCGTTTTCCGACGAAACGTTTCCTGACTTTCGTAGGGTAAATTCCGGCTATGCCATTTCTAATTTTTATGGATTTTTCCGAGAGACGAAACATTTTGGACCAACGGGAGGGCGACACTTGGCACCCTCCAATTGGTGGACTTCAAATCGTCCATTTGGACGAATTGGCTAAGCAATGGCACGTTTTTTGTGCCTTGTGCACAAGTCAAGGAGTTGGTAGGATATTTGTGTATAGTTAATCCTCACCCTACACTTGCCTTGCACTTGTCTAAATCTTGGCCATTGGTTGGCCACTTCTTGACCTATAAATACCCCCCTTAAGATGAAGAGTTCTTCATCCACAAAGCTTTCCAAGTCTTGAAAATCCTCTCCTCTCCCTTTGTAGATCTTTTCGTCCAACACTCATCCTCCCTTGTGAAGGCCCTTGGTGAATACCCCTCTAGCCTAGTAGTTTGGCCGAGGCCCCCCCCCCTAGCCTAGCCAAAAATCTACCCCCCCTCCCTTGGTAGAAAAGTTGCCTTCTTGTATCGTTATAATGCCCAAAATACCCTAGCCCAAATACCTTACTACTTAGTAGAAGTTGTGAAGAACTTCTAAGGTTTCCTTGGAGCATACAACTTAGGAGCGAAACCTTGCTCAGGCGCGACTTTTTCTAGGATCTTATTGGGCTTACCGAGGTAACTAATCCTAACCCTCTTTTGAATTAGAGAATACTTACTGTAGTAGTATTAGAATAAGTATCAAATACTTAGAAGAATATCACGTATAGAATTGAACTGCTACCACAGTAGAAGGGTTTAAAAGAAGAATAATCAAACTGCATTTACATAGGATTTGTTTCACAATGAACTTATATAACTCACCTGCAGGGAAGTGCTGCCGACTTTCCGTAGAAATATGAACCCTCTGCTTAGAATGACCTTGAGTAGTCTTTGATAGATATCTGTGACTATTATAGGTCGACTCTGCGCGACATATTCAACTTAAGGTGGTTTTCATTTGAGAAGGTATGTGATTCTTCCTAAAGCATGATATTTTACAATATATATAACTACGGAATGCCTCACGCTTAAGCTGAATAACACTTACTAAGAATGCCTCACGCTTAAGCACGAATAACACTTACGGCAATGCCTCACGCTTAAGCACGAATAATAAAGATCCGAAAGCATTTCAAAAGAATCTTGAATCATTTTTAATGTAAGAGAACTAATCGGTTTTTAAATGTAAGCTTAAGAGTTATACTAGCTTTATGGGAAGTTGAGTATAACCACTTAAGATTGATAAAAGAAACAAGTTTGACTATGTGTGTATAATAGACTTAAATTGAATTGTGAAAAGAATAATAAGATGGTTTGATAAGTAGACATGATATGATGCTATGTGTGTTAGTGTCTTGTAACGTTTGTGAAAAAGAGTATTCTTGTTGTGCTTATGTTGTTTAAAGATGTTCGTTACGTTAGTGTACCATCACTCACCTCTTGAGATGATACCGGGTTAAGCCGCCTCCGACGCGGTAGACTCAGCGGTCCGGGGACCATGATTCGAGAATACCTATGCGGGTCCGTGGGGCCTATGCGAGCTACGAGTTCCGTGTTAGTATGCGGGTTATGCCTCACGCGGTCTATGTGGCCATGCGACAACGAGTCCAGACGATGCCGAGGAGTAGCTACCTCGATGCGGGTTATACCTCACGCGCCCACGTGAGTGGCTTACGCGACTCGAGTCCGTGATTAGGCTTGCAGAGTGATAATACGCGAAGTGGCCTGCTCAATCATTCGCAGCCTAGAAAAGACCTATTACGCTTACCTATTGTTGCTCTTGTTTGTGATGTGGCACTATGCGCGGTTCCTCGTTGTTTCATACATACTTGCAAACTGCTTTTTTAAAATGATATGTTTCATTTAAGTATTTCTGATTTCATATACTTAGTACATTGTATCGACTCCTGGGCTGCGTTCATGCCGCAGTAAGGGCAGCAGTAGATCCACATTCTTAGGATCTCTACGTTGGTGTCGGGAGCTCCATCTTTTCCGAGGCTCTACTTTTGGGTATGATCTCCTGTTGTAGATAGTTTTGTAGCCAGGTAGTATGGCGGCCCCGTCCCGCCATAGTTGTATATTTCAGAGGTGCGTAGTCATGTTGAGCGATTTGGATGTAATCGCTAAACCATGTTTATATATGTATGCCGAAGGCGATGCTTTCTCACATAAATCGTGTCCTATTTTATAAATTGTTTCATGTCTTGCTTTATATTTCCGCCGACACTGTATGACTACTGGGTGCCGGTAAGGCACTACCACGGCCCCGAACGGGTCGTGATAGTTAGAGGGTCCAACTTATAACACGGCTCTAAGGCACGATCTCGAGTGAGAAGAATGGAAACCAATCCTAAATATCCTATAGCCTCACGATTATTGGTGTGTGCACAACACACCGATAATCAAGACTTACTAGATACGGCTCAGAGACACTTTCCGAGATTAATCGCTCGATACCACTTTTGTCACGACTGCCCGGCTCGTGGATCGTGCCTTACCCGCACCTAAGTAGTCATACATCGAGTAATCGGAATATAAAACAAGACATGAAACAATTGTAAAATGAGACACGCTTTTATGTGAGAAAATGTCGCTTTCGCATATATATATAAACATAGTTTTGCGCTACATCCCAACTGCATAATAGACTACTGCACTTCAAGAAGATAAACAACTATGGCGGACAGGGCCCCGCCATACCCTGAATGTACAAAACTATATACAACAACAGGAGATCATACCCAAAAGTCGAGCCTCCTAGAAGATGGAGCTCCTGACACCAAATCAAAAGATACTAAGGATGTGGATCTAGCACTGCCGCTCTTACTCGCAGATTTAACGCACCCCAAGGAGGTCGATAACAGTACCAAGTATGTGAAATCAGAAGTACTTACATGAAATCAAAGTATTTAAAACCATTTGCAATACAATCGGTTCAATTGCACATGCATATCACAAACAAGAACAATAATAGGTAAATTGTAATGTGTCTTTTCTAGGCCGCGAATGATCGGGCAAGGCCTAATCGCCCATAGTATCATTATGCGTGCCTAATCTCGACTTCCGCACCGCATAGGTCACACATGCACCGCATGAGGTATTCCTCGTGACGGTAGCTAACCTCGCCACGACCGAACCTCAAGCTCGGATCGTGCCCTACTGGGCACCCTTCTACCTTAACAATACAAGTAGTCATGAACTGAAATAACACCTCATTTTTTTAAAACAAACGTGCGTAAGGGCAAAGCCGACAAGGCTGCCATATATACATAAACAAAAGACACTACACCGCATACGAGTCCAATCCCACATATGAATACTGCACTTGTGAGTTAAATCGAACTACGACGACAAGGCCCCCGCTGCATCTAAAACTATACAAAGCCTGCATCAAGGACATATACCAAAGATAAACTCCGAATGTAAGGAGCTTATCCAAAACCCCGAGCAGATCCTACACTGCCGATCACCGAATCAAGGTACCTAAACTGCAGATTTAACGCACTCGGGCGAGGTCAAGACGAAGAATGTACCAAGTATGTGAGCGATGAAATGCGTAATAAAATCATAGCGATCTAAATAACACAGAGACATGTATGATATGCAACCTACAAGACATAACACATAAGCGATCATATCAAGTCGTGACGCAGCCCTCAAAGTCATTACTCAATATAACCACGGGTCTCACGCCCATAATATCAATCATGCGCCGTGGAATCCTTCCTCACCGCCGATCCATGATGTAATAACACCAATAAGGATACATGAACACCAAGTCCCACACGTGTCCTCAATACCTCGTGGTCCCATTCCCTAATCCCACCTCGTAAAAGCATGACCATAGGTAACACAAACAAATCCGAGGACGTATATGATAATCAAAATACAACACATTGTGCCTTACTAACAATGAGAGTAAGCGAGTATCCTTACAATATAAACTAGGAAGCTCAGGATAAAGCAGTACCATCCGCCCGCATGATCATTTAGCAAACCTATTCCTGTGACTATTTCACCCGCGTAGGTCTTTTGTACCCGCGTGAGGTATTCCTCGCATAGGTCGGACGCCGCGTGGGACTATTTCACTGCATAAGCCCTTTCGACTCGCATGAGGTATTCCTCGCATAGGACTATTTCACCCGCATAAGCCCTTACGGACTCGCATGAGGTATTCCTCGTGATAGGTTGGACCCGCCGCACGGGACTATTTCACCCGCATAAGCCCTACGGACTCGCACGAGGTATTCCTCGATCGTGGTTAGCAAATACACGGAATGATGCTAATGCCACAAACGCGGGGAATGACCCCGACGCGAATGATATAACAATCGCACACAACCGGCTATTTCCAGCACACATAGGCAAATCCTTAATTACAAGCCAAAGTCCTGACCAAGGCCCACTTAGAATAATTCTCTTTAACAAGCCAAAATACTTATCAAGGCACACTTAGACAAAGTCTCAATTTATCAAGCCACAGTACTAATCAAGGCATACATAGAATAATTCTCTTTAACAAGTCAAAGTACTTATCGAGGCACACTTAGACAAATTCTCAATTTATCAAGCCAAAGTACTAATCAAGGCATACATAGAATAATTCTCTTTAAAAGTCAAAGTACTTATCAAGGCACACTTAGACAAATTCTCAATTTATCAAGCCAAAGTACTAATCAAGGCATACATAGAATAATTCTCTTTAACAAGTCAAAGTACTTATCAAGGCACACTTAGACAAATTCTCAATTTATCAAGCCAAAGTACTAATCAAGGCATACATAGAATAATTCTCTTTAACAAGTCAAAGTACTTATCAAGGCACACTTAGACAAATTCTCAATTTATCAAGCCAAAGTACTAATCAAGGCATACATAGAATAATTCTTTTAACAAGTCAAAGTACTTATCAAGGCACACTTAGACAAATTCTCAATTTATCAAGCCAAAGTACTAATCAAGGCATACATAGAATAATTCTCTTTTAACAAGTCAAAGTACTTATCAAGGCACACTTAGACAAATTCTCAATTTATCAAGCCAAAGTACTACATAATGCATATCTCTCTTATAAAAGACTCCTTTCTATGTAAAGCCCCAAGATACTAACACCCGTAGTATCAAGGCGTGTCTATTTTTCAAAGTAAGTTACTACACTTTTAGAAAACTCATTTCAAAGCTTGAAATCAAGTAACTCTAAATTTTCACAATCTAGGCAACTTATGCCGATTAATCCAAATAGACAACTTTCAAAATACTTCAAGTCTCTTAATAGTTAGAAAACAAGTTTTCTTCCACTTTTTAAACCTCAAGTAACTTCACCCTTAACGCAAGTTACTTCTCTTAAATCATGTCATTTCTCCTCTTTTAAATCAAATAAGTAAATCACTCTTTTGACTCCCCTAAAGTCATTATAATGACCTTTAGGTTTTAGAACTAAGGCACTAGCCAAAAGATTTGGAAACCACTTCCTTTTCAAGTCTCTATGTACTTTAAGAAAAATACCTTCACTTTTAAGAATCCAAACTTCCCTAAGGAAATGGATTATACTACTTACAATTTAAACATCAAAGTACACTCAAGGAAGTACATAGAACAAATTCTATTTTAGGCAATCCAAATACAAGCAAGGAATGGATCATTCAGAGTAGAACTTACTTCCTTTATTCTAAGGAATCATGCTAGAGGAGATAGTTCACATACCTTTTCGGCTAAATCCACAAGCTAAGCCGAATACACCGTAGGTAGAAGTGTCAACCTATAATAGTCACAACAAGGCTATCAACTTCTAGTCTCTATGTAGAAATAATACTAAGTATTTAGTCTCTAATTCTACGGAAAATCTAAAAGACTTCCTTTGTTTCTACTCACTTTGCCACCTTTTTCAAGGCCGAATACAATAACCAACAAGCCACATTTAAGGCTCCAAACAACAACCAAACAAAGGGGATTACACGCCTTACAATACGTGTAAAATTCCGCCCCACAATTCATACGAAATAGTGAATATGCCAAAAGCCATTCTCGGCCAACCTCTAGAACAACACTAAGTCTTTTTCAATCCTTCTTACAATTTCCAAGTTCTAAGGTCTAACATGTTATGTAGTCTAAACAACTTCAACAACTACAATTTCCTTCTTTATACAACATGCGACGCTTAGACTAATAATCGACTAGAATTGAAATCTTAACGCTAAATATGCTAGATTTCGGATTAGGGTTCCAATAGTCAAAATACTTATCAAACTTCATACTATATAACACATTCTTGCTAAAATCCATAGCTACAACAATAAGTAAGTCTTAACTACTAAAACGACAAAATTTATACCTTTCCAAGCCCTTAAAATTTCCAAGATCCAAAGTCGCGCCTTAGCAATTCTTAGCTCCTTTCCTTAGGTTCCAATCCGCTCCAAGCACTCCTTAGAGGCCTATGAAGAACCCATCTTCAAGTTCTAACTTCAAAGTTGAAGAACTCCCTTAGTTTCCGCCTTGCGACTAATATAAAAATGCATTTTTTCTGAAATCTTTCTATTGAGATAACCTTACAACACTCTTAGGAACCTTGGGTTAAAGTCTTGTGAACAAAGGATCACAAACTAAATTTTTTGTGTGGGAGAATCATCAAACCCGAGAGCAAGTCTCCAAGAACAATTGTGTTGTGATATTTTCTAAGTGTAAAGTGAGCTAGTCTTGCACTAGTATGATACATATAACACATTGGAGGGTCTAGATATCAACAAATGTGAGGCTAGGATGAATATCACAAGGATTAAGCCTATGTGGACAAGTTGACTAGTCAATTATGTCAAGCTTGAAGACTTATCATCTACATAGGTCAAATGACCATTCTACCCCTTGCATTTTCGTCCAAGACCACATAAGGGTGCCACGTGTCGCCCTCTCATTCGTCCATAAAATTCCGTAACCCTCGTGGGCCCCACAAAACGTAAAATTCCTCGGGTGGGCCCCACGTGACCAAATCGTAAAAATAAATTTCCATAATTTTAATAAGTTCCATAATCTTCAAATAATGCCTTTTGAGAATCCAATTCTCAACAACGAACATTTTTCCTTTCCGTCGTCCGGAAGATTTTCCGTCGGAAAAACAATTCTTCCTTTCGTACTAATTTCCAAGTCTTGTTTCCTTTCGTACATTCTCTTTTACATGTCCTGAACTTACGGGGTGTAACATTCTTCCCCCCTTAGAAACATTCGTCCCCGAATGTTCTTAGTCGGTTGCCAAGTTATACAAACTCCGGCATAAACTCTATACTATGCCTATCAATCAATACTCCACAAGACTAACGATGCCACACCTGGCCATCGCCTAACATACATAAACATATCAATGGACCTTCCGTCCGCGACCCTTCTCCCAAAACTCGAGGTTACTGCTTTTCCCAAACACGGATCCTTAGAGGTTCCTTTCTTTCCTTACTTGTCATACTTTCTCGCACTATCAAACTCATCTAGCATACGCATAAAATCTCAAATTTTGTTTCTGCTCCCAACTGGAGTTACTATCCAAACTTGGCCATATAGTTACTTACATTCCGATAAGGCTCTTCTCGGTCCTTACGACCTAGTTCGTGGAACGCGTCCATAAACTCGCATAACAATTTACTAAACTTGGGCCTTGCATCCCGGACCCTATCACATAACGGACCATTTCTAATCGACATCACCCCATTCCATACTATTATCGACCGAAATGAGTCCAGAACCCGACTCATCGTCACACTTAACTTCTCATTCTTAGTCTGAAATAATTATCTCTTATCTCAAGGTACTTCTTACCCTATCCCCTATTCACTAGAGGTTCGTCACATAAGCCAAAGTATTTCTACTGTACAATCTTCCTTATCGGTCTTACACTTATACGGGGTAATTACAACTTGTGAACTTTATACAACTATAGTCTCAGTTCACCTATCATTCTTGTCAACATTCTTACTTCTCACTTACTAATCAAAGTATCCCTACCCCTGGGGTACTATCACTTACAACTGCTAGCTCCGCTATCTTGGCCAAAAACATAACTGCTTCTCTCATGACCCTATAGTCTTCTCCTAACCGAGAAACTGGAGGCTCTGGTGCTGGGGCCTCAAACCTGGCGCAGAAGAACTCGCCGACTGCGGAACAACATCCGATATACCACGGCATAAGCCCTATCAACTCTCTCGAGTCCGACTAGTAGCTCTCGCTACTCCTTTGCCCTTCTCGGGCGGATGTTCTCCTCGAGGCATAATCAGAAACAGAATACGTCGAGAGGAATTATCTTACTAACACGGCTCTAGTGGCACGATCTGAGTGAGAAGAATAGAAACCAACTCCTAAATGTCCTGTAGCCTCTGTTTATGGGTGTGGCGCGCAACACACCGATAATCAAGACTTACTAGACACGGTCAGAACATTCCGAGGATCGATCGCTCGATACCACTCTGTCACGACCAACCTCAAGCGTGTGGATCGTGCCCTACCCGGGCACCCTTCTACCTTAACAATACAAGTAAGCCGCGAATCGAAATAACACCTCATTTTTTTAAAACAAACGACGTGCAAGGGCAAAGCCATGCGCCGCCATATATACATAAACAAAAGACACTACACCGCATACGAGTCCAATCCCACATATGAATACTGCACTTGTGAGTTAAATCAACTATGACGGACAAGGCCCCGCCGCACCCAAAACTATACAAAGCACATCAAGGACATATACCAAAGATAAACTCCGAATAGAAGGAGCTTATCCAAAACCCCGAGCAGATCCTACACCGCCGATCACCGAATCTGTACCTAAACTCGCAGATGAACGCACTTCAAGGAGGTCGAGACGAAGAATGTACCAAGTATGTGAACGAAGTACTGTAATAAAATCATAGCGATCTAAATAACACATGAGACATGTATGATATGCAACCTACGACATAACACATAAGCCATATATCAAGTCGTGGACGCAGCCCTCAAAGTCATTACTCAATATAACCACGGGTCTCACGCCCATAATATCAATCATGCGCGTGGAATCCTTCCTCACCGCGATCCCATGATGTAATAACACCAATAAGGATACATGAACACCAAGTCCCACCTGTGTCCTCAATACCTCGTGGTCCCATGCCCTAATCCCACCTCGTAAAAGCATGACCATAGGTAACACAAACAAATCCGGGACATATATGATAATCAAAATACAACACATTGTGCCTTACTAACAATGAGAGTAAACAGAGTATCCTTACAATATAAACTAGGAAGCTCATGATCAAGCAGACCATCCGCGCGCAGATCATTTAGCAATCCTATTCTGGGACTATTTCACCCAGATAGGTCTTGTGGACCCGCGAGGTATTCTCGTGATAGGTCGGACCCGCCCGCATGGGACTATTTCACCCGCATAAGCCCTTTCGGACTCGCATGAGGTATTCCTCGCATAGGACTATTTCACCCGCATAAGCCCTTACGGACTCGCACGCAGGTATTCCTCGATAGTCGGACCCGCCCGCATGGGACTATTTCACCCGCATAAGCCCTACGGACTCGCATGAGGTATTCCTCGCATCGTGGGTAGCAAATCCACGGAATGATGCAAATGCCACAAACCCGGGGAATGACCCCGAAGCGACTGATATAACAATAGCACACAACCGGCTATTTCCAGCACACATAGGCAAATCTTTAATTACAAGCCAAAGTCCTTACCAAGGCCCACTTAGAATAATTCTCTTTAACAAGCCAAAGTACTTATCAAGGCACACTTAGACAAATTCTCAATTTATCAAGCCAAAGTACTAATCAAGGCATACATAGAATAATTCTCTTTTAACAAGTCAAAGTACTTATCGAGGCACACTTAGACAAATTCTCAATTTATCAAGCCAAAGTACTAATCAAGGCATACATAGAATAATTCTCTTTTAACAAGTCAAAGTACTTATCAAGGCACACTTAGACAAATTCTCAATTTATCAAGCCAAAGTACTAATCAAGGCATACATAGAATAATTCTCTTTTAACAAGTCAAAGTACTTATCAAGGCACACTTAGACAAATTCTCAATTTATCAAGCCAAAGTACTAATCAAGGCATACATAGAATAATTCTCTTTTAACAAGTCAAAGTACTTATCAAGGCACACTTAGACAAATTCTCAATTTATCAAGCCAAAGTACTAATCAAGGCATACATAGAATAATGCTCTTTAACAAGTCAAAGTACTTATCAAGGCACACTTAGACAAATTCTCAATTTATCAAGCCAAAGTACTAATCAAGGCATACATAGAATAATTCTCTTTTAACAAGTCAAAGTACTTATCAAGGCACACTTAGACAAATTCTCAATTTATCAAGCCAAAGTACTACATACGTACATTCTCTTATAAAAGACTCCTTTCTATGTAAAGCCCCAAGATACTAACACCCGTAGTATCAAGGCGTGTCTATTTTTCAAAGTAAGTTACTACACTTTTAGAAAACTCATTTCAAAGCTTGAAATCAAGTAACTCTAAATTTTCACAATCTAGGCAACTTATGCCGATTAATCCAAATAGACAACTTTCAAAATACTTCAAGTCTCTTAATAGTTAGAAAACAAGTTTTCTTCCACTTTTTAAACCTCAAGTAACTTCACCCTTAACGCAAGTTACTTCTCTTAAATCATGTCATTTCTCCTCTTTTAAATCAAATAAGTAAATCACTCATTTGACTCCCCTAAAGTCATTATAATGACCTTTAGGTTTTAGAACTAAGGCATTAGCCAAAAGATTTGGAAACCACTTCCTTTTCAAGTCTCTATGTACTTTAAGAAAAATACCTTCACTTTTAAGAATCCAAACTTCCCTAAGGAAATGGATTATACTACTTACAATTTAAACATCAAAGTACACTCAAGGAAGTACATAGAACAAATTCTATTTTAGGCAATCCAAATGCAAGCAAGGAATGGATCATTCAAGGAGTAGAACTTACTTCCTGTATTCTAAGGAATCATGCTAGAAGAGGAGATAGTTCACATACCTTTTCGGCTAAATCCACAAGCTAAGCCGAATACACCGTAGGTAGAAGTGTCAACCTATAATGTTCACAACAAGGCTATCAACTTCTAGTCTCTATGTAGAAATAATACTAAGTATTTAGTCTCTAATTCTACGGAAAATCGGGCAGCACTTCCTTTGTTTCTACTCACTTTGCCACCTTTTTCAAGGCCGAATACAATAACCAACAAGCCACATTTAAGGCTCCAAACAACAACCAAACAAAGGGGATTACACGCCTTGCAATACGTGTAAAATTCCGCCCCACAATTCATACGAAATAGTGAATATGCCAAAAGCCATTCTCGGCCAACCTCTAGAACAACACTAAGTCTTTTTCAATCCTTCTTACAATTTCCAAGTTCTAAGGTCTAACATGTTATGTAGTCTAAACAACTTCAACAACTACAATTTCCTTCTTTATACAACATGCGACGCTTAGACTAATAATCGACTAGAATTGAAATCTTAAAGCTAAACATGCTAGATTTCGGATTAGGGTTCCAATAGTCAAAATACTTATCAAACTTCATACTATATAACACATGCTTGCTAAAATCCATAGCTACAACAATAAGTAAGTCTTAACTACTAAAACGACAAAATTTATACCTTTCCAAGCCCTTAAAATTTCCAAGATCCAAAGTCGCGCCTTAGCAATTCTTAGCTCCTTTCCTTAGGTTCCAAAAAATGCGTTTTTTTCCGAAATCTTTCTATTGAGATAACCTTACAACACTCTTAGGAACCTTGGGTTAAAGTCTTGTGAACAAAGGATCACAAACTAAATTTTTTGTGTGGGAGAATCATCAAACCCGAGAGCAAGTCTCCAAGAACAATTGTGTTGTGATATTTTCTAAGTGTAAAGTGAGCTAGTCTTGCACTAGTATGATACATATAGCACATTGGAGGGTCTAGATATCAACAAATGTGAGGCTAGGATGAATATCACAAGGATTAAGCCTATGTGGACAAGTTGACTAGTCAATTATGTCAAGCTTGAAGACTTATCATCTACATAGGTCAAATGACCATTCTACCCCTTGCATTTTCGTCCAAGACCACATAAGGGTGCCATGTGTCGCCCTCTCATTCGTCCATAAAATTCCGTAACCCTCGTGGTCCCCACAAAACGTAAAATTCCTCGGGTGGGCCCCACGTGAGCAAATCCGTAAAAATAAATTTCCATAATTTTAATAAGTTCCATAATCTTCAAATAATGCCTTTTGAGAATCCAATTCTCAACAACGAACATTTTTCCTTTCCGTCGTCCGGAAGATTTTCCGTCGGAAAAACAATTCTTCCTTTCGTACTAATTTCCAAGACTTGTTTCCTTTCGTACATTCTCTTTTACATGTCCTGAACTTACGGGGTGTAACATAACCCCGGTACCCTCCTGGACTCCCGCAGTCCGCATAGTCTCAATAGACCGCATAGTCACATTGATCAGACGCTAAAACGCCGGAATGATCAATCCTGAACTCCGCAGCCCGCGATAGTCACATTGCATCGCGATAGCCGTATAGACCGCATCAAGGGTGGCAAGCCCTGTATAACAAGTCGAGGGTAGGTGATATAATAACAGTACAACTGACTTACCGTTTAGCAACGTAAGCACAACAAGAATGACCCCCTTTCACCACATCACAAGACACTAACACACGTAGCATCATAATATGTCTACTTTTCAAACAATCTTACTACACCTTACATAAATCAATACAAGGTTTTTATAAACAAATAAGTAAACAGTTCCTTTTATCTTTCTTAAGTTGTTATACCTAACTTCCCATAAAGCTACTATAACTCTTAAGCTTTTTGTTTAAAAAGCAAATATTTCTCTACTGTTAAAAAAATGATTCAGTATTCTTTTGAAATGCTTCAAGATCCTTATTATTCAGGCTTAAGTCACAAGACATTGACGTAAGTATTATTCAGGCTTAAGTCAAAAGACATTGCCGTAATTATTATTCAGTTAACACACGTACGTCTACCGTACTATATATATATATAAAATATCATGCTCAAGAGTATAGGAAGAATCATATACCTTCCCGGCAAAATCCACCTGCCAAGTCGAATATGTCGCGCGCAGAGAATCAGCCTATAATAGTCAAATACGTCTATCAACGTCTAGACTATTCTGTAAATAGTTCTAAGTAGAGGGTTCCCTATTCTACGGAAAATTGGGCAGCACTTCCCTACCCGTCGAGCTACTCAAGTCTACTGTGAAAACAGTCCTATGTAAGTACAGTTCAATTATTCTTCTTTTATACCCTTCTACTGTGATAACAGTTCAATTCTATACATTAATATTCTTTCATATCTTATACTCAAGTCTTAACTATTCTAATATGTAATATCCAATTACAATAGAAGGACAAGAGTATTTACCTCGATAAGCCCAAAATTATCCAAGTATAAACGTCGATCCTGAGCAAGGTTTAGCTCCTAATTGCATGCTCGATAGCTCCAAGAAACCCTTAAGTTTCTAACCACTTCTACTGAACGACTAGAAGCGATTTGGGCTAGGGTATTTTGGAATAGTAACTTAAACTTGGAAGACAACTTTTCTACCAAGGGAGGGGGGGTAGGTTTCGGCTAAGCTTCACTCAAGGGGGGGAGAGGAGGCTTGGGCGAAAATCTCACAAGGGAGAGGGGAGGATTTTCAAGACTTGGAGAATGATTTGTGGATGAACAAAACCTTCAAGTTAGGGGAGTATTTATAGGCCAACCAATGGCCAACCAATGGCCAAGATGAAGCCAAGTGCTATGCAAGTGTAGGGTGAGGATTTAGGCAAGTGTCCTTATACATCTACTACACAAAAATATCCTACCAACTCCTTGATAAAAAAAGCCATTCCAATCGTCCAAATGGACGCCTCACGTCCACCAACTAGAGGGTGACAAGTGTCGCCCTCTCGTTGGTCCAAAATGTTTCGTCTCTCGGAAAAATCCGCAAAAATTATAAATGACATAGCCGGAATTTTCCCTTCGCAAGTTTGGTAAAACGTTTCGTCGGAAAACGATTCTTTTTGAGTGTTGTGCACAATATTTTCGTCCATAGTGCCTAACTAAGGCTAAACTTTTGTACGTACGTCCTCACGCATATTACGCTGGAAATACGGGGTATAACATTCTCCCCTCCTTAGAAACATTCGTCCCGAATGTTCCATCCCAAGACAGTTAACGATAAAGCTTAAACAGTTTGCAAATGCTACATACGGCCACAAAACAACACTTAAGCATAAATGACAATGAAAATTTACAAGTAGGAAAGTGAATTACCTGGAGGTGTGGGGAATAGGTGAGGATACTTCTGCCTCATGTCCTCTCGGTTCCCACGTCATCTCCTCCCGAGCTCGTTCCGCCACAAGACTTTGACGGAAGCCACGCCCTGGTCCGCAGACGCCTAACTCCGACGATCGATTATCGCTATGGGAATCTCCTCATACGATAACCCCTGGCCACTGACATCGTCAATCGGGTGTACCCTAGATGGATCCCCGATACATCTCTCAAAGATAGAAACGTGAAAACCGGATGCACCGCTCCGGATCGACGGCAGATCCAACTCATAGGCAACCTTGCCTATCTCGCGGACAACTGACACGCCCGATGTACTGGCCGAGTTTCCTTCTTCCCGAATCTCATCACACCCTTCATGGGTGACACCTTCAGAAAACCCAATCATCAACCTCGAACTCAGATGCCGACGACGATGATCTGCGATATGACTTCGCCGACTCGAGCCGCCAAGAATCGCCTCTGGATAAGCTTCACCTTATCCACTTCACGCCGCACCAACCGTCCCACTAATCGTACTCGCCTATCAAACCAGCCTTATCGGCGATCCGCACTTCCTCCCATACAAGGCCTCATAAGGCGCCATCCGAATACCGGAGTGGTAGCTATTATTATATGCAAACTCAACTAGAGGAAAATGATCGCCCCGGCTACCGGTCGATAACACAGCTCGCAAAGATATCCTCAAGAGTCCGGATAGTGCGCTCGCTGTCCGTCCGCTCTGTGGATGGAATGCGACTCGTGCTCACTGCGTCCCTAAACTCCTTCGAAAGACCTCTGGTTAGCCGTAAATCCGGGCTCTGCATGCGATATGATCGAAATAGGGACTCCATGCGATCGACGATCTCTGATGTAAAGTCCGCATAATCCCCACTAAAAAGTCGCCCCGACGGGAAGAAAGTGGGCTGATTTCACACCGGTCGACGATAACCCATATAGAATCATGTCTCCTCCGAGTGCGAGGTAATCCCGTGATAAAGTCCATGTTGATCACCTCCCACTTCTGTGTCGGGATCTCTATCGTCGCAACAAACCACCGTGCCTCGTGCTCTACCTTCACCGCCGACAACACGCATCGAGCTACGAACTCGCAACGCCCCTCTTCAAGCCATCCCACCAATACACAAATCTAAGGTCGTGGTACATCTTGGTCGACTCGACGGATGGAGTAACGCGCGCTGTGCTTCCCCGTAACTCGCCGCCAAGTCTCAAACATCCGAACACACAACTCGCTTTAAACCTTAGCACCCCATCGTGCTACCTCAAAAGGACCCTTGACCTCACGAAGATCCGTATCATGATACCGAATCAAAACCGGATCTCAAATCGCTGTTTCTTCACTCCGCGACGATGGAAGACTCGCAACCTCTCGAACTCGAACCCCACCGCTATCCGAATCAATCAAGCGGACACCAAAGCTCGCTAATGATGCAAATCGCGAACCATGCCCTCCTCTCGCCGCACATCCGATAGACTACCCATCGACTCACGACTAAGGGGCATCCGCCACAACATTGGCCTTCCCGGTGGTACAGGATATCGACGCCATAATCCTTAAGCAACTCTAACCACCGCCTCGCCGCAAGTTCAGCTCCTCCGCCGAAGATATACCGAGGCTCTTGTGGTCTCGTATAAATATCCACATGAACCCCATATAAATAGTGCCTCCATCTTGGCGTGAATCACCGCTGCCAACTCCAAATCATGGGTGGGGTAGTTCCTCTCATGCTTCTTAAGCTGTCGGGATGCGTATGTTATAACCTTGCCCTGCTGCATCAACACACATCCCAACTAGATGCCTGACGCATCACAATACACGACATAGCCGCCCGACCTCCGAAGAGTAAGAACGGGCGCCGTCGCCTCCTTCAAGAATCGGAAACCCCGCCACACGCATCACCATCAAACTTAGCCGCTTCCGAGTCGGCCTAGTCAATGGTGCAGATAGAAGCAAACTTCTACGAACCGCCGATAATAACTCGCAAGGCCCGTAAAATCGCGAACCTCTATCGAGTAGTAGGTCGAGGCCAACTCGATCGCCGATCTTGGCCAGATTCCACCCGAATACCATCAGCCACAATATGCCCAAGAAAAGCCACAAGTCAACCGAACTCACACTTCAAAACTTGGCGATAATCGCTGGTCTGGAGAACTCTCAAAGACAGCCTCAAATGCTCCGCATGCTCCTCGCTCTGGCGAGAATAAACCAAGATATCATCAATGAACACTATCACAAACGTGTCCAAAATGGTTTGAACACTCGGTTCATCAAATCCATGAATACCGCGAGTATTGGTCAACCCAAAAGACATGACCAACTCATAATGCCCGCACGTCCGGAATGCGATCCAGGGACATCCGCCTCGACTGCACTGATGATGATAGCCCGATCGCAGATCAATCTTAGAGAAACATCTCGCACACCGCACCGGTCGAACAAATCATCAATCCCGAAGGGGGTATTCGTTCTTAATGGTCACCTTGTTCACCGCTCAATCAACACATGCGCAGCTGCCCCGCCCTTCTTCTTCACGAACAATACCGCGCTTCCTGTGGAGAAACACTAGGTCCGATGAAGCCGCTTCTCCAAAGAAATCTCTCACCTGGTCCTTCAACTCTCTCAAATCGGCGGTGCCATTCTGTATGGCGAATGGAAATGGGCCGAGTGTCCGCAAAGACATCAATACAAACTCTATCTCCTCTCGGGAGGATACCGAGGTCGTCTGAAACACGCCTGGGAACTCTCGACCATCGAATCGATGAAAATCTGCATCGCACGGTGTCAAACACCCGAATGAGATGGTAGATGTACCCCTTCTGCACCATCTTCCTAGCCTTGAGGTAGGAAATAAACCTACCCTCGGCGTCTGATGTTCCTCCCACTCAACAACCGGCCTCAGAAAATGGAACCGCACCACTCTCTCTCTACCTACATTGGCATAGCAGAAGCTAACCAATCCATACCCGTGATCACGTCGAAATCGGTCCATGTCCAACTCTATCAAGTCGGCCAGTGGTCCGACGATCGTGATAAAGTCACTGGGCAAGCCCTAAATACCCGCCGAGCTACCACCGAATCACCCACCGGCGTAGCTACCTCGAAAGGGTCTATGGACTCATGCTCTATCCCTATCCTACTAGCAACAAGGGGAGATATGTAGGACATAGTAGAACCCGGATCTATCAAGGCATACACATCATAATCGGAGACTGATAAAGTACCTGTGACGACATCAGGTGAGGCCTCCTGGTCCTGCCGGCTGGACAAGGCATAAATGCGGTTCTGAGGACCGCTAGAACTGGGACCCGCGCCACGACCTCTGCCGTGACCTGCCGCCCACGAGTACTCGCCCGGCGAGTAACTGTAGGAGATGATGAACCGACAACAGACCCTGTAGGCTGAGCCCTACCACCGCTGCCGCTCGGCCGGACAGTTCTCGCAAAATGACCTGCGCCACAAGTATAGCAAGCTCCCGAGTAGTACTACACTCCGAATGGAATCTACCACAATGGACACACCGAGCGGACTCGATCGGTTAGCACCGCGCTACCCGAAATCAAGTCCTGGGCCCCGACCGCTCGAATACTCGGCATCGACAATGATGTGGGAGTGCTCGAGCCGGCCGGGTGCAAATCTAGATGCACGAGGTCGCCCACCCCGAGAACTACCAAAAGAACCGCGTCTTTGCTTTCTTCCGATCTTGATATCCGCCGACCGTCGCCTCTACGCCTCGCATCCAAGTGCATGAGCTCGCATACGTAATGTCCATGCTCGGTGAAGAGCCACACCCGCACAAGACTCGCCATATAATCATCTAGCCCTGACGTAGCGATGCACCCGCCCTCCATATCGCTACCAATGCGGGGACATATCGAGCCAAAGAATCGAACTCGACATTGTACTCCCTAACTGCGCCCTCTCTCGCCTCAAGAATAAAATCTGTTTACCGCGCCTCCTCATCCGTGGAGGCAAGTGAGTGAGGAAAGCCTCCGAGAACTCATCCCAAGTAGGGACGCGTGCTCTCCCGGATAACTCCCACGAATCAAACCAATCGATCGCGTATCACGCACCGATGCGAACCAAGATCACGGACTCGTCTCCGACGCCCGATCACCCTCATAATCCTTCTCAGAATCGACGGATGAACTCTCGCGGATCATCCTCCGCCTCGACCAGTAAACTCGCGGGCTACAACTCAGAAATCTCGTAGCCTCAAACTATCTCGCCTCGGGTGAACCACGGTACTATCGGGTTGAATCGAACTGCTGATCCACTTATCTCATGTTCGCCACGATCACGCAAGAATCGGGCCATCTCCTTATACCCTAACTCCTCCGCCCTGTGCCGCGGGAGTGCGAGGCGCGTGGTCTCGCTGGGCCGGCGTCATGGAACTCGCCCCGAGGTATCGCCTCGGGTAAGAATCGGGCTGTGCCTCGTGACTCTCGGTGTCCTACTAAGCCTCCTCACCGCTTTGCCTTCTCGGGCCCGGTTGCCTTACGTGAGGCATAATCATGTAAAAGGAATACGTTAGAGGTCCAACTTATAACACGGCTCTAAGGCACGATCTCGAGTGTGAAGAATGGAAACCAATCCTAAATATCCTATAGCCTCGCGATTATTGGTGTGGTGCACAACACACCGATAATCAAGACTTACTAGATACGGTCAGTAGACACTTTCCGAGATTAATCGCTCGATACCACTTTTGTCACGAATTCGCCCGGCTCGTGGATCGTGCCTTACCCGCACCTAAGTAGTCATACATCGAGTAATCGGAATATAAAAACAAGACATGAAACAATTGTAAATGAGACACGCTTTATGTGAGAAAATGTCGCTTTCAAGATATATATATAAACATAGTTTTGCGCTACATCCCAACTGCATAATAGGACTACAGACCTCTAAGAAGATAAACAACTATGGCGACAGTGGCCCCGCCATACCTGAATGTACAAAACTATATACAACAACAGGAGATCATACCCAAAAGTCGAGCCTCGGAGAAGATGGAGCTCACGACACCAAAGCAAAAGATCCTAAGGATGTGGATCTAGCACTGCTTGCTCTTACTGCGGCATGAACGCAGCCCAAGGAGGTCGATAACAGGTACCAAGTATGTGAAACTGTAAAGTACTTACATGAAATCAAAGTATTTAAAACCATTTGCAAATACAATCAGTTCAATTGCACATAGTGCCATATCACAAACAAGAACAATAATAGGTAAATCAGAATGTGTCTTTTCTAGGCCGCGAATGATCGGGCAAGGCCAATCGCCCATAGTATCATTATGCGTGCCTAATCTTGACTTCCGCACCGCATAGTCACACATGCACCCGCATGAGGTATTCCTCGCATCGGGGGTAGCTAACCCCGGTACCCTCCTGGACTCCCGCAGTCCGCATAGTCTCAATAGACCGCATAGTCACACAGACCGCATCGGGCTAAAACGCCCGGAATGATCAATCCTGGAACTCCCGCAGCTCCGCATAGTCACACAGACCGCATAGGCCGTATAGACCCGCATCAAGGGTGGCAAGCCCTCGGTATAACAAGTCAAGGGGGTAGGTGATATAATAATGATAACCGACTTACCGTTTAGCAACGTAAGCACAATAAGAATGACCCCCTTTCACCACATCACAAGACACTAACACACGTAGCATCATAATATGTCTACTTTTCAAACAATCTTACTACACCTTACAGAAATCAATACAAGGTTTTTATAAACAAATAAGTAAACAGTTCCTTTTATCTTTCTTAAGTTGTTATACCTAACTTCCCATAAAGCTAGTATAACTCTTAAGCTTTTTGTTTCAAAAGCAAATATTTCTCTACTGTTAAAAAAATGATTCAGTATTCTTTTGAAATGCTTCAAGATCCTTATTATTCAGGCTTAAGTCACAAGACATTGCCGTAAGTATTATTCAGGCTTAAGTCAAAAGACATTGCCGTAATTATTATTCAGTTAACACACGTACGTCTACCGTACTATATATATATTTAAAATATCATGCTCAAGAGTATAGGAAGAATCACATACCTTCTCGGCGAAATCCACCTGCCAAGTCGAATATGTCGCGCGCAGAGAATCAGCCTATAATAGTCAAATACGTCTATCAACGTCTAGACTATTCTGTAAACAGTTCTAAGTAGAGGGTTCCCTATTCTACGGAAAATTGGGCAGCACTTCCCTACCCGTCGAGCTACTCAAGTCTACTGTGAAAACAGTCCTATGTAAGTACAGTTCAATTATTCTTCTTTTATACCCTTCTACTGTGATAACAGTTCAATTCTATACATTAATATTCTTTCATATCTTATACTCAAGTCTTAACTATTCTAATATGTAATATCCAATTACAATAGAAGGACAAGAGTATTTACCTCGATAAGCCCAAAATTATCCAAGTATAAACGTCGATCCTGAGCAAGGTTTAGCTCCTAATTGCATGCTCCGATAGCTCCAAGAAACCCTTAGAAGTTTCTAACAACTTCTACTTAACTACTATAAGGGATTTGGGCTAGGGTATTTTGGAATAGTAACTTAAACTTGGAAGACAACTTTTCTACCAAGGGAGGGGGGGTAGGTTTCGGCTAAGCTTCACTCAAGGGGGGGAGAGGAGGCTTGGGCGAAAATCTCACAAGGGAGAGGGGAGGATTTTCAAGACTTGGAGAATGATTTGTGGATGAAGAAAACCTTCAAGTTAGGGGAGTATTTATAGGCCAACCAATGGCCAAGATGAAGCCAAGTGCTATGCAAGTGTAGGGTGAGGATTTAGGCAAGTGTCCTTATCCATCTACTACACAAAAATATCCTACCAACTCCTTGACAAAAAAAGCCATTCCAATCGTCCAAATGGACGCCTCACGTCCACCAACTAGAGGGTGACAAGTGTCGCCCTCTCGTTGGTCCAAAATGTTTCGTCTCTCGGAAAAATCCGCAAAAATTATAAATGACATAGCCGGAATTTTCCCTTCGCAAGTTTGGTAAAACGTTTCGTCGGAAAACGATTCTTTTTGAGTGTTGTGCACAATATTTTCGTCCATAGTGCCTAACTAAGGCTAAACTTTTGTACGTACGTCCTCACGTACATACGCTGGAAATACGGGGTATAACATTCTCCCCTCCTTAGAAACATTCGTCCCGAATGTTCCTTCCCAAGACAGTTAACGATAAAGCTTAAACAGTTTGCAAATGCTACATACGGCCACAAAACAACACTTAAGCATAAATGACAATGAAAATTTACAAGTAGGAAAGTGAATTACCTGGAGGTGTGGGGAATAGGTGAGGATACTTCTGCCTCATGTCCTCCTCAGCTTCCCACGTCATCTCCTCCCTGAGCTCGTTCCGCCACAAGACTTTGACGGAAGCCACGCCTCGTCCGCAGACGCCTAACCCGACGATCGATTATCGCTATGGGAATCTCTCATACGATAACCCCTGGTCACTGGATATCGTCAATCGGGTGTACCACTAGATGGATCCCCGATACATCTCTCAAAGATAGAAACGTGAAAACGGATGATGCACCGCCTCCAGATCGGACGGCAGATCCAACTCATAGTAACCTTGCCTATCTCGCGACAACTGACACGCCCAATGTACTGGCCGAGTTTCCTTTCTTCCCGAATCTCATCACACCCTTCATGGTTGACACCATCAGGAAAACCCAATCATCAACCTCGAACTCCAGATGCCGACGACGATGATCTGCATATTACTTCGCCGACTCGAGCCGCCAAGAATCGCTTCCCGATAAGCTTCACCTTATCCACTTCCTCGCCGCACCAACCGGTCCCACTAATCGCACTCGCCTACATCAAACCAGCCTATCGGCAATCTGCACTTCCTCCCATACAAAGCCTCATAAGGCGCCATCTGAATACTGGAGTGGTAGCTATTATTATATGCAAACTCAACTAGAGGCAAATGATCCTCCCAGCTACCCCTGAAGTCGATAACACAGGCTCGCAGCATATCCTCAAGAGTCTGGATAGTGCGCTCTGCCTGTCCGTCTGTCTGTGGATGGAATGCAGTACTCAGGCTCACCTGCGTCCCTAAACCCTTCTGGAAAGATGTTATACCCCGTATTTCCAGAGTATGTACGTAAGGACGTACGTAGAAAAATTTGAGTTTGTGCCTTAAAGTGCTTGGCCGAATTTTATTTGTGCATAACACCCGGTTAGAGTCGTTTTTATCAGAAACGTTTTCACAGCTTTCGTAGGGGAATTTCCGGCTATGTCATTTATAATTTTTGCGGATTTTTCCGAGAGACGTAATATTTTGGACCAACGGGAGGGTGACACTTGTCACCCAAGTGGACGGTTTGGACATGGAAGATTTGGCACGTTTTTTGTGTTTTTGTTGCCTAAAATGTTTGGTCAATGTTTGTGAGATATTTTGTGTGGTAGATGAGAAAGTGGGACCCACAAGACACTTGGCTAAATCCACACCCTACACTTGCCTAACACTTGGTTTAATCTTGGCCATTGGTTGGCCATGGGTTGGCCTATAAATACTTCCCTTGCTTGAAGGTTTTATTCATCCACAAATATTTTCCAAGTCTTGAAAACCTTTCCCCTCCCTCTTGGTTGCTCTCGTCCTACCTTCCCCCTCCCCCCCCCTTGAGAAGGCCTTGTTGGCCGAGAGTATTTCCCCCCCCCTAGCCTAGTTGCTTTCGTTTAATACCCCCCTTTGTGGTGTAGAAATACTCTCCAAAGTATTGTTATAATGCCCAAATTACCTTAGCCGTATACCGTGTTGTATTCTCAGGTTATTCCTATCTGAAAAGCCCGAAATACTATTATACTTCCCAAATACAAAACCTAACCCTAGGAAAATCTCCATGGTTAGTTGGAGTAGTATGTAGAAGTTGGTTAGAACTTCTAAGGGTGGTTTGGAGCGGGTTGGAGCGCTGAGTCGAGCTAAACGATTGCCCAAGATCGACTTTATACTTGGATAATTATGGGCTTATCGAGGTAAATATCTTGTCCCTCTATTGTAATTGGAAATTACATATTGTAGAATATATAGTTGAAGTATACTATATATAGAATCGAACGTAGTTATCGAATGTCTTTTGACTTAAGCCCGAATAATACTTACGGCAATGTCTCGCGACTTAAGCCCGAATTTAAAGAAGAATACTGAATCAGAATTACATAGGGTTGTATTACAAGAGACTTGTGTAGTAGTACCGTGGAGTAGAATTGTACCGTTAGGGTTAGTCATATAACCCCGGTTGGCTTGGTAGCCTCGAAAGAGGAGGAGATTTACGCTGCATGGGGAGGTCGCCGAATTTTACGTAGAATGTTCTACGAAGGGATCTAAGCACTAATAAGCGCCTTGTGGCCTTATAGGTTGAAGTACTACGTGTGGCGCGATCTACTTGGCTTAAGGAGTAGCCGACGGTTGGAAGTACTTGGAGCGTTTTGCTATTAGTCGATACTGCCGCGAGGTATGTGAACCTCTTCCTATCTCTTCTAGCATGATATGTGTGAACTATGTAGTACGAGACGCATACGTGCTAAACGATTTGGTTGATTTAAAACATAAAGTGTTATAACTACTGTGGGAAGTTGGTTATAACGACTTTATGTTGGTAAGAAAATACTTGTGGTCTTTAAAAGGTAATCGATTTGAACTATAAGCGCTTGTTATGTGTTAATAAAGAACTTGAAGTATTTCAAAAGATTTTTGAATCATTTTGAAAGAAGAAGTAATATACTTGGTTTTTGAAAACTTAAGAGTTATACTAGCTTTATGGGAAGTTAGGTATAACGCTTAAGAATGTTTTATCGATTTCGAAATCGAATGTGTATCGACAAACCACCGCGTTAATAAAAGGAAATGTTTTGACTAATTAAGTATTATTAAAACCAGAGAAACTTCCATCCGCATAGAAGCTAAGATGAGACAAAATGATATTTCCTACATCATGGTCTTTGTAATAAGATTGTTATAAACAAGAATGTCCTACTCACATATAAGACTTATGTTTCTCGATAGTTTTAAGGAGAATTATATTCTTAAATGAATAAGACTATAAACTACTAAACCTTTCTAAAATGAGAAACTTGAACATTGGAAATTAGGCAAACTTGATCATTGGAAAAGAATGTTGCTACTTGATTTTACAAAGAGAAGTAATTGATTTACTTTAAAAGGATAGTCACTCTATTTTATACTACGGTATTGTGTGACATTGTGAAAGTAACGTATCTTTTAAAGAGTTAATGTATGAAGTACTTTGGGGATAAAACCCGATTTTGTTAATCATATAGTAGAAGGTACCTTGTGTGAACAACTTGATTGTATTGGTTTGTGATAGCCTTGTAATACTTTCTTGATTGCGTTGATAAGTAAACGTGTTGGGATGCTACGTGTTAATGTCTTGTGATGTTTGTGTGGCGGTTTCCTTGATTGTGCTTATTAACTATCGGTCGTTATGATAGTATTGTGGCATTCATCTCGAGATGATTCCGGGTTAAGCCGCCTCCGACGCGGGTAGACTCAGCGGTCGATGGACCTATGATTCGAGAATACCTCACGCAGTCCCGGGCCTATGCGCGAGCTACGAGTTCCGTGTTAGTGTCGCCCTTATGGGCACGCGTCCATGTGGCCACGCGATCGCGAAGTCGGGGACGACGCCGGAGTAGCTACCGACGCGGAATACCTCACGCGGCCGATGAGATTGGCCTACGCGGAGTGCGGAGTTCCGTGGTTAGACACGACATCGATATCGGGCAAGTGGCCGCTTTGATCATGTGACGCCAGACAGATCTTATGATACGATTCATGACCTTGTTGGTACCGTGGGTTTTTAGTAGTCGGCTATGCCTTCGCATTTACCCCGCATGCTTTATTATGACACAGTGGGACTCGTGTTCATGTGTTCTCGGTGCTTTTATATCATAGATCACGGCATGAGGAAGGTATTCCACTGCATGATTGATGTCGTGGGCCCGAGACCCATTGTTATACTTGAGTGATGACTTGAGGCGTGAGTCCCTAACTTGACATACGATCGCTTTGTTGTAAATCGTAGTTTGGTTATCATACATGTCTCTGCTTTATATGATCGCTATGATTTCATTTACGATGTATTTTCGCCACATACTCTGCACTGTTATCGACCTCCTTCGGGCCATGCGTTCATGCCGCAGTTGAGGTACACCGCCGTTGATCCTAGCTCGTGGTCACAGCGTTTGGGAAGCTCCGTTTCTCCGAGGCTTATCACGTATAGTCCCCGCCGTCGTAAGTGTTTACATTCGTGGGTTTGGCCCCGCCCCGCCATTGTTGTCGTATCATTCTTAGAGGTCCGTAGTAATGCCAGGCGTGGTTTGTAAAAAGGATTAAACTGCTCATGTTGAAAAAGTTGCTATTTATATATATACCGAAGGTAACCGCTTTTGTTAGCCTGCCTTTCTTATTTCACCGTCTTATTACATCGTTTCATGTATTGTCTTTATGTTCCGATTACTCGATGTATGTCTACTGGGTGCCCGGTAGGCACGACCACGCCCGGTTCGGTCGTGACAAAAGTGGTATCGTGAGCGCTTAATCCTCGGAAAGTGTCTGCATCAGATTCAAGAGAGTCTTGATTATCTGTGTTGTGCACCACGCCAATAATCGTGAGGCTATAGGATATTTAGGATTGG
Source organism: Przewalskia tangutica (assembly GCA_029844215.1). NCBI lineage: Eukaryota > Viridiplantae > Streptophyta > Magnoliopsida > Solanales > Solanaceae > Przewalskia > Przewalskia tangutica. Next base: position 80,808,160 of record CM056727.1, read on the forward strand.
TTTCTATTCTTCTCACTCTGAGATCGTGCCTTAGAGCTGTGTTGTAAGTTGGACCCTCTGACGAAATTCTTTCCCTTATCATTATGCCTCCGCGTAGGGCAACCTGAGCCCAGGAGGGCAAGGCAGCCGAGGGAGCTGCGAGTAGAGTTCAGAGGGTTGCGAGGGCACAGGCCCAAAACTTTACCTAGGTAGTGCTTCATTCGGGATTTCGCGACGTCACTAGCCCCAAGCAGAGTTTGGCACGGCAGCGCATCCCGCTGCCATGATATTTGAACCTTCGCCCACGATCGAACCGTGAATATAGAGTGCAAAGAGGCGACCCTGTTACTAGCTATAGATTTGGCTACAGAGAGTATACCGATGTACCGCGAGTCTTGAGGACTATCTAAAAGAGGGTTGTGCAAGAGTAATTCTTGATTAGGCTTGAGCATGGCTCGTGAACGGGCTTATGCGCAGCAGCCGAGTAGAGATCGACGGGTTAACGGCGATAGAAGAGGCGAGCAGAAGGTCCTTTGGTAACTTTCGAGGCGAGTCGCCCCAAAGAGTTAGATATGCACCTCCGCCAGCCGCAGAGTGGTCTTCACAAATTTCGGGACGCTCGGGTGTGCAGAGTTGGTCGAACCTGTGGCTTCCGGCTCACGCGATGCACGCCATCCCGGGAATGTCATCTTTTAGGTTGGTACTTGTTGTACTATGACCGCCGTGTGGTCCGTGTCAAGAGTGTCCTTGTAGGAGGGCTTAGCCTTCGGGATCGGTGGGTAGTTTGTCATCTCCCTCAGCTATGCGCCCTACGGGGCAGGTTTGATTAGAACGACTAAGGGGAGTGAAGCAGTAGACATAGATCTATCCTTAACCCTCTAGAGTTTTGTATAGGTGATAAGGTGAGTATACCTTAGGTGCTATGTTCGATAGCGATGTGTTAGTTGTGATTTGAAATCATGGTTGTTTAACCGAGTAAGATTTTGGGGGATAGAGAAAGTGTGAGCCTTAGAGCTTTATACGTAGAGACCTTAGAGGTGAGGCCATCTCGAGGAAAAAGGTGTAGTGTTATGTTTGACTTTATCTGAGTGCATAGTGCACGTGAGTTATGTTGGGACAGTCCCTAGTAGTGTGGAATGAAAGAGGTAGTTGAGCTAAGAAGACCGCTAGGTTTTCGTAACGTGATTAGTGAGATTGTTCCGGTCGGGAGCTAGTATGACGCGCGCGTCGCCGGTTGAGGCGCCGTGCCGGGTCAACCCGCGCAGTTTGGTGGTGGGGTCGGTTTGTGGTGGTCCCGCCTTGTGGTAGGGTCACGAGGTGTTAGGCCCATGTTCGCTTAACCAGACGCAGTTCGTGGACGATTCGACCGGTGGTCGACGGGGCAGCCCATCGTGTTCTTCGCTCGACCGCTTCTACCGTGTGTTGAGTTATCCGCGGTTGAAAGGCTGCACGGTGCCTACCTTCACCTTATGTCGATGGTGAAGCCTGTGTGGCTATTTTACGCCCTCTAAAAGTTTACCAGCAGGTTAAGAACTCGTGAGTCTCAGACCGCATTCGCCCGCCGCGCGTGGATTTGAGGTAGTCGTAGGGATTGTTGTCTCCGGGAGGAAGTGTTTAAGCTACCATTTCGGTCGGATATCGCTTTGTGAAGCCTTGTAGGGGCGGAAGTGTAAATTGCCGGCCGATCGTTCGATGTTGGCAAGGTTCGATTAGTTGTTCAGCTTGTTCCAAGAACCGTGGATAGTGGCTTGTCTAGAAGAAGTTACGCGGCTGCAGGAATTGTGCGGATAATCGGCGACGACGCTTAGAGTTCGTGTGACGGTCGGTCTTCTTGAAGGTACCACCCGGTTGTGTGACGAGTTTGGAATACAGAGGACTTAGCCCGAGTTACTTTGGGCCCTTTGAGTTCATGTGAAGAATAGGCCGGTTGCCTATATGTTAGTTTTGCCGTCCGACTTAGGAGGTCAGACGTCCGTCTTTCGTATTGTTATGATCGGAAAAGTATCGAGATCCATCCAGAGTGTTCCCACTTAATGATGACCACGTTAGAGATAGTAGCCCCGAGTTTTGGGAACCGCCGTGACGTAACGTGGTGAGAGTTCGAGTGTACGACATCCTCCGGATCGCAGCCCGCACCATTTGTTGGGTCGTCGAGCAAGGCTCGCGACAAAGTGACAAAGTGGTATCTACGACGAGTAAAGAGAGAAGTGAGCATGTATGGCGAGCATTGATGTGATCATTTCTTTGTAAAGAGAAGGTGCGAAGGAAGTATATTTTAGACCCGGTGAGAAGTGTTTGTGGTTATGTTAGAGGTGTTTCTCGTGGACTTGGATGGAGGTATTTTTGCTTGGGTGTTTCGTGGCGGATGACGTGGTGTTTGTTTCGTAAGTATAGTAGTGAAGACTATCTTCGGGCGCACGTCTGTTTTGAGACTTAGAAGGAACATTCGGGACGAATGTTTCTAAGGAGGGGAGAATGTTATACCCCGTATTTCCAGAGTATGTACGTAAGGACGTACGTAGAAAAATTTGAGTTTGTGCCTTAAAGTGCTTGGCCGAATTTTATTTGTGCATAACACCCGGTTAGAGTCGTTTTTCGACGAAACGTTTTCACAGCTTTCGTAGGGGAATTTCCGGCTATGTCATTTATAATTTTTGCGGATTTTTCCGAGAGACGTAATATTTTGGACCAACGGGAGGGTGACACTTGTCACCCAAGTGGACGGTTTGGACATGGAAGATTTGGCACGTTTTTTGTGTTTTTGTTGCCTAAAATGTTTGGTCAATGTTTGTGAGATATTTTGTGTGGTAGATGAGAAAGTGGGACCCACAAGACACTTGGCTAAATCCACACCCTACACTTGCCTAACACTTGGTTTAATCTTGCCATTGGTTGGCCATGGGTTCCTATAAATACTTCCCTTTGCTTGAAGGTTTTATTCAGCCACAAATATTTTCCAATTCTTGAAAACCTTTCCCCTCCCTCTTGGTTTCTCTCGTCCTACCTTCCCCCCCCCCCCCTTGAGAAGGCCTTGTTGGCCGAGAGTATTTCCCCTAGCCTAGTTGCTTGCTTAATACCCCCTTGTGGTGTAGAAATACTCTCCAAAGTATTGTTATAATGCCCAAATTACCTTAGCCAGATACCTTGTTGTATTCTAAGGTTATACCTATCTAAAAGCCCGTAAATACTATTATACTTCCCGTCACTACAAAACCGAACCCTAGGAAAATCTCCATGGTTAGTTGGAGTAGTATGTAGAAGTTGGTTAGAACTTCTAAGGGTGGTTTGGAGCGGTTGGAGCGCTCGGAGTCGAGCTAAACGATTGCCCAGGATCGACTTTATACTTGGATAATTATGGGCTTATCGAGGTAAATATCTTGTCCTCTATTGTAATTGGAAATTACATATTGTAATATATAGTTGAAGTATACTATATATAGAATCGAACGTAGTTATCGCAATGTCTTTTGACTTAAGCTCGAATAATACTTACAGAATGTCTTGCGACTTAAGCCCGAATTTAAAGAAGAATACCGAATTGTAATTACATAGGTTGTATTACAAGAGACTTGTGTAGTAGTACCGTGGAGTAGAATTGTACCCGTAGGTTAGTTGTATAACCCCTGGTTGGCTTCGTAGCCTACCGAAAGAGAGAGGAGATTTACGCTGTCATGGGGGAGGTGCCGCGAATTTTCTGTAGAATGTTCTACGGAGGATCTAAGCACTAATAAGCGCCTGTGGCCTTATAGGTCAAGTACTACGTGTGGCGCGATCTACTTGGCTTAAGGAGTAGCCGACGGTTGGAAGTACTGAGCGTTTGCTATTAGTCGATACTGCCGCGAGGTATGTGAACCTCTTCCTATCTCTTCTAGCATGATATGTGTGAACTATGTAGTACGGTAGACGCATATGTGCTAAACGATTTGGTTGATTTAAAACATAAAGTGTTATAACTGTATGGGAAGTTGGTTATAATAGCTTTATGTTGGTAAGAAAATACTGTAGTCTTTAAAAGGTAATCGATTTGAACTATAAGCGGCTTGTTATGTGTTAATAAAGAACTTGAAGTATTTCAAAAGATTTTGAATCATTTTGAAAGAAGAAGTAATATACTTGGTTTTTGAAAACTTAAGAGTTATACTAGCTTTATGGGAAGTTAGGTATAACGGCTTAAGAATGTTTTATCGATTTGAAATCGAATGTGTATCGACAAACCATCGCAGCGTTAATAAAAGGAAATGTTTTGACTAATTAAGTATTATTAAAACCAAGAGAAACTTCCATCCGCATAGAAGCTAAGATGAGACAAAATGATATTTCCTACATCATGGTCTTTGTAATAAGATTGTTATAAACAAGAATGTCCTACTCACATATAAGACTTATGTTTCTCGATAGTTTTAAGGAGAATTATATTCTTAAATGAATAAGACTATAAACTACTAAACCTTTCTAAAATGAGAAACTTGAACATTGGAAATTAGGCAAACTTGATCATTGGAAAAGAATGTTGCTACTTGATTTTACAAAGAGAAGTAATTGATTTACTTTAAAAGGATAGTCACTCTATTTTATACTACGTATTGTGTGACATTGTGAAAGTAACGATCTTTTAAAGAGTTAATGTATGAAGTACTTTGGGGATAAAACCCGATTTTGTTAATCATATAGTAGAAGGTACCTTGTGTGAACAACTTGATTGTATTGGTTTGTGATAGCCTTGTAATACTTTCTTGATTGCGTTGATAAGTAAACGTGTTGGGACGCTACGTGTTAATGTCTTGTGATGTTTGTGTGAAGGGTTTCCTTGATTGTGCTTATTAACTATCGCCGTTATGATAGTATTGTGGCATTCATCTCGAGATGATTCCGGGTTAAGCGCCCTCCGACGCGGGTAGACTCAGCGGTCGATGGACCTATGATTCGAGAATACCTACGCAGTCCCGGCCTGCGCGAGCTACGAGTTCCGTGTTAGTGTACGTCCTTATGGGCACGCGTCCATGTGGCCACGCGGATCGCGAAGTCGTGACGATGCCGGGAGTAGCTACCCTCGATGCGGGAATACCTCATGCGGCTGATGAGATTGGCCTACGCGAGTGCGGAGTTCCGTGGTTAGACGCGACATTGATACTGCGGGCAAGTGGCCAGCTTTGATCATATGACGGTCTAGACAGATCTTATGGTACAGTTCATGACCTTGTTGGTACTGTGGTTGTTAGTAGTCGGCTATGCCTTCGTACTTACCCCGTACGGTGTTATTATGGCACAGGTGGGACCTGGTGTTCATGTGTGTTCCTTGTGCTTTTATATCATGATCGCAAGCCGGTGGGAAGGTATTCCACGCATGATTGATGTCGTGGCCCGAGACCCATTGTTATACTTGAGTGATGACTTGAGTGAGTGAGTCCCTTACTTGACATGACTGCTTTGTTGTAAACTGTAGTTTGGTTATCATTCATGTCTCCTGCTTTATATGACTGATATGATTTCATTTACAGTATGTATTTTCGCCACATACTGCACTGTTGCACCGACCTCCTTCGGGCCGCTCATGCCGCAGTTGAGGTACACCGCGCCGTTGATCCTAGCTCGTGGTCACGCCATTTGGTTGGGAAGCTCCGTTTCTCCGAGGCTTATCGATGTATAGTCCCCCGCCGTAAGTGTTTACATTCGTGGTTTGGCGGGCCCCGTCCCCGCCATTGTTGTCGTATCATTCTTGAGGTCCGTAGTAATCGCTGTGTGGTTTGTAAAAAGGATTAAACTGCTCATGTTGAAAAAGTTGCTATTTATATATATACTGAAGGTAACCGCTTTTGGTTAGCTTGCTTTCTTATTTCACCGTCTTATTACACCGGTTTCATGTATTGTCTTTATGTTCCACTGATTACTCGATGTATGTCTACTGGGTGCCCGGGGTAGGCACCACCACGCCCGGTTCGGTCGTGACAAAAGACCTCAGTTAGCCGAACCGGGCTCCTGTCTCGATATGATCGAAATAGGGACTCCATGCGATCCGACGATCTCTGGATGTAAAGTCCGCATAATCCTCACCGAAAAGTCGCCCCGACGGAAGAAAGTGGGCTGATTTCACACCGTCGACGATAACCCATATAGAATCATGTCTCTCCGAGTGCGAGGTAATCCCGTGATAAAGTCCATGTTGATCACCTCCCACTTTCGTGTCGGATCTCTATCGTCGCAACAAACCACCGTGCCTCCGGTGCTCTACCTTCACCGCCGACAACACGCACCGAGCCACGAACTCGCAACGCCCCTCTTCAAGCCATCCCACCAATACACGGATCTAAGGTCGTGGTACATCTTGGTCGACCTCGACGGATAGAGTAACGCGCTACCGCGGTGCTTCCCATAACTCCGCCGCCAAGTCCTCAAACATCCGGAACACACAACTCGCCTCAAACCTTAGCACCCCATCAAAGCTACTCAAAAGGACCCTTGACCTCACCAAGATCTCGTATCATGATACCGAATCAAAACGGATCCTCAAATCGCTGTTTCTTCACCTCTCGACGATGGAACACTCGGCAACCTCTCGAACTCGAACCCCACCGCTATCGTAATCAATCAACGGACACCAAGGCTCGCTAGCCGATGCAAATCGCGAACCATGCCCTCCTCTCGGTCGCACATCCGATAGACTACCCATCGACCTACGACTAAGGGCATACGCCACAACATTGGCCTTCCCGGTGGTACAGATATCGACGTCATAATCCTTAAGCAACTCTAACCACCGTCTCGCCGCAAGTTCACTCCTCCGGTGAAGATATACCGAAGCTCTTGTGGTGCGTATAAATATCCACATGAACCCCATATAAATAGTGCCTCCATCTTCAAGGCGTGAATCACCGCGCCAACCCAAATCATGGGGGTAGTTCCTCTCACGCTTCTTAAGTCGCCGATGCGTATCTATAACCTTGCCCCGCTGCATCAACGCACATCCCAACCCGATGCTCGACGATCACAATACACGCATATAGCCGTCGACCTCCGGAAGAGTAAGAACGGGGCGGTCGTCGCCTCCTTCAAGAATCGAAACCCCGCCACACGCATCGTCCATCAAACTTAGCCGCTCGAGTCACCTAGTCAATGGTGCAGATAGAAGCAAACTTCTACGAACAGCCGATAATAACTCGCAAGGCCCGTAAAATCGCGAACTCTATCGAGTAAGGTCGAGGCCAACTTCGATCGCTTCGATCTTGGCCGATCCACCCGAATACCATCACCCGACAATATGCCCAAGAAAAGCCACGAAGTCAACCGTAACTCACACTTCAAAACTTGGCGTATAATCGCTGGTCTGGAGAACTCTCAAAGACACCTCAAATGCTCGCATGCTCCTCGCTCGAGCGAATAAACCAAGATATCATCAATGAACACTATCACAAACGTGTCTAAAAATGGTTTGAACACTCGGTTCATCAAATCCATGAATACCACGAGCATTGGTTAACCCAAAAGACATGACCGAACTCATAATGCCCGCATCGTCCGAATGCACCAGGGACATCCGCCTCTCGACTGCACTGATGATAGCCCGATCGCAGATCAATCTTAGAGAAACATCTCGCACTCGCATGGTCGAACAAATCATCAATCTCGGGAAGCGGGTATTCGTTTAATGGTCACCTTGTTCACCGCTCAGTAATCAACACACATGCGCAGCTGGCCCCGCCCTTCTTCTTCACGAACAATACGGCGCTCCCGGGAGAAACACTAGGTCCGGATGAAGCCCTTCTCCAAAGAAATCTCTCACTGGTCCTTCAACTCTCTCAACTCGGCGGTGCCATTACAGATGGCGGAATGGAAATGGGCCGAGTGTCCGCAAAGACATCAATACAAAACTCTATCTCCTCTCGTGAGGGATACCCGGAGGTCGTCTGAAACACGTGCGGGAACTCTCGACTATCGGAATCGATCAAAACTGCATCGCAGCCTCAGTGTCAAACACCCGAACGAGATGGTAGATGTACCCCTTCTGCACCATCTTCCTAGCCTTGAGGTAGGAAATAAACCTACCCCTCTGCGATACAGTGTTCCCCTCCCACTCAACAACCGGCTCCCCAGGAAAATGGAACCGTACCACTCTCTCTCTCTCTGCAGTCTACATTGGCATAGCAGGAAGCTAACCAATCCATACCCATGATCACGTCGAAATCAGTCATGTCCAACTCTATCAAGTCGGCTAGGGTCTGACGACTGCATAAAGTCACTGGGCAAGCCCTAAATACCCGCCGAGCTACCACCGAATCACACACCGGCGTAGCTACCTCGAAAGGGTCTATGGACTCAGGCTCTATCTCTATCCTACTAGCAACAAGGGGAGATATGTAGGATAGAATAGAACCCGGATCTATCAAGGCATACACATCATAATCGGAGACTGATAAAGTACTGCGATTTACATCAGTGAGGCCTCCCGTCCCGCTACCGACAGGCATAAATGCGATTCGAGGACCGCTAGAATCGACCCGCCACGACCTCCGCCGCGACTGGCCGCCCATGAGTACCTCGCCCGGGCGAGTAATCAGAGAGATGATGAACCGCACAGACTCGTAGGCCGAGCCCTACCACCCGCTGCCGCCGGCCTGACAGTTCTCGCAAATGACCTGCCACAAGTATAGCAAGCTCCCGGAGTAGTACTACAGCTGCCAGAATGGAATCTACCTCTACGGGCACACTGAGAAGACCTCGATCGGTTAGCACCCTTGCTACCCCGAAATCAAGTCCCGGGCCCCCGACCGCCTCAATACTCGGTCAGACGACAATGATGTGGGAGTGCTCTGAGCTGGCTGGGGTGCAAATCTAGACTGCTGCTGAGGTCGTCCACCCCGAGAACTACCAAAAGAACCGACCGTCTTTGCCTTCTTCTGATGCTGATATCTGTCGACCCGTCGGTCTCTACGCTCCTCGCATCCAAGTGCATGAGCCTGCATACGGGTAATGTCCATGCTCGTCAAGAGCCACACCCGCACAAGACTCGCCATATAATCATCTAGCCCTGACGTAGCGATGCACTCGCCCTCCATATTCGCTACCAATGCAGGGACATATCGAGCCAAAGAATCGAACTCGACATTGTACTCTAACTGCAAGGCCCTCTCGCCTTCAGAACAAAAATCTGTTTACCGTGCCCTCCTCATCCGCGAGGCAAGTGAGTGAGGAAAGCCTCCGAGAACTCATCCCAGTAGGCCGGGACGCGTGCTTTCCCGGATAACTCCCACGATCAAACCAATCGATCGCGGTATCACGCAGCCGACGCGAATCAAGATCACGGACTCGCCTCCGATGCCATGATCACCCTCATAATCCTTCAGAATCGACGGATGAACTCCTCGCGATCATCCTCCCGCCACCCAAAACTCGCGGGCTACAACTCAGAAATCTCGTAGCCTCAAACTATCTCGCCTCGGGTGAACCACGGTACTATCGGGCTGAATCGAATCACGTGATCCAAATTTATCCTCATGTTCGCCACGATCTCGCCAAGAATCGCCATCTCTTGTACTTAACTCCTCGCCTGTGCCGGGACGAGGTGCGGCATCGTGGTCTCGGCTGGGCGGCCATGGAACTCGCCGCCGAGGTATCGCTGCAAGAATCGGCTCAGGCCTCGTGACTTTGTCCTACTAGCAGCCTCCTCACCGCCTTGCCTTCCGGGCCCGGTTGTCTTACGTGAGGCATAACTTTACGTAAAAGGAATACGTTAGAGGGTCCAACTTATAACACGGCTCTAAGGCACGATCTCGAGTGAGAAGAATGGAAACCAATCCTAAATATCCTATAGCCTCACGATTATTGGTGGTGCACAACAACACACCGATAATCAAGACTTACTAGATACACGGCGTAGACACTTTCCGAGGATTAATCGCTCCGATACCACTTTTGTCACGACCTGCCTCGGCCCGTGGATCGTACCTTACCCGGCACCTAAGTAGTCATACATCGAGTAATCCGGAATATAAAAACAAGACATGAAACAGCTTGTAAATGAGACACGCTTTATGTGAGAAATGTCGCTTTCGCATATATATATAAACATAGTTTTGTAGTTACATCCCAACTGCATAATAGACTACGCACTTAAGAAGATAAACAACTATGGCGGACAGGCCCGCCATACCGAATGTACAAAACTATATACAACAACAGGAGATCATACCTAAAAGTTGAGCCTCGGAGAAGATGGAGCTCCCGACACCAAAGCAAAAGATCCTAAGGATGTGGATCTAGCACTGCTTGCCCTTACCGCGGCATGAACGCAGCCCAAGGAGGTCAAGATAACAGTACCAAGTATGTGAAATCAGAAAGTACTTACATGAAATCAAAGTATTTAAAACCATTTGCAATACAATCGCTTCAATTGCACATAGTGCCATATCACAAATAAGAACAATAATAGTAAATCAGAATGTGTCTTTTCTAGGCCGCGAATGATCAAGCAAGGCCAATCGCCCATAGTATCATTATGCGTGCCTAATCTTGGACTTCCGCAGTCCGCATAGTCACACATGCACCCGCATGAGGTATTCTCGTGACGGGGTAGCTAACCCTGCACTCCTGGACTCCCGCAGTCCGCATAGTCTCAATAGACCGCATAGTCACACAGACCGCATCGGGCTAAAACGCCCGGAATGATCAATCCTGGAACTCCCGCAGCCCGCATAGTCACAGACCGCATAAAGCCGTATAGACCGCATCGCGTGGCAAGCCCTGTATAACAAGTCAAGGGTAGGTGATATAATAACAAGATAATCGACTTACCGTTTAGCAACGTAAGCACAACAAGAATGACCCCCTTTCACCACATCACAAGACACTAACACACGTAGCATCATAATATGTCTACTTTTCAAACAATCTTACTACACCTTACAGAAATCAATACAAGGTTTTTATAAACAATAAGTAAACAGTTCCTTTTATCTTTCTTAAGTTGTTATACCTAACTTCCCATAAAGCTAGTATAACTCTTAAGTTTTTTGTTTAAAACCCAAATATTTCTCTACTGTTAAAAAAATGATTCAGTATTCTTTTGAAATACTTCAAGATCCTTATTTTTCAGGCTTAAGTCACAAGACATTGTCGTAAGTATTATTCAGGCTTAAGTCAAAAGACATTGCCGTAATTATTATTCAGTTAACACACGTACGTCTACCGTACTATATATATATATATTTAAAATATCATGCTCAAGAGTATAGGAAGAATCACATACCTTCTCGGCGAAATCCACCTGCCAAGTCGAATATGTCGCGCGCAGAGAATCAGCCTATAATAGTCAACACGCCTATCAACGTCTAGACTATTCTCGTAAATTCTAAGTAGAGGGTTCCTATTCTACGGAAAATTGGGCAGCACTTCCCTACCCGTCGAGCTACTCAAGTTCATCGTGAAAACAAATTCTATGTAAGTACTGATTCAATTATTCTTCTTTTATACCCTTCTACTATGATAACAGTTCAATTCTATACATTAATATTCTTTCATATCTTATACTCAAGTCTTAACTATTCTAATATGTAATATCCAATTACAATAGAAGGACAAGAGTATTTACCTCGATAAGCCCAAAATTATCCAAGTATAAACGTCGATCCTGAGCAAGGTTTAGCTCCTAATTGCATGCTCCGATAGCTCCAAGAAACCCTTAGAAGTTTCTAACAACTTCTACTTAACTACTATAAGGGATTTGGGCTAGGGTATTTTGGAATAGTAACTTAAACTTGGAAGACAACTTTTCTACCAAGGGAGGAGGGGTAGGTTTCGGCTAAGCTTCAATCAAGGGGGGGAGAGGAGGCTTGGGCGAAAAGCTCACAAGGGAGAGGGGAGGATTTTCAAGACTTGGAGAATGATTTGTGGATGAATAAAACCTTCAAGTTAGGGGAGTATTTATAGGCCAACCAATGGCCAACCAATGGCCAAGATGAAGCCAAGTTCTATGCAAGTGTAGGGTGAAGATTTAGGCAAGTGTCCTTATCCATCTACTACACAAAAATATCCTACCAACTCCTTGACAAAAAAAGCCATTCCAATCGTCCAAATGGACGCCTCACGTCCACCAACTAGAGGGTGACAAGTGTCGCCCTCTCGTTGGTCCAAAATGTTTCGTCTCTCGGAAAAATCCGCAAAAATTATAAATGACATAGCCGGAATTTTCCCTTCGCAAGTTTGGTAAAACGTTTCGTCGGAAAACGATTCTTTTTAGTGTTGTGCACAATATTTTCGTCCATAGTGCCTAACTAAGGCTAAACTTTTGTACGTACGTCCTCACGTACATATTACTGGAAATACGGGTATAACATGTAATCCTCGAGTTGTTGGCTCGCAGCGTGCCTTGTTATAGAGGTTATTTATGTGATTCTTTGGGAGGTGTCTTGAATTTTCCGTAGGATAAGAATCCTTGTACTTATAATTATTCTTTAAAGAGAACTAGAAGTTGATAGATGTATTGTGAATATTATAGGTGGATCTTCTACGCGCGGCATACTCGACTTGGCTTGTGGATTAAGCCGAAGAGGTATGTGATTCTTCCTATACTCTTGAGCATGATTGTTGTGAACTATATAGTACGGTAGACGTACGTGTGTGAAATGAATTTTGTTTGTTTAAAACATAAAGTGTTATAATGGCTTTATGGGAAGTTAGTTATAACGACTTTATGAAGATAAAAGAAAGATTTGATTTTGAAAGCTAAACGACTTAATTTTCAAAGTTAAGAGACTTGATCTTGAAAGATAAGAGACTTGACTTATAAATGACTTGATTTTGGAAAAGGAGAAGTAACTTGATTTAAGTATAGGTTACTTGTTTTGAAAAGAGTAAGTTATTTGGGTTTTAAAAGTATACTTGAGGTTGTTTTAAAAGAAAAGCACTTGGTTTAAAAAGTATAGAGTACTTGATTTTAAAAGGTCTTGTAAAGATTTTTACGAAGGTGAAGTAATTTGGTTTGAAAAGAAAACGTGTTTTGATACTACGAGTATTAGTATCGTGTGGCTTTTACGTAAAAAGAGGTCTTTTTGAAAGAATGAAAGTATGTAGTATTTTGGGTTGAAACCCGGATTGTTGACATAAAATGAAAGTACGTTGAACTTGCCTATGCTTGTTGTGATAGCCTTTGTTGTGCAAGTGTTTTGATTCTGTGCTACCGTGTCTCTCGGGGAGGGCCGGCTATCTGATTGATTGCTTGGACATACTGACACGTTGGATGGTCCACGGGTATGCGTCCACTTTGAGTATTATCTTGTTATTTCTTTTGGACATACTGACACGTTGGATGGTCCACGGGTATGCGTCCACTTTGAGTATTATCTTGTTATTTCCTTTGGACATACTGACACGATGGATGGTCCACGGGTATGCGTCCAGTAGGATGGTTTCATGGCCATGCTTATACCGAGGTAAGATGCCGGGGCATGCGGTCATTGTGAGGGTTAAATTCCCGGGTTATGTTATTAGTCCATGGACCGCTAATCCATGAAGCTTGCCGCAGTGACGAGCGATCACGGGCTTGATTTGTACATGTGGTTACAGGCACACTTTAGATACTTGTCCTGGTCATTTCTCGTGTATCGGCAGGCTCTGGTAGATAGCTTAAGATACTTGCCTCGGTCATATCTCGTGAGACGGTAGGCTCTGGTACGTTAGCTTAAGATACTTGCCTCGGCCAGTTGCGTGGCTGGTTTGGATCTGGTAGTTGGCTTCCGTACTTTGCCCGTGAAGTTTTATGACTAGCTTTTGGACTGGTAGTTGGCTATTCTACTTGGCCCGATCGGTTTGATGACGCAGGCAGGATCTAGTGTTCAGGTTCACATATGGGTGTTGTTTTACATCATGTACTGCCGGCAGTGAGGAATGAGTTCCACGGGCATGATTGATATTGTGGGCGTGAGACCCATAGTTATGTGTGAGTGATGATTTTGAGGACATGCGTCCCTTACTTGACATAACTGTTTACTTATCGCGAAATGGTTTTATAAAATGATGAAATGTGATTTCATTACAGTATTTTCAGTTTCACATACTTGGTACCTGTTGTACTGACCTCCTTCGGGGGGCTGCGTTCATGCCGCAGGTAGAGGTACACCAGTTGTTGATCCTCGCTCATAGGATCGCAGTTCAGCGTTGGGAAGCTCCGTTTCTCCGGAGGCTTATCTTTTGGTATAGTCCCCTGTCATTGTAGGTACTTGTACATTCAGGGGTATGGCGGGGCCATGTCCCGTCATAGTTGTTGTTACATTCTTAGAGGTCTGTAGTGCTGTTGTGGGCAGGGTTTGTAAAGGATTTTAAATGTTCGGTTTTATATATATATATACATGAAGGTAACCGTTTTGGTTAGCCTGTTTTCTTATGTTGTATCTTGTTTCCTATTTAAGTTTTTATTTCCGCTGATTTTCTCTGATGTTGTATCACTAGGGTGCCCGGGGTAAGGCACCAGTCGCGGGCCCGAGGTCGGGTCGTGACATTATCACCGGGCAATTCTTATATACCCGCCCAGCTACCACCCAAACACTCACGGGTGTAGCTACCTCGAAAGGTTCTTATGAATTCAGGATCTATTCCTCTACACTTGTTGCTTCTTTCATCGGGTCGCATTTCTTTCCGTACTCCCAAACTTATTCTAGCATACGTACATAACCTCCATACTGATCCTGGCCTCCAATCTTTGGAGTTACTATATCGAACAATATAAGGCCATTTTCGGCCCTTACGACCTGGTTCCGGTGGAACGCGTCGAACCCGTAAAACGATTAACTAGACTTGGGCCTTGCACCCTCGTGACACTGTCACGCAGCGGGACTACTACTAACTGATCCCACTCCATATCAGGCTATGGTGTGACCCGCAATAGGTCCTCAATCCGACCCACCGTCGCACTTAACTCTTACCCTTAGTCTGAATTAAATCTTATTGCCCGAGAAGGCCTTATATACCTAAAGTCTCTGCGGTTATCAATATTCTTAGGCTCGCAATTTCCATGCTCCAAGCCTACCTTATCAGTCCCCCCGTAAACGGATAAAATAGCTTCTCATAAGCTCTCAATCGTGTTGTCTTGGTCACAACAACCATACTTACTCCATACGGATCTCGTCCGTACAATTCCCTTAAGCATCCCACGTAGCTTAATTGACTAACATAGTCTTCCATTAAGTACATTAACATGATTTCTTAAGGGTTCATTACCATATTAGACAGCTCATCATTTCCCAATTATCTCAAAATAATACGTAAGACCTTGGCGAGAATTCATTAACTGTTTCATACCTTCCCGGTATCTATTTAGTCCTTATCAATTTCCTGGTAATCTAAAATCATTCTAGGCAGCACATATATGACCCTCATACACAAACCCGTATAGCTGTATGTCATAATACCAACTATACTACAATTATTATCAACCTGGATACGCAATCCACATAATCCTTCCTGGGTCATTGTTGCATTTCTCATATCTGCAATCAACATAACTCGTTATGGAGAGACTACCCTAACAACACAACTCTATCGCACGATCTCAGAGTGAGAAGAATGGAAACCAATCCTAAATGTTCTGTAGCCTCCTGATTATAGATGTGGTGCACAACACACCGATAATCAAGACTCTACTAGACACGGTCTGTAGACACTTTCCGAGGACTAACTGCTCTGATACCACTTTTGTCATGACCCGACCCCGGGCCCGCGACTGGTGCCCTACCTAGGCACCTCTCACAGGTATACATCAGAGAATAGCAGCGGATAATACATAAATGCATAAAGTACTAGACATTAAATATCAACAGGTTAGCCGATAAGGTCACCTTCCGAAAAATATACATAACCCAAAAAGCAGTTACATCTTTGTTTTTACAACCCAATCCACAAGACATGACTACAGACCTCTAAAAAATTTTACATAACAACTGTGACGAGACAGGGCCCTGCCATAACCCTGAATGTACATAAATCTACAACCTCAGGGAAACCGTACCAAAAGACAAGCCTCCGGGGAAATGGAGCTTCTGACAACTGATCAGTGATCCTAAGAGTGAGGATCCACAACCTGCTTACCCCTACCTGCGGCATGAACGCAGCCCCTGGAAGGGTCGACACAATATGTACCAAGTATGTAAAACTGGAAATACTGTAATTTATATCATAAGTCTAAAATAAAGTTGGAGACATGTATGATAATAAAATTAACAGTATATTGTGTCTTACTAACAATGAGAGTAACAAAATAAACATTTCCGGTTCTTAAAATAGGAAGCCGGTGATTAACGTAGGATCATCCGCCCGTAGTATTATCACGCAATCCTACTCTTGGGACTATTTCACCCGCATAGGCGGTGTGGACCCGCATGAGGTAATTTCCTCGCATAGAACTGGTCCGCCCCGCATAGGACTATTTCACCCGCATGAGCCCTACGGACTCGCATGAGGTATTCCTCGCATGAGGTATTCCTCGCATCATGGGGAGAAAATCCACGGAATATGCAAATGCAACAAGCCCGGGGAATGACCCCATAATGAATAATATATCACTAGCACAACCGGCTACCATAAATAACATAAGCAAGTTAAGAAATCCCTTAAATTCTCATTAGACTTAGTTAGCATGCACTCTCATTTCGTTTAACTTAAGGCACTATCATATCATGAAAAATCCGGGAATTTAACCCAAAGTACTACCTACTTCTATTCTTTTAAAATGACCCTTTTTCATATAAAAACCCCAAGATACTAATACTAGTAGTATCAAGTCATATCTACTTTTCAAGACAAGTCACTATACTTTTAGAAATACATTTATAGGCTTCTAAACCAAGTGACTTTTACTGTAAAACTTTAAGTTATTGATGCCTTTAAATCAATATTTTCCCTTCTTCATTTCAAGTCATTTATCTTTGTTTACATTACTAGCAAAACCCATTCCTTTAACTTTCCATAAAGTCGTTATAACCAACTTCTCATAAAGTCGTTATAATAACTTTATGCTTTAGGAACTAAGACATTTTCATTCTTTAAAAATAAAATGAGTTAATTACCTAACTCAACCAAACTTAGACATTCTTATATCAAGTTAATGATATCAACACAAAGCCGAATTCTTTAAAACTCGTACGCCTACCGTACTATACATTTATAAAACTCATGCTCAAGAGATAGGGAAAGTTCTACATACCTCTTCGACTTAATCCTCTTGCCAAGTTGAATACGCCGCACGTAGAATGTCAACCTATAATGACCATAATTCGCCTATCAACTTCTAGATTTCAACGTAGAATATTTCTAAGTATAAAGACTCTTATTCTACGGAAAATCGGACAGCACTTCCTTTATTTCTACGTACTTTTCCACCTTTCTCAAGACCCGAATTCAATAACCAAACATGTCACATTTAAGGCTCAATAATTTAGCTAACCAAAAGGGATTACACGTCTTACAATACGTGTAAAATTCTGCCCCACAATTTATACAAAACAGTCCAATAGTCAATGCCATTCTCGGCTAATATGAGCAACAATGCAAAGTCTTTTCCAATTATTTTTCAATCCATATCGTCGTTCTAACATGTTATATAGTCGCAACCAACTTTAACAGCTATAATCTCTTCTTTATATAACATGTGACGACTAAAACTAATAACTAAATTGAATTACAATCTTAAAGGCTAATCATGCTAGTTTCGGATATTGCTTCCAAATATTTCCATAACACTTATCAATATTCATAATGCAAATCACATGATCAATTACCAATCTACTACAACATGTAGTCTTTAATTACAAAGGTGAGATGAAGATTTACCTTGATAATCCCAAATATAACTCCAAGATTCAAAGTCGTTCCTTAGCAACTTAGCTCATTTCCTTCACTCTCCAATCCGCTATTTGAAGCCCTTAGAAGTTCATAAACAACTTCCCTTCAATTTTCAAACAAAACTTATGAAAACAACTTAGGTTTTCATCTTGCGACTAACGTGAAAACGTAGTTTTTCCGGGATCTTTCTATTGAGATAACCTTATAATACCCTTAGGAACCTTGGGTTTAAGTATTGTGAATTATGAACAACAAACGAAAAAAATTCTTGTTCTTCAATGTGCAAACCCGTGAGCCCACCTCTAGTCTTCTAAGCTTTATAATTTTTTCTAAGTGTTAGAGACTTGTCTTGCTACATGGATGAATATATAATTAAATGGAGGGTCAAGATCAAAACACTTGTGTGGTCTTAGATGAAGTAATTTTAAATATCTAGTCAAGTGGGCTCATTGACTTGGTCAACAATGTCAAGCCTTGGCCTTTCAAGACTTGATCATCTTTGCCTTGGTCACTTGACCATTTTACCCTTGGCTAAATCGACCAAGTCCATGTGGGGGTGACACGTGTCGCCCTCCCATTCGTCATAATATTTCTTTTCCCGACATTTCCATAATTCCGTTAAAATCTACAAGTCTCAATTCTTAACGTCCTGATTTCTTACGTACGTTCTTATATACATGCCCTGAAATTTACGGGGTGTAACAATAATGTAGGCTTAGGCAGGGGTAGGTAAAATTAGGCATTTAGGCTCAATTTACGTACCATAAGCATTTTTCTTACTCAACCATTTTGTCCTTCTTTTTGGTATTCTTTTCAGTTCATACATATATCCCCCTTTCTCTTTTTGAGGGCATGAAACAATTCACATAGGCACCCCCAAACTTAATCTTTTACATTTTTTTTATTAGGGTTCATCACTTTTTCACTCTCTTTTGTTGTATTCCTTTTTCACTCTTTTTTATCCCAATTTTTCAATTACCGCTTATGGCACACGAGGGAATCATGGGGTGTCAAATAAAACCACTTATTTTAGGCTCAAAGGGGCTGAGTAGGGATACAGTTTATTGCAAGGTAGGTAATGAATGGTAAGAAGGGCTAACAAATAAATGTACATCTTAACTATTTCACCTCAAATAACAAGCAAGCAGACTTCACAGATATTTTTCAATTGGCAGCACATAGGCTAAGCACCAAATAATCAAATTTTCATGAATTTTTGACATATCTAACTTAAGCACACTGATTTTTGCTTCTCATTCCACTACATTATCTCACTTAGTTCACTAGGCGTTCCAAATAAGTACAGCATGCATGATCATAAAAAAAATACAAAAACAAACAAAAAACTCAAAAATAGACACAAAATTAAAATAAAATAAGAACTCCCCCCCCCCCCCAAACTTAAACTACATATTGTCTCAAATGTGTAAAAGACTCAAAAATTAAAGGGACGACTTACAGACATACAGCGACTCAAATTGGTGGTAGTGGCGGCGGATACTGCATTGACCATTGGGTGAACATGGAACTCCAATTATCAACACGATGGGTCAGGTGTTGATGGTCTTGCATCATTTTCTCTTGATTTTTCAGCATCCTTTGTTGGTTCAAGAGCATCTGCTCCATCATTGGCATTGGAGGCTCCAAGGATAGGGAGGTTGATGGTTGCTTTCGCCTGCTTCATTGTGTGCCTCTGCCTCAGGCTCTTCATCATATATGGTTGCTACGTCTGTTACTGCTGGGCCCCTTCTTGCTGCTGGTCCTGGATTTGGGTCAAGGAAAGAGTGCACTAAATTGTAGATCACAGGAGACTGACTCTTCTCAAAAATATCTATGGCGAATGTTGGGACTCCATGCCTATCACATAAGACAAAAATGAGTGACCCATGTCCAGTCCACCCGTAGTAGTCAGCCTGCTAATCTCCTTTATGCTTTGCATTATTTCTCTCCCAACATCAATTGTCATTCCCGTCATGATGTCATAGATGAGCTTGATTCTGTCTGTGGGTACATTGGTGAAATAAGTTGACGGAATCAAGCGAGCACTTACGAAATATATTCATCCTCTGGCTGTTCTGTTAAATTGGCATCGGGCAAGCCTCCTGGATCCGTTGCGGGTAGAATTAAACTCAGCGCCTGGGTAGCACAATGTATCCACCACCACGCTCCACATGATATGGTTGACGTCTCTTGACCAACTTCTGAAGTGGTTTGGATTATAGCCTTGGTCCTCAACATCATAGGTTCTTAGTAGCGCATTCACAACTTCAAAACTCACGGGCACATATTTCCCTCTAACAAGGCATCTCTCATTCTCTTGCTCGGGATAATTCACATAGAATTCCCTCACAAGTCTAGAATTCTAAAGTGGGATCCTCTCTGTATTGGTGAACCTTCTCCACCCATTCGCCTCGATCATGGCCCTAATAGGCTCATAGTCATCATCATCATCAAATGGCATGCCCTGGTAGTCCATGCCTCTTTATAGTATCAATGCCCTAGTAGTAATATTATTGTATCGATCATCCGCCTGTTTGTTGATGAATCGAGTCACATCATACTTTGGGGCTGATGAAGATGGGGAAGCTCTTGAAGTTTGTTTCCTAGAGGCCATTGTGAGAATTGTTGGAAAATTTTCGACATTGTTTCCTTTGTTTCTTTGAGGTTTCCCAACAACTATCACTCACACAATCAACAATAACCAACCAAAAATCGGTCCATCGCAGCAATACACAACAACTACGCCTCAATTCACATAACTATACAATGAACAACCACAGCAGCAAACAACCACAACTACATAACACCCTACCACCACAGTACGTACAACCCCCAAACTTGCAAGCTACTTTCCCTACTACCTTTGAAATTGAAAGAGCAATGATGAAGATTACCTTTTTGAAGAGTTGTTCTTCACCAATTTCTTGACCCAAATGGAAGGAATGATGAAGGTGTAAGATATGAGGGTTTTTTAATGGGGTGGTGTGTAGGGATTTTTGAAGAATTTGGCGGATTTGGTGGAGTTTGTGGGAATATATTTTGTGGATAGAAGGAGACGAATTTCATAATTTGTAGAGAGATGAAGGGTTTGTGTTTGTGAGGGAAAGGATTTGGGGATTTAGGGCTTTTAATTCGGAAATCCCGTCCCGGCACCGCGATGCTGAAAGTACGGTGGCCCCTTTGGTTATTCGGCATCGCGGTGCATAAACTCCTGCGACCTCTCTGAATATTAGGCATCGTGGTCCTGCACAATGACACTGCGGTGCTTACCCGATTCCGTATTTTCCATCCTTTTCGTCGTGCTTAATATCTCATTCCTTCACCTAGCTTCACAATACAACAAAAATATACCAAAAGTGAGACTGTTCTAATTAAACTAAATTGCATAATTTAAAAATTGGGTTGCCTCCCAAGTAGCGTTGTCTTTAACATCTTGTAGCCGGACGCATGTTCTTTGTCAAATTATTGGGGTAAATTAACCCCACAACCTATCCATTTCAAAATCATTTTCCTCTTCCTCACTCTATTTCTCTTTTTATTTTCATTGGGTTCCGTGGGACTTACCTGTTTGTCAGCCTTCATGTCATGAACTTTTGTTGTAGCTTTCAAACTAGTATGTAGGTTCACAACTGTAGGAATGATCTCCAAAGTTTTTGTATGTGCTTGCTGATCTGCTGTGTCAATTGTGCTTACTGCGAAGCACTTGTTGCTAGCCTGGGACTCAATGGTGGATTTGAACACCCTGAATACCATCTCTTCTTCCTGAACCCTTAGTCTCAATTCCCCCTTCTCCACATCAATTAGAGCTCTGCCCGTTGCAAGGAATGGTCTCCTCAAAATGATGGATATTTCATCATCTTCCTCCATGTCAAGAATGAGGAATTCTGCTGGGAAGAAGAACTTTCCCACCTTGACAAGCACATCTTCAATTATGCCTCTGGTGTGCACCACGGTTCGGTCAGCTAGCTGCAGATTAACTGTGGTTGGTTTGGCTTCCCTCAAACCCAATCTCTTAAATACATACAGAGGCATGAGATTGATATTAGCCCCTAAGTCACACAGCGCTCGGTTGCATATTACGTTGCCAATAGTGTAGGGCAGGGTGAAGCTTCTTGGATCTTTTAACTTAGGAGGCAGTTTCTTTTGTAGGATGGCGTTGCACTCCTCTATCAGCGCTACTGTCTCATAATCTGCCAATCTTCTTTTCTTCCCATGTATCTTCTTCATGAATTTGAAGTATGCGGGCATTTGTTCTAACGCCTCAATGAAGGGGATATTAATGTGCAGTGTATTAAATACCTCCAAGAACTTGGAGAACTGCTTGTCTATGACCTTCTTCTGGAGCCTCTAAGGGTAAGGGATTCTATTAGTGTATTCCCTCAAAGGTGTTGGTGGAGCTTTCGCAACTATAAGGTGGTCTTCAGTGACCCCCCTCCTTTCCTTCCTCAATTGCTTGCTCACCCCCTTTCTCATGAACCACTGCGGGTTGGGGAGAAACCTGCTCCAACTGCTTTCCACTCCTTAACAACACTGCCTGACACTGCTCTCTTGGATTGACCTCTGTATTGCTTGGGAGAGTACCCTGCGTCCTGTTGGTTACTATCTTTGCAAGTTTCCCAATCTGTGTTTCTAAGCTCCTGAGAGAGGACCTTGTTTCAGACATGAACTGATTCTGCAAATTGGTGAGTGTAAGCAATCTAGTCCTCAGCTCATCAGGCTTCTCCTGCTGTGTAGGTGGTCTAAACTACTGGGATGAGGTAGCCTGATTATATCCTTGCTGGTTCTGGTAACTACCTTGATATGGTTGTTGTTGGGCCTGATTGTTCCTCCACGAAAAGTTAGGGTGATTTCTTCACCCTGGATTGTATGTGTTGGAATTATAAGGCCGTTAAAAGTTCCCAACTGCCTGAACCTGCTCCATTGGCATATTATTGGGATCCACCGCTGTGCATCTGTCAAAGGAGTGCGGTCCACCACAAACCTCACAATTTACTGGCATCTGGACTGCATTCACAGACATAGTATTTTGTTGCAGTTAGCCGTCGGAAAAGGGCTACTGTGCGTTCGAGCGATGATGGCATCTAATTCATGTATGCCCATAGTCTTCCTGTTATTCACTGACCTGTCATCTGCTCCTTGATGATTGTTGGCAGCCATGTCTTCGAGTAACCCATGTGCCTCATTGGCACTCTTTCTCATAAAGGCTCCCCCTGTTGCAGCATCAATGATGGTACGAGTAGTACCACTCAGCCCATTATAAAAAATGTGGACTAACATCCACTTCTCTATGCCATGATGGGGGCATTTTCTCTGCGGGTCCTTAAATCGCTCCCATGCATCATAGAGCGACTCACCATCCACCTGGTAAAAATTGTTTAACTCTCCCCTTAACTTTGCCGCTTTTGAAGGTGGGAAGAACTTTGCAAGAAACGTTTGGGCTAGGTCCTGCCAAGTAGTGACAGAGTTGGCACGTAGTGAGTTCAACCAGCTCTTGGCTCTGTCCCTAAGTGAGAACGGGAAGAACCTCGGTCTAATGGCATCATCAGTAATGTCATTGTACTTGAAAGTGGCACACAGCTCCAGAAAGTTGGCAATATGCATGTGGGGGTCTTCAGATGGAAATCCCTCAAACTGTACTGTATTCTGGACCATGCTCAGGATGGCTGGCTTGATCTCAAAGTTGTTTGCCCCTATTTCTGGGAGCCTAATGCATGTTTGTGCACCAGTAACCGTGGGCAAAACATAATCTCCCAAGCTCATTTCTGCAGGTGGTGGGACTTGTCCCATGGCAGCCGGTACTTCATTATTCAACCCCTCGTCAGGTACCCCGTTGTTGTTCTACTGATTTTCCATAGCTAGTAAATCAGCAATTCTTTTCTCACGCCTGTTTTGCTTGCACAATTTTTTGATTTCAGGGTTGAAGTGAATAAGTGTATATGCTCATCTCCTTCTTCGCATGTACTAGATTCCTGAAATAGACCAAAATCAACAAACAAAATCAAGGCAACAGGGTTTTAATAGTAAAAATAAAAATAAAAATAAGGCCAAATTAGAAATAAAAATAGATAATTCGATATTAGAAGTACGTCAGTCCCCGGCAACGGCGCCAAAAACTTGTTAGCGATATTTCAAATTCTCACGCAAACGCACGCATCGTTGACAAGTAATATAGTCTGATAAGACCGAATATCGTCCTCAGAGACTGGTTTCTAATTACCGTTCATCTACTTTATGTTATATATTTGGTAATTGATATTTGAGTTGGGTTTTTGTTTAACTACTAGAATAATTGCAAAAAACTATTTTAAGTTGTAATCAGTTATGAATGAATTAGGACTTCCAAAATCCTCGACTATCCACTCTATTCAATCCTTAATGCAACTAGAATGACTTCTTCTTCTACGTTAAGATAGCGGTTAATTAAACTGTCTTATATTCCGGTTAGGACATATAATCACTCATCCCCAGTGTAGAACCCTTCTATATTTCTATGATATGATTTACCACATAGGAGGATTAAGAACAGTAACCTATAATGCTACACAAGTATCGGGGTACTGTCGTCCGCGATTTTAACCTATGTCTAGTCAATTACAGCATATCCAAATCTCTCCTCTCGGTTATTGATTCGAAATCATATATATTATGATAATTAGTGATCAATTAATTATCAAGCATTCATACCAATTATTGACTAAATCTTAATCAAGTGAAGAAGAAATCAAACTACTGCATTAATTCATAAATAGAAGTTTTAAGCGATTCATAAGGAAAGCCCTAATAAAGTGTTTATCTCCTAGTCATAGTCACGCTAAGAACTAATACAAAATTCATACATAAACTGAATTAAAAACGAAAGAAAACAAATTACTGTGAACTAAGTCTCCAATTGTAGCCTCCCTTGTTGTCTTGTGTTGTGCTTTGTTGTAGAATGACCAACCCCCCTCCTAGCATTAATCTCTAGGGCTTAAATATGTTCCAAATTTCATCCCCTATAGACCAATCTGCCCTTAGTCAATTCTTCTTTGGAACTGAGATTTTTCGTACCGGTATCGCGGTTCTGCATAATGACATCGCTGTGTCGTAACTCCTGCAGTCTCTCAGTAATAATGGTACCGCAGTTCTGCATGTTGGCACCGCGGTGCTGAAAATCATGTGGCTTCTCAGTAAATATGGCACCGTGGTTTTGTATATTGGCACCGCAGTGCTGACAATCTTTCGTCCTGATTTGCCAACTTTCGTCCTTTTTGCCTCGGGAGCACCTTTTCTGCCCAATTCTCGCTCATTTTCGTCATTTTGCCTTTTTGCACCGCTGTGACTCAAAAGAAAGAAAAATAACCTAACACGACACTTATTTGAACGAAAATGGAAAAATACTAACTAAAAATGACTCAAAAAGCGTATACAAAATATGTCTAATAGTCTACCAATAAATTCAGGGAATTTGAGGTTGACTATTAATGTATGATGTTTATATCCTCATGTGTGATTCAACTTTAAGACAAGACACCTAATTTTGATGGTATATAGGTACAGGGGTGTGTAATTAAGCATCTTGTGATATTCTCTATTCATGATAGAACTGATAACATGATCATGACCTTAAATTAGAAGAGTTCTAGGTTCAAATGTTGCCTTTTGTTGACTGGTATGGATCTGAAGTAAGGTACTGAGGTTGTTTCTATTAGTTGCTACCTTTTTGTATGGACACTGTTACATTGAGCTGGATACTGGCCACCATTGTTTAGTTATTGATTTTGTTGTTACCAGCTGAAACTGCCCCACCGACAGTGGTTGACCATGAGCACCAAAATAAATAGCATATTGTGAGTAATCAGTTGGGATTCTTGGTAAGGATTCATATACTAATATTGGGTTGAATTTGGTCATAATTTAATGTATATATTAGCATTTACAAGTATGTCCATCATCTAAATTTTCCTACTATATTTTGATATCCATTTTGACTGAAACCACTACTCCACCTTAGGAAGAATTGGTTGCACCCATTTACCTGTCCATGTGTGTTTGTTTTTCACTTGGTTTATGTATTCTTACCTTTATGCTATATGTGGTTTTGTTATGTTTTGTTGTCTGGGAATTGGAGTCTTGGTACCATGACCTATTAAGAAAATGCATTTCTGTTAAAAAAGGGATAAAACCTGATATAAGAGATGCACTGTGTTTTGCTATATGTGTAACCTACCTAATTGTGTCTTGTCAATCTGAGTTTGGTCCATATATAATATAGTTATTGAGGCCAGTCTAATTTTGCTACATGGATTTTGCAACTCATGTGCAGTTGTTGTTGTTACTGTTACTCTCACAACATCTCTTTTGTGTTAATTCAAATCATGAACTGCTAGCATGTTGAATCTACCCATCTTAAGGCCTTGTCTGTGAGTCTTTCGTGTTATGTATGCTACTCTAATGTCACATGCCACTATGTTCTGTCCTTATTCATAAATGTTTGCAAATCTGTTAAATGCCTTACAGCATATGTTAGTCTAAATGGAAACATACCAAACACCTTTAAATCTTGCATGAGTCGGTGACTGCCTATTGAGGATGGATAAACAGTTACTTTAACATGAATGGCCTGCATGTCTACCGAACTTTCCTTTTGTGAATCTTAATTATACTGAAGACTACATGTTCAAGATGATATTAGGTTACAATATTGTCTTAACTCTATAAATGTCAACTGTTATACCTCAAATTCAAAGAAAACTAGGAATCAAGAGTATATGTTTTACATTTACATACTTATATGCTAAATGAATCCATTATCCGTACACCATTGGGAAGCAAGTTAGCTGCCTTTGATTTAGAAAAAATTATTGTTGCAGCATTCTATCGGCTGGGGAAAATGTCTTATAAAATGGCCATTGTTACCCCCCTTGTGATCCCTCCTATTCCAGCCCTACCTTTATCTTTAATATAACTTCTATCCACATTCACTTGAACACTCCATTCATTGCTGCTTAATGTTCAATTTTCTAACAAGCAATAGACCAGCTCCATGTGATGTTGCAGCTTGGGTTCCTCATTTTATAACAATCATGATGTTCCATATAATATGATACTCCATCTTATTCTTGTACTTGTTCATTTGATCTCCATACCAAGAACGAAACCTTGAAAAGTATAGATTCATGCTACATGTCTTCATACGCGTCTGTCTATACTCGAAGTTAGCTTAGTTTATAGCTAGTTAACTGAAGAGGTTAGGTAAAGGGATTAGTTTGGTTTTTTATTCCTTTTCAAGATTTTGTGTTCTCCTCCCTAACCCTAAATGTGTCTAAGGAATAACTTAAGAATGTCCTTAGTTTAAGCCTATTAACTTGCTATCAGTCCTAACCTCTTATCTTATTGCTTATGTTACTTAAGTTGGTATGAGTGTGTAATTATACCTCTCTCGCTACGTGGAAAATTGGATATAGCACCCCAACATTCGAGGATGAATGCTTCTAAGGGGGAGAGAATGTAACACCTCATATTTTTGGATAATGGTTGAGCACATAAACGTAGGAAAGTGGACCCGAACCTTAGGGAAATTTTATGTTGTATTGCGTTTATTAATAGGGATTCAATGCGTAAGAGGATATGATCCCAAGAAAATTTTGGATTTAACCGATGCAATGACGAGGAATAATAATAATCATATATCCCTAAAGAGGCTACGGACGAGTGTCATATTATTAGAATTATGACATTGAGTAAAAAAAGGTTTTATAAGTCATTGGAATTTAAGTAAATTGGGATCAAAAATTAATTGTGTGTTTAGTTGGTTACATTTTGGGATTTATTATTTTTATATGGAGTCTTGCACGTGTATTGTGCAAATCAGGCCCCTAACATGACTAAGCCGACAAGAGATGCTAGGTGGCAGTGTATAGGTACGCATCGGTGTATTAAGGAATTGACACCCAAATATCCTCCATTCTCAAATCTATATAAGCTCTCTTCAAGAACAGTGGGTACTCCTAATCTGCAAATAAACTCCCTTTTCCTTTATCTTAGAAAGAGATCACACAAGTACATAACCACTTCTTAACATCTCAAGTTGGTAAATTTCTCTGGAATTCTCAAACTGGAATTGGGGAAGTTCCGTGAGTTTCAGCACATCGGAAAGGGAGAAGTTCTTGGTAGTTTAGACCTTGAATTCAGCAAATTAAAACTCCAGAGCAAGATTAGAAACCCAGAAACAGAGCAGAGACCTTGGGTTTTGATAAGGCGCTGGAAGTTGGATTTTGAGAAACTGTTGCTGCTTGTCGGAAACGGACCTGAGTGAAAGATTTTCCGACGACTCCCGTCGCACCTTCCAACAAAGGTAATCCTTCATATTCCTAAATTATACCAGTTATAGAACCCAATTCTTACTAGTTTAAGATGGTAATTGGAAATACTAAGTTCTGGATATAATTGGAGTTGTCGGTATATAATTGGAAGTGCATGTGAAACTTCTGAGTTATTGAAGGTACTGCAGTAGTGCGGAAGTAGTGTTGATTATATTGTTATATGTATAAGTTGTCGCATAGAAAGAACATATATTCTACGCGTATAAGGCATTCGATAAAATGTCTCAATAAGTTTGTTATGAGTATATTGATTCGATTATGGTTTAAATCATTCATAGGGAGTAGATTATCATTCGTAAAGCTCACAAGGATCCGTGGAACCTAGATAAATTCGACAACAAGGTATGTGAAGACAATTCATTCCTTTTTGGCATAATTCTGTGTACAAAACGTAATCGTCATGTTACTTCATAACTTACTCTACTCTTAGTAGTTAAGGATATTCATGTTGTTGAAATCTATGCTAAAAACATGTCTAAGTATGACTTAATTCCTTATTAAGGCAATATGGGAAAAGAGATTAATGTTTCCAGTGTGAACCAAATAGTACAAAGGGTATTATGTCATTCAGAGTATTCTGTTGTTATTCATGCATATTCATTGCATTGCATTCATATAATAACATGGACCACTGGTGCTACGCACATAATTATATGTTATATCTGTATAGGGGAAATGGGAAAAGGGAAAGACATTATATACGCACACCACCTGCAGTTGGTACATACTATCACAAAAGAGCCATAAGAGGCCACATATCGTGCCTGTGTGGCCTAAATGGATGTCTATGTGGCCAAAACGATATGATATGAATTTCCTGTTTGGCCAATATAACCAGGTACCCATAGAGGCGGTTATGGGTAAGATGCATGTGTGGTCGTAGTATACCGCATGTGCATCATGCATGACATTTATGTATATTATGCCTACAGAGGCTGATATGAAAAGATAGACGCTTGTGTGGCCACCAGTATACTGCATTGATATTGCATAGCATTTAGAAATTTTTATCATGGCCCTCAGAGGCAAATACTGTCGGTCAGTTGTTTCTATTTTAGATTATGATACATCTCTGTTATGTTACTTCTTATGTCTGACATACTCAGTACATCAGTCATACTGATATTCCTTTTGTTAGGGAGTGCTGCGTTTTATGCCCGCAGGTTTAAACTAAGAGGGTGACAGATTGTGCTAGTAGGTTGTTGGTTCAGTTGATACTTAGATCACTCTACTTATTTCAGAGTTGCAGTCTCGTCGTGGTATGTCCTTCTCTTAGAGGCTTGTAGATAAGTGTTATGTGGTTAGTTGTCATACATGGCCTTATCGGCCTTGATGTATATAAATATATGGTTTATTTTGGGTTGTATGGTCAGGGGTGTCCGGTGGGTTGGGTCCAGGTGTCCGTCGCGGCCCTCCGGTTTGGGTCGTGACAAAAATAAAATATTGCACTTATTACACTGTTATCTTAGGGTGTTCGTCGCGGCCCTCCGGATTGGATCGTGACAAAAATAAAATATTGCACTTATTACACTGTTATCTTATCAAGATTATTTTTTTCAAACACGAAATTTGTTAGTACACCTGTTACAACACACAAAAAATACACAGCTGATGATTACATTTCACCACAGCACAATAACTCCATCACAAATAAAGGTAGAAAGTTTTGAAGTCCTTCAAGTTGTGTCGTTATTCTGACCATCTCCGATTGCCAGTGTTTTAATTACTTTCTCTGAGGATACTAATTAGTTGTGATGTCATTATTGTTACACCCCGTAGTTCCAGGGTATGTATATGAGGACGTACGTACGAGAATACGACACAAAAATTGGAAAGGAAGAAAGATGTGATTTTTCGACGGAAAAGTTTCCGGATTTTGTGAAGGAAAGATGTTTATTATTGAGAATTGGATTCTCAACTTTGGTATTTAAGACTTTAAGAATTTATAAGAATTATGGATTTTATTTTCCGGAATTGATCACGTGGGGCCCACGGGAGGAATTTACGGTTTTGTGGGGCCCACTTTATACTCGGATTTTTGGCATAAAAAATGAAAGTACCTTGAGTGTGAGTAACTTATCTATGTTTACTTGTGATAGCCTTTGTTGTGCAAGTATTGTATTTCTATGCCACTGCGTCTCTCGATGGAGGGTCGATTATCTTATTATATCCTTGGACCTACTGACACGTTGGGTGGCCCACGGGTATGGTTCCATTAGGATTGTTGTTCCATGGACTAGCCCTCCATGAGGTTTACTGATACGGCTTGGTATCTGGTAGTTGGTTTTCGTACTTGCCCCCGTCATTGGCATGACGCAGGAGGTATCTGGTAGTTAGCCTTCGTACTTGCCCCGTTCAGTTTTGTGGCGAAGTCTCGTGATTACGGCTTGGTATCTGGTAGTTGGTCTTCGTACTTGCCCCCGTCAGCTACGTGGCGCAGGTGGTATCTGGTAGTCGGCGCCCGTCTTGCCCATGTCGGCCGTGATCTGATTATATAGTGTTGTTAGTACGGTAGGTATCGGTAGTTGGCTTCGTACTTGCCGATCGATGGATGATGCAGGTTGGTTCTGGTAGCTATGCCTTCGTACTTGCCCCGTACGGTTCTTATGACACAGGTGGGACCTGGTGTTCATGTGTACTCCTTAGTGTTGTTATATCATAGACTGCCGGCAGTGAGGAAGGAATTCCACGGGCATGATTGATATTGTGGGCGTGAGACCCATGGTTATATTTGAGTGATGACTTTGAGGGCGTGAGTCCCTGACTTGACATGACTGCTTATATGTTGTGTACTGTAGTTTGGCTATCATACATGTCTCCTGCTTTATATATACTGTTATGATTTCATTCTGATATTTTCGATTTCACATACTTGGTACTGTTATCGACCTCCTTCGGGGGGCTGCGTTCATGCCGCAGGTAGAGGTACACCAGTTGTTGATCCTCGCTCTTAGGATCACAGTTCTGCATTTGGGAAGCTCCATTTCTCCGGAGGCTTATCTTTTGGTATAGTCCCCTGTCATTATAGGTACTTGTACATTCAGGGGTATGGCGGGGCCCTGTCCCGTCATAGTTGTTGTTACATTCTTAGAGGTTTGTAGTACTGTTGTGGGCAGGGTTTGTAAAGGATGTAACTGTTCAGGTTCAATTATTTATATATGCAGAAAGGTGACCGTTTTGGTAAGCCTGTTTTGGGTATCACTGTTTATCTTTTATGAGTTTTATTTTCGCTGATTTTCTCTGATGTTGTATCACTAGGGTGCCCGGGGTAAGGCACTAGTCGCGGGCCCGAGGTCGGGTCGTGACAATTATTTACCTACTAAGAGAGCCCGGTGTCTGGTAATCATAGTATGGAGGAAAGTAACTGAGCTGAAAGGAATGGAAGAACAAGTTAATATGATAAAGCAAATGGAAGAGAAACATTGAAAGCAAAATGGTAGAATTTTCTGATTCTACTAAGAGATGTTGGGCAGAGACCAGCAAGGTCCTTAGCCGCCAGTGTCCATGGAGAATCTCTGATTTCATCAGTTGGAGGTAACTTCACTTCCCCTGTAAGTAAATTCTTTAAACCATTCCGCTACTGCGTTCCGACGACCATCTATATCTATCACCCACCAACTCATGTTTTTCCCTATCCTATGTCCACTGATGCGCGAAAAGATGTACACACTTAAACGCAAGTGCACGTTATCGTGACAAGTAATATAGTCTTAGCAAGACCGAATATCGTCCACAAGGATTAGGGCTCAAGTACCAAATATCTATCTTTTGGTATCTATTTGGTAAATTGATACTTGATTTTGTGGTTTATAACTACGAATTATAAAGGCTAATTTAACTAATGAGTTTACTTCAGTTGTGATGAGAATAGGGCTTCCACGTCTCCTCACTATCCGCTTATGTTACTTATTAATGCAATAACTTAGTGTCTTCTTTTGGAGAAAGCAGGTTCACTAAATCGTTTTATACTCCCGTTAGGGTTATATAAACACTCAACCCCAGTATTGCACATTACCTACCTTTCGGTGATAAGGATAACTCTATAGGAGGATTAAGACTAAGAACCTAGTTAACCGTCACGCCCAATGCGTAAAATTAGGGTTGTTAAGCCTCTCGTTAACGCTACATAAATAATTGAGGTATTTTCATCCCCAATCCAAGAATGTCTACCCAACTTACAGCATATTCACAATCCCCTCCTTTCGGAGTCTGATTAGAAATCATATAGTGATAATTAGTTGTCAATTAACTACCAAGCATTCAATTTAATTATTGGATAGATCTCAACAAGAAGAAGAATAACCATAAGCATGCATTAAATCATAACATAAGTTTCTAGAGATTCAACATGGAAAGCCCTATAGAGGAATTAGTTCCTAGCCATTGACATGACAAGAACTAATTCCATGTTCTTCATAAAATTGAAATAAAAACAAGAAAAAGAAAGGAAATTTACTAAACTATGGTCTCCAATCTCCAAGCAAGAAAACCTTGTGTTGTGCAAGAAGGGGAACCTTTAAAAACTGCCTAGGGTTCTCCTTTTATAGGCTCCAAACCGCCTCAACTTTTCCCTGCAGGCCTGGCCCAAAATCCGTTTGAAAACCTTATATTTCTGCGTCGGCGCCGCGGCTCTGCAGATAGGCGCCGCGGCGCCGGAAATTCTGTAATCCTTCGGGTGATTTGGCGCCGCGAACCTGATCTCTGTTATGCAGCGTGGCGCTGCAGCACTTCTCGGATGTTTAGGCGCCGCGGCCCTGCACCTGCTGACATGAGGCGCCGCGGCGCTGGATCTTCTGCAGCCTCTCTGGATAGTGGGCGCCGCGGCCCTGCTTCTGACTGCAGGAGGCGCCGCGGCGCTGGTCTGGGTTTCAGCCTCGTTCGCCACTTTCTCTGTTTTTAGCTCTGGAATCTCCTCTTTAGCCCTCTTTTAGCTCATTTTCCGCCATTTGGCCATTTTAACCACTTTGACTCAAAAGAAAGGAAAACTATCCTAATTCGACACTTATATGTGTAAAAAGGGACAAAAGATTAACTAAAACTGACTCAAAAAGTGTATATAAAATACACCGATCAAATACCCCCAAACTTAACCTTTGCTCGCCCTCGAGCAAAGATAGAAAGAAAGAAATAAAAGACTCAAGAAACGAAAATAAAAGACTCACTGACATTGATCACTTTTGCTGCATTAGTGTTAACTAGAAAAACATGAAGGTTAGCAAAATAATATGCAGGAATATATATAGCATGAAAATTCAGCACACTAAACACATTGAGCTAGATATTTCGCAAACTCATATTTATCATTCTTTAATGGAAGTCAAGTATACTAAATCATGCATGAAAATTCAAAAAAAATCTTATGGCATGCTTACTTGCTATTCTCCACTAATTCTGGATATGCATAAAAGATATCTTCAGGACTTTAAGGGTTGTAATGTAGGCTTAGGTATAGGTAGGTAAAAATAGGCATTTAGGCTCATTCTGTGTACCATAAGCTCTTTAGCTTTTCAGTATTTCCCTTTTCTTTTTGTTCTTTCCTTCACTTTGATTCTATCTTTTCCCTCTTTTGTTTTGGGAGAGTGAAGTATATAATAATGACAAGCACCCCCAAACTTAGGCTTTTGCCATTTCTTATTACTTTTAATTGGGGTGCAACAAGCTCATTCACTCTTTTTGTCTCTTTTTTAACATAATTTATTCCACTATTTCATATTTTTACTTATGGCACAATTTGTGGGGATATAGGGTGTCAAAGAAGAAGTTTCAACGTTTAGGCTCAATGGGGCTGACTAGGGATATTTTTAAAGTCCGGGATAGAAAAAGAATGGTAAGAATTGACTATCAAAGAACTGTCTGAGTCATCTCCCTAACATGCACATCCTAACTATTTCCCCTCAAATAGCAAGCAATCATAACACATAAGTATTTATCATTTAGCATGCATAATTCAATCAAGAAACTCCAAATAGACAGATTTTGTGAGTTTTTGGCATATCTAACCTAATTGTTTAGAGAGTTGCTTCAATTACGTTACATTATTCCACCTTACTTCACTAGGTGTTTCTAGCAACTACAACATACATGATCTTTGACAGACAATTATGACTCAAAAAGAAAAAAAAATTGGTGACTCCAAAAATACATAAAAACAATAAAAAGACTTAAATAAAACATAACAAGACACAAATAAAACAAGACACAAATAAAACACCCCCAAACTTAAATCACACATTGTCCCCAATGTGTGTAGACTCAAAGACGAAAAGAAATAAGACACTTACAAACTTGGCTAAAATGGTGGTGGTGGCGGTGGATAATGATCGACCGTTGGTTGAGCAGGAACTCATCTCGTCATATGCTGGTGCAAGCTGTTCGCTCCCGCCTCAATTCTTGTTGCCGCAACTCATGTTGTCCCTGTCTCAACTCATTTTGTCCTTGTATCATTGTGTCGAAATGTTGCATCATCATTCTCTGGTTCTGGAGCACTTGCTCCATCATAGGCACTGGAGGTTCTGATTTTGTGGTTGGCTGGTGGCTAGGTCCTGCCTCATATTGAGCCCCTATTTCAGGCTCATCTTCGTTCATTGCGGCCTCTGCTGCTGCTGCTGCTGGTTGTACTCTTCGTCTGGCTGCTGGGGGGCTTGGGTCTGGGAAAGAGTGCACTATCCCACAGGACACCGGCAGTTGGTTTCTCTCATGAGTGTCAGTGGGTAGGGTTGGGACCCCTCGGAAGGCGCATAGATTAGTGATAAGTGAGTCGTGTCCCAATCCACCTGTTGTCACCAACCTGCTGATTTCTGCAATGCTATGCACTATCTCTTTCCCCACATCAATCGTCATTCCCCTCATAATTCCATATATCAGTTTAATCCTATCCTCTGACACTCTGGTGAAGTGCGTGGATGGAATCATGCGGGCGCTGACGAAATATAGCCAACCTTTGGCTGCTTTGTTGAATTGGCACCTGTTCAGTGCTCTTGACCCATTTCTTCCAATGTCAAAAGCAGCCCCATGGTAGCTCACGGTGTTTGCAACGGCATTCCAGTCGATGTGGTCGGTGCTTAGAACCGTGTTCTAAAGTGATTCCAATCACTTCTTTCTTCAACATCAACCGCCTTCAATTGTGCATTTACATTCTCTGTGTCACAGCACATAAACTCCCTTACAAAGCATCCCCTTTCCACCTTCTCCGAAAGTTGGCATAGAATTCACGCACCATTGTTGTGTTCATCGGTTCTATCTTCTCGGATTTACAAATCTCCTCCACCCTTAACTCAATCATTGCCGAATGGGATCATAAACATCTTCTTCCCATATGACTCCTCCGGTAGTCCATTCCCTTCCGGGATTAAGTGCAGTATCAAGCTTTTGTATCTCTGGAAGGCTTGGTAGCTCACAAACCTAGTATCATCGTAATGTGAAATGGGGTGGATGTGGAGGCTCTTCTCTTCCTGGTGGCCATGGTTAAAACAGTTTCTGCAGCTTACAACTTAGCGGCACAAATGTTTCCTAACACAATCAACAACTAGCAGCTAACACAACACCCCCAAACTTCAACTCTTCTACCCAATACCCACACTCTCTTTTTCTACTCCTTCTCCAAACTTCACAATCGATTTTTCAGCACCCAAACTACTTCACAACTACAATACTCCTTCAAACTACTACCCCATGTGACTTCAGTAAAGATTTCAAGAACAGAAAAAGATTACCTTTTTATGAGAAAATTCAAGCTGTTCTTGTTTCTAATGGTGGTTTGAGGTTATGGAATGGAGCTTTGTTGTTTGAGATAGCTAAGGATTTTTAGGAATTTAAGGGTTTTGGTTGTGGTTGGGTTGGATTTGTGGGTAGATTTTTGGATTTTCGTGTGTTTTTGGGAAAGAAGGGTTAGGTTTTTGAAATTGGAATTGGGGGAAAATCTGATTTCTGGGCGTTTTA
This sequence comes from Przewalskia tangutica, assembly GCA_029844215.1. Taxonomy (NCBI): domain Eukaryota; kingdom Viridiplantae; phylum Streptophyta; class Magnoliopsida; order Solanales; family Solanaceae; genus Przewalskia; species Przewalskia tangutica. The sequence goes on from CM056727.1 coordinate 80,844,261, forward strand.
AGTTTCTGGATTTCCGGCCAGCGCGCGGCTGATGTTCTGCACTCGCCCGGGACTTTCTGCGCGGCCATTCTGGAATACGCGGCTAAACTTGGCAAATTTTTCGAATTCTGCGCGGCCTCTCGCAGGCATGGCGCTTAAACTTCAGCACCTCTACCGTTCTTTTGGCGTCGCGGCCCTGCTCTTGGGCGCCGCGGCCCTGCTCTTGGGCGCCGCGGCGCTAACCCGTTTTTCTGGAAATCCTGGCGTTTCTTTCAGTTTATTTGCCTATCCCTGTCAATCACAACACAAACGCTACAACCCAAGACCGTGAGACTGTTCTAGATAAAATAAAATAAACTAAAGACAGGAATTAAAATCACATAATTGAAAACGTTGGGTTGCCTCCCACTTAGCGCTGGCTTTAACGTCTTTTAGCCGGACGCAAGTTCCTTAGCTTAATAAATGTGAGGGGTATTAACCCCACAACAAATCCATTTTTTCCACATTGTTCGTTTTCTTTTTCTTCTTCTTCTCTTCTTAGCATTATCATCAAGCGAAGTTTCAGGAACACATACCTCCTTTAGTGGAATTTCGGCAAACCATGCCTGCTTTCTTGGGCTCATCTCCCTTTGGTTGACTTGTATTGGCTCGCGGGGGGGTTTGATGGTTCTGATTGCAAAGCACCCATTCATGGTTGGTGGCTCGATGACGTGTTTAAGAACTTTAAACACCATTTCTTCAATCTACACCCTTAATGTTAACTCTCCTCTTTCAACATCAATCAAAGCTCTTCCCGTTGCTAGGAATGGTCTCCCCAATATGATAGGGATTTCCGCATCTTCTTCCATATCAAGAATGAGGAAGTCTGCAGGAAAGAAGAATTTTCCTACTTTCACAATCACGTCCTCAATCTTGCCTCTTGGATGAACCACTGTCCTGTCGGCCAGTTGCAGGCTTACTGTGGTTGGTTTGGCCTCTCCCAACTCCAATCTTTTAAATACTGATAAGGGCATCAGATTTATACTTGCCCCTAAATCGCACAGAGCTTTGTTGCATGTCACCTTTGCATTGTGCAAGGTAGTGTAAAGCTCCCTGGATCTTTTAGCTTTGGTGGCAACTTTTTCTGCAAGATAGCACTACACTCTTCTGTCAGTGCTACTATTTCGTATTCTGCCAGCTTCTTCTTCTTCCCCAAGATCTCCTTCATGAACTTGAAATAGGAAGGCATCTGCTCCAAAGCCTCTATAAAAGGTATGTTGATATGCAGCTTCCTGAATGTCTCCAAAAATTTGGAGAATTGTTTATCAACCGCCTTCCGCTGTAATCTCTGGGGAAAAGGGATCTTCTCTGTATACTCCTTCTCTGGAGTTTTCTCTACTACTGGGCTAGGCTCAATCACCTTCTCTTTTTCTATCTCTGCCTTCTTCTCACTTACTGGCTGAGGTGACTGCTGCTCCAACTGTCTTCCACTTCTCAACTGCACTGCCTGACACTGCTCCCTCGGATTTACCTCTGTATTGCTTGGCAATGTACCTTGCGGCCTGCTGTTTGCCTGCTTTGCTAGCTGACCCACTTGTGTTTCCAAGTTCCTGAACGAGGATCTAGCACATCATGAGCTGCGTGCAGGCGTTGGCAAGTCTTTGTCTGTTGCTTCGTCGGTTTTTCTTCTTGACCGGTGCATTGGCTATTGAGGTGGGGCTTGAATGAAAGCTGCGATTAGTTAGTTCTGCTGGTTCTGCGGCCTCGTATTGATTCTCGCTGCCGGTATTGATCGATGCCCCGGTCTCATCTCCATGAGAAATTTGGGTGATTCCTCCACCCTGGATTATAAGTGTTGGAGTAGGGGTTGTTTTGTTGCCTCTGATAATTACCTACTGCCTGACACTCTGCCTGCTCCATTGGTATATTGTTGGGATCAGCTGAAGGACACCTATCGAATGTATGTGGGCCACCACATATCTCACAGCTTTTAGGCATCTGCACCGCATTCACGGACACTGTATGTTGCTGCAACTGTTTTGCCAAAAGGGCCACTTGGGCATTCAAGGCAGCAATAGCATCTATTTCGTGGACTCCCACTGTTCTCCTCCCACTTGTCGACCTCTCTTCTGTGACATGGTTGTTAGTGGCCATATCTTCTAATAACTCATGAGCGTCGTGGGCTGTTTTCCTCATGAATGCTCCACCTGCTGCTGCATCTATAATGGTTCTGGTTGTACTACTCAGCCCGTTGTAGAAGATGTGGACCAAGTTCCACAACTCAATGCAATGGTGTGGGCACTTTCTCTGTAGATCTTTGAACCTTTCCCAAGCTTCATATAAGGACTCTCCATCTGCTTGGTAGAAGTTGTTCAACTCCCCTCTCAGTTTTGCTGCTTTACACGGGGGAAAGAACTTGGCTAGGAATTTCTGTGTCAGCTCGTGCCATGTAAAAATCGAATCGGCCGGCAGGGAGTTCAACCATACTTTTGCTCTATCCCTGAGTGAGAAGGGAAAGAGCCTCAATCTGACGGCATCATCGATGCCGTTATATCTGAAAGTTGCACATAGCTCCAAGAAATTAGCTATGTGCATATGTGGATCCTCCGATGGCAGTCCTCCGAATTGCACTGTGTGCTGTACCATGCTCAGAATCGCCGATTTTATCTCGAAGTTGTTGGCTCCTATTGCAGGGAGCCTAATGCATGTCTGTGCTCCATTTCACTCTTGGCAGCACATAGTCTCCCAAACTTCTTTCTGGCTGGATTTGGACTCTCTCCTCCACGTCTATTGGCACTTGCCGAGACATTCCTGGGTTATGTTGATTTTCACCTAACCATTCTCTCATCATGTTATTGTTTTGAGCACCGTCCATCTCTATCAAAGTTGCAATCCGTTGATTCTTTCTGTTCTGCTTACAGGTTTTCTCAATTTCTGGATTGAAGAGAACAAGAGTGTCTGCTCCTCTTCTCCTTCGCATAAACTGATTTCCTGAAATAGATCAAAAACACACAACCAATCACGGTACCTCGAATTTTCTGAAAATAAAAAAAAACGTAAAAATTAAAAACCAAATTAGAAATTAAAAAATAGATAAATTTGATATTGAACTATGCCTAATCCTGGCGGCGCCAAAAACTTGATGCGCGAAAAGATGCACACACTTAAACGCAAGTGCACGTTATCGTGATAAGTAATATAGTCTTAGCAAGACCGAATATCGTCCACAAGGATTAGGGCTCAAGTACCAAATATCTATCTTTTGGTATCTATTTGGTAAATTGATACTTGATTTTGTGGTTTATAACTACGAATTATAAAGGCTAATTTAACTAATGAGTTTACTTCAGTTGTGATGAGAATAAGGCTTCCACGTCTCCTCACTATCCGCTTATGTTACTTATTAATGCAATAACTTATGGTCTTCTTCTTTTGGAGAAAGCAGGTTCACTAAATCGTTTTATACTCCCGTTAGGGTTATATAAACACTCAACCCCAGTATTGCACCTTACCTACCTTTCGGTGATGAGGATAACTCTATAGGAGGATTAAGACTAAGAACCTAGTTAACCGTCACGCCCAATGCGTAAAATTAGGGTTGTTAAGCCTCTCGTTAACGCTACATAAATAATTGAGGTATTTTCATCCCCAATCCAAGAATGTCTACCCAACTTACAGCATATTCACAATCCCCTCCTTTCGGAGTCTGATTAGAAATCATATAGTGATAATTAGTTGTCAATTAACTACCAAGCATTCAATTTAATTATTGGATAGATCTCAACAAGAAGAAGAATAACCATAAGCATGCATTAAATCATAACATAAGTTTCTAGAGATTCAACATGGAAAGCCCTATAGAGGAATTAGTTCCTAGCCATTGACATGACAAGAACTAATTCCATGTTCTTCATAAAACTGAAATAAAAACAAGAAAAGGAAAGGAAATTTACTAAACTATGGTCTCCAATCTCCAAGCAAGAAAACCTTGTGTTGTCCAAGAAAGGGAACCCTTAAAAACTGCCTAGGGTTCTCCTTTTATAGGCTCCAAACCGCCTCAACTTTTCCCTGCAGGCCTGGCCCAAAATCCGTCTGAAAACCTTATTTTTCCGCGTCGGCGCCGCGGCTCTGCAGATAGGCGCCGCGGCGCCGGAAATTCTGTAATCCTTCGGGTGATTTGGCGCCGCGGCCCTGATCTCTGGCATGCGTGGCGCGCGCACTACTGCAACTTCGTAGCTTCCGGATGTTTAGGCGCCGCGCCGCACTGGCCGACATGGCGCCGCGACGCTGGATCTTCTGCAGCCTCTCTGGATAGTAGGCGCGGCGACCGCTTCGATTGCGAGGCGCGGCGCTGGTCTGGGTTTCAGCCTCGTTCGCCACTTTCTCTGTTTAGCTCTGGAATCTCCTCTTTTGCCCTCTTTTAGCTCCTTTTCCGCCATTTGGCCATTTTAACCACTTTGACTCAAAAGAAAGGAAAACTATCCTAATCCGACACTTATATGTGTAAAAAAGGACAAAAGATTAACTAAAACTGACTCAAAAAGTGTATATAAAATACACCGATCATCCACCCAGCCATTTCTTCCTCACCCATACCCTTTTGTCGATGAACCCTAGCTTCACATATCCGGTTAATTCATTCTCTACTCGCCCGATAAGACAACCTTATTCATATCCCATAATTTTGAACCCACCCCTATTCAGTACCTATTGGCTCTTTTCAACCCACTCATTTGGGTTTGGCCTCACAGCCTAACATCTTATCCAGCCCAAACTCCCAAAAGGGAAGTTCACCTTTCCTGAATTTGATGTTAATAACCCAACAAGTTTGTTGCGTCACTCTGAAAAATACTTTGATTTATATCAAGTAAACGATGACGAAAAAGTTATATGGCGATTCACTTAAGGGATTTTGGTTGTTTAGCTGATCATCAAGGTTGTGTTGCTTAGGCCCAATTTGCAACGATATTTGTGAAAGGTTCGGCAATAATATGCATGGGGAAATTGTTAAAGAGTTCAATCGTTTGGATCAGGTCACTGATGTAGAAAGTTACCAAAGAAAATTTGATGAAATTAAATGTCTATGGTCTTAATTAATCCAGCATTATACAGGAGCCGCATTTTGTTTATGTTTCATTCGGAGTTTGAAACAAGACATAATGGCATTGGTGCAATCTTCAAAGACTAAGACAACATTACTGGAGGCTTATAAATGTGTCAAACTACATGAAAGTTCGTTCAATGCAATGTATAAGCAGATGGACAAACAATTATCCCACAAAGTCTCTCACCGTCCCAACCAGTCCAACTATAGGCCCAATATCCCTAGCCCTATTGTGGTTAATACTCAAAATCCAAACCAGAAAAATATGACACTAGAAATGCTGAGGGCGATGTTGAGTTGGGTGCGTCCCACGTCAATTAAGGAAATAAGAGGCTTTTTGGGCCTCATTGGTTATTATCGACGTTTTGTCAAGGATTATGCCATAATCAGCAAGCCTTTAACTAACCTATTGAAGAAAGGTGGATTTGACTGGACATTGGAAGCTACTCAGTCCTTTGAAGAGCAACAGGCCATGTCTCATGCACCAGTTTTAGCCTTGCCCAACTTCTCATTACCATTCGTGGTGGAGGTTGATGCAAGTGGCAAGAGAGTTGGGGCAGTTTTGATGCAAAATGGAAGGTCGTGGGCATTCATCAATTAAGCATTGAGCTCTTTTCGCTTGGGCCTTTCTACATATGAAAAAGAGTTAGTTGCAATACTATATATAGTGGGGAAATGGCGACACTCTTTGCAACCTAGCCATTTTATTATCAAAACCGATCATTTTAGCCTCAAATTCCCAAAGGATCACTAATTCACTACTTCACTACAACACAAAGGAGTCACTAAACTATTGGGTCTTAGTTATGAGATTCAATATAGGAAAAGAGCAAAAAAATGTTGCTACAGATGCTCTTTCCAGAAGGTTTGATGGGAGAATGTTCGGGCCTCACAGTGGTCCAGCCCAAGTGGACTGAGGAGATCATGGATAGTTATCAAACTGATCCAGTAGCCTAAGAATTTATCACACATCTGAGTATAAACCCAAATACAATTCAAGGCATGCAGTTGCAAAATGGAAACCTTAGAAGAAATGACAAAGTTTGGGTGGGCAACCATGGGCCTCTTTGCAGCAAACTGATTGAAGAATGTATTCCACACCATGGGGAGGACATTCAGGTATACATGCTACTCAACAGAGACTCAAACTATTGTTCTATTGTCCTAATCTATTGCAAGATGTTAAATATCAGATCTCCAAATGCGAAATATGCCAAAGAAACAAGGGTGAGGGCGTGGCTTATCCGGGACTCCTTCAACCTTTTCCTATTCCAACAAGAGGTTGGGAGCATATAGTCATGGATTTTATCAGGGGATTACCGAAGTCCCATGGGAAGGATTCAGTGCTCGTGGTTATTGACAGGTATACAAAGTTTGCTCATTTTTTCGCCTTAACCCATCCTTGTAATGCTAGCAAGATTGACCAATTGTTTCTAGACAATGTCTGTACATTGCACGACATGCCTAGTTCTATTGTCTCCGATAGAGACCCAATGTTTGTAAGCACCTTTTAGAAAGAACTATTTAGGGATTATAGGCTCAACTTAAGCCAAGCACAGCTTATCATCCGCAAACGGATGGACAGTCTGAAAGGCTAAATCGTTGTGTGGAGACCTATCTTCGATGTATGACAGGTCACAATTCATCAGAATAATTAGGTTTGCACTCAGAGTTTTGGTACAACTCCAGTTTTCAGTCAGCGATCGGAATGACACCTTTCAAAGCGTTGTACAGCTATGACCCGCCCTAGCCCACCTTTGATCTCATTGCACAATCTAAGCTTGAAGCAGCAGACAAGATACTGAGACAAAGACAGCTGATGTCAAAAGTTTTGCAAGGATAACTTCGCAAAAGCACAAGCTAGAATGAAGAATTAAGGAGACGGAAAAAGGAAAGAAGGAAACTTTACATTTTTGGATTTTTAGGGGTGACAAAATTAGCTCAAACTCAAATGACCCCGCTCAAGGTTTTCTGGGTTTGGGCAAGAGTTATTTTGATGATGGATTGATTTGAGCTAGCCCAATTTCACACATCATAAATCAACAGCCCAAATGAACTCATGATGATGCACAAACTTGACCCACGAAAATGCTCAATTTTAACGATTAGAGATCCATTCTATATTAAGATTTTTATTTATAAATAATTATTTAAAAAATTCTTTATTATTTCGGAACAATAAAAATACATCAACGCACTCCAACCACCCACCACACTATACATCCACCCTACACCAACCTCACCTCAAATTTTTATTTCATATTTTGTTACTTTTATAAAAAAAAATATATGAACTTATTTCTTACCTCCCTCTTACTCCCGGTCCTACCTCATTCTTAAATTTCTATTTTATATTTTTTTACTTTTATAAATAATTTATAAAAATTATTAATTTTTTTCTTACCCCTCCACCCCTACCTCATTGCTTGCTCTACCCTTCCTCAAATTTTTATTTCATGTTTTTTTTACTTTTATAAAAAATATCAATTCTTTCCTTACCTACACCTACCCCTCCACCCCCACTTCATACTCAATTTTATTTTTCATATTTGTTGTTACTTCTATAAAAATAATTATTAAAAATGTGATATTTTTTCTTACATCTACCTACCCCTATCTCATTCTCAAATTTTTATTTTATATTTTTACTTTTAAAAATAATTTATAAAAATGTGAATTTTTTTTTATCTCTCCCGCTATTACCCACACCTACCCCCTCCACCCCCACCTCATTATCATATTCCATTCTCAAATTTTTATTTCATATTTTTTTTTGCTTTTATAAAAAATGAAAAAAATTATTCTTATTTTAAAAATAAAGATATGAAAAAATCAAATATCATACAAAATAAAATAATATTATAGAAGGTAAGTTTGAAATCTATAAAACTAATTAGTCAAGTTAGGCAAGTTGGGTTATGACTCATCTTAACCTACTCATCTTAGTCATAGCCATGTAAGTTTTGGACGGATTGGATATTGATTCAATCCATCCTGATCCGTTCAAGTTCAGCCCAAACGGCCCATCTGGCCCCTAGGGATTTTGTATTTCTGAAATTGTAGCCTTACCGTCAAACTTCAGTTGCAATCCGAAAGAATCTCAAGCTTTCTGCTCGTTATTTTGGTCCATATGAAGTCATTCGAAGGATTGGGCCTCCTGTTGCCTACGAACTCAAGTATCTGAATTAAAGAAGAAGGTTTGAGATAAAGCTTTTTCAACTGAACAAGAAAAAGAACATTGAGGTCTTAGGGTGCGTTTGGTTCGGGGTAAACAAGAAAGGGAGGAATGGAATTCCCTTTGTTATTGTTTGTTTGACCTTATTTTTGCATTCCCTTTACCTCTTTTCCACTTTCATTCCCTTTCCTTGATTCCCCCACCCCACTAGGTATTTGGATTTCCTTTCCCTAACCCGGACCCCAGACCTCGGACCACCCCCGACTCCAGACCCCGGATCACCCAGAACCAAACACGTAGGGACAATCAGATAATTCTTTACTGGATTTCATTCAGTTTACCATGCGCGAACCAAACGCACCCTTAATTCAATGGGCTAATCTTGCTCCAACCAAACGCACCCTTAATTCAATGGGCTAATCTTGCTCCAGAAGAAGCAACTTGGAAGGAGTATTCACTTTTCCAGATTTTGGAATGTCGTGATTCCGACCATCTCCGATTGCCAGTGTTTTTAATTACTTTCTCTGAGGATATTAATTAGTTGTTATGTCATTGCTAGTCTTTTAGTTGCCACTTTAGCCCATGATTCTTTATAATTCAATTAAGTCCCCTAGTTCCATTATGTTTCAACACAAAAAACTCTAGTTAGCACCCATAGTAGTCTCCCAAAGTGAAGAGGACTTCCTTTTCCAAGTATCAAGATTTTGAAGTAAAAATTCAAGTCTACCAGGTTGACATTTGATATGACTTTGGAAAGGAGGGGGTGGGTGAAGCAGCTAAATATTGAACTAATCCGGTCCAGCTGATTAATAGGAAAAAGCTCAAGGCCAGAAAATGTTCAAAGCTACCATGACAAACACAAACAAAGGGAACTAACATAATTCAGACAATCACAACTACATTAATGAGAAAGGCAGAAAAAGTCCATGAACACAACACTAGTCTATGATCAATCAATCTGCTGGCTCATCAACTTCTGGGGTCTCAAGTTCAGCTGTCTCTTGCTCAGCGTCCTGCACCTCCTTCTCAGTCTTCCTTCCTTTCTTAGACTTATAGTACACACTCATGAAGGTTCCGATGGCTCTATACTTTCTTCTGCAGTGCTCGTACAGGCCTCCATCAAACATCCTCCAGAAGTTCTTCTCAGTCAGCTCGGAGACAGTGTATTGTGGCTGGAATCCATGGTTTTCAATCAACCAACTCTCCATCTTACGGACTGCCTCTCCACCATCAAATACCTCACCCCTCAAAACAGGTCCAGGAGCATAGTAGACACCAACATCCGTGTACATTTGAGAATATGGTGTGTCACCCTGCCTGCGGTGCAGCTCAAACCCTGGTTCAGGATACACCATGGTTTTAAGAGGCAGCCTGTAGAGTCGGTGGGGGCAGAGCCACAGGGGATACACCTACACAAATTAAAGAGGCACTTATACTACTGAAAGAACAACAAAATGTAACACAAGAAAAGTAATTCCTCTTCTTGTTCATTTCTCTTCTTTGAGGGAAAAAAGGTAGAGTTAGGGGAATAAGGCCAATTAGCCACTTCAAACAATGTAAAGTTTACCTCCATCTCCCGGTGGACCCACTCGAGAGCATCTCCAACCTTGTAAAGAGGAACAAGCATATCCTGAATGACATGGTTTTCATGGTAATAGTTCCTAATGTATTCACCTTGAGTGGCTTTAAGTAGAGAAACCTTTGGTGGCATGATCCATCCAAAGAAAAACCTAAACCACCACTGATCACCGAATGGAAGGATAAGTTTCCCTTCCCAATACAAGCATCTTGTGTGCCTGTGGTAGTATTCCCTAGTTGGAATGTACTCTACAAATTCCCCCCTCTTCAGTGCAGTTTGAGCGTGCTGGTAAAACCAGGTTTTGAACCACCAACCAACACTGTTGATCACATTGCCCTTCTGCTTGGTCTCTTCCTTTGAAGCGTATCTACCAGTCATGCAAACAGCTTCTGTCGGGGTGTACACCATGGTTTCTACAAAGTCTGGAACCTTAGCGGGATTATCCTGATCCCCATCTCTAGGTGAAAAAGAATCTATATAAGCCTGTGCAATCTCTTTCAGATTACCAACTACAGGTTTGTAAGTAAGTTTCATGTATTCCTTGATTGGAATGAGCTTGATCTCAGCTGAAACAAGAAGCCCCAGAGTTCCTTGGGACCATGGTATACCATAGAAAAGATCGGAATATTCGTTGTCCTTTGTAGCTCTAACTACCTGCCCGTCTGCTAGAATAATCTCATATGACACAACAGTGTCTGAAAACAGACCATAAAGGTGAGAACTTCCTTCAATCCCGTAGCCGTTGATCAGACCACCAACGGTTAGATCATCAAGCTCAGCAACAACTGCCAGGGCAACATTCATAGGGACAGTAACTCTAGAGATTTGACCCATATTCACTAGAGGCTCAACTCTAGCAATCATTCGCTCCTTGTCAATGTCAAGAACATTTCTAAATGGAGAAAGGTCAACTTCAAAATGACGAGCACGCTTGTAGTCCACGTTTCTCATTCCAACAGCAACCCACGGCTTCCTAGCTGTGCAGACAAGACCATCCTTAGATGCATTCCTCTCCTTGAGACGTTTAACAACCTTCTTAACATTTTCATCATGCTCCTTCTGGCGCTGCTTGAAAGATTTGCACTCCGATCTAACATCCCCAAGATATATGGAGAAATAATACAGGAAAGACAGAGGAAGGACGACGAAGATAACGACGATCCATCTGAATCGGACAAGAAAGTCCATCAGATTTTTCTTCCTCTTGGGGCGAAGGGGAGCCTCAAGATCTGACATTTTGGAAGAAGAGAGACCAAACAGATCTGCCACAAGGACGAAAACATGTTAAGGATTATATACAAGAATGCAAGTCCGCTTATAAAGATTACAGCTTTAGAGTATGACGTTAACCTAAAGAGAACAAAAGGAAAGCTAATCGTCAATCACATCTACCACTATTCCATATTCAAGAATCTTGTAATAAATCACATCAAGCACGGTTTTTCATTAAGACTTCTCAATAAACAAGTGACTATGAATATTTTGTGCAAAGGAAATATATCTGTTAGCCAGAAAGGATTCGACGTAAATCTGAATCAGAAGAAAACTTCCACTAAACAAGAGTGTCATCTCTGCTCTATAGACCTCACATTGTTCTAGAAGAGAGCAAAATTACAGGGACACAACAAGGCAAGCTTCACAAAAAATGAACCCCTTTAGAATGGCCAACGGAAGGAAACTCTTACCTCACATCCAATTACCCATAATTCAAATGAAATAAACTCAAGGCCACTTCTAGTAAAACAGGAAAATACATCATATTGGATAATCTCATTAATGAATAATGGTGTTATGGAAAGTCAAAATAACACCTTGAACTAAAATTATTCAGTAATAAATGAAATGAAAAGAAGTTCAAGGTTGTTCATAACCTAAGGGAGGCCCCGCTAACTTTAATTAACAAATTCTTTATGATAACAAAGCCATTGATTGTGTTTTCTTTTTTTACTAATAGTGATGGTAAATTCAACTTAGACAAAGGTAAAAGACTCCAGATATGTTGAGAATATATGGTTGAAGGACAAGACAGGGATGTACAATAAACAACAAACAACCTACCAGAAGCATTATCTATTAAGATCAGCAAAATATTTTACTGATAAGTAATAATTGATAAGTAGATGGATGGAAGTAAAAAGGGCAGTTGGTGCACTAAGCTCCCGCTATGCGCGGGTCCGGGGAAGGGTCGGGCCATAAGTAGATGGATGGAAGTATTTGGTCAAAAGAATTATGAGGGACTTTAAAAAACTTGACATTACTACACTTGAGATCTGCACCTTTGAAGTGGGAACAGGCATGAGGTAATCATCAAAATATCATAACATAGTCTTGTAATTAGATCTATCCCAGCCACAGGAGTAGGAACACACCACTTTCAAATAAAAGAAGAGGTTTAAATCATGTGTAAGAATTATTTAGATCTTGAGACATTGTAGTCCAAACTGAACTTATGGACCCCTTCTCCCATCTCCCCTCCCCCAACCACCATCTTATATTCAAACTATTCGCACATTTCAGGTCCACATTTTGCAGCACAGTAGTATATCTTTGCAGATAAACAGCATAGCACAAAATGTACCAAAAACAAGCTTATCTACAAGATTTTAAGCCATACTCAGTATAATCACAAAACAAAGAAGCTTGCAAGAACATAAAAGAAAAAACCCAAAAAATTGAAAGAAAACAAAAAGGAAATGAACACAGAATTAAGCAGAGAAAAAGCTGCATGTTAAGAAAAGAATTAAGTAGATAATCAGTCCGTTTCAAAATATTGGTCTGGTTTTGAGTTGGAACCGATAGAATGTACCAAGATGACGTTTGATATTTTGGTCTCAAATATGACACGTGGTTTTGACTTGGAACGGATGGAATGTACCTCAATGACTCTTTTGATCTTAAATATTAATACGTGAAAAGTTGAAATTAAAGAAGGTTAAAAGTCATTTTTTTTAAATGGACTAAAAACAAGTAACACAGGTTGAAGTATGATTTAGTGTTTTTTAACACCCTCCATACAGCAGGATTTCATCTATTAAAAAGTAGAGTATGCATCCTCCGGGGCATAGTCCAGTAGTAAAAGTCTGAGCGTCATAAGGCGCTCTGACATGTACAGTATGGGTTCGATTTTCTGCAGGCGCGAAGAAATTCTGCATATTGGGAATTAGATCTTGTTGATTAATTGTACGTTCTCAGAAACTAGTCACTGAAACACTCCCGCAATTTACTGGTAATATTATTAAAGGACCGGTGTCATAATCTGGAAGACGTTTGAGTAATACCAATAAAGTAGTCAGACACGCCTGAAAACCTAATTATTAAAAAATAAAAAATAGAGTATGCAAGTAAACAAGTTGTAGTCAAGGAACTAAAAGGCAGATCTATGGCATACATTAAAAAAAGCAACAGATTCAACAAAGACTTTTTGTAGATCTCTACACAGAACCAAAATTAAAAATGACATGCATGCCACACAAACATGAGCTTTTACTACCCAAAAACAGTTTCAGTTCAACATTCAGTCAACATCTAAACTCCCAAAAGAATTCAAGTGAAAAAGAAAATATAAAAGGGTTGAAGAGAGTGGAGAAAACACCTGACAAGTGTAGTGTCAAGTGTGGAGTGTGGGACGAACCCAAGAGGAAGGATAGTTGTTGTAATACAAGTCACAATGTGCTTTATTTATAGTATAAGAAGAGCCTGCATTAGGGGCATTCTAGGGATAACATCTCGACTATCACGCCCAAAACATTCATTCAAACTCGTCCTTTTCTTTTCTTTCCTTTTTTTAATTTAGACAGGAAAATCATCAAAAATACCCTTAATTTCTAATGTATGGAAACTCATTTAATTTCTTTCCTTTTTTTAATTTAGACAGGAAAAGCATCAAAAATACCCTTAATTTCTAATGTATGGAAAGAGTGAATTGTCAAAGTAATACTCTCAGAAAAAATTATTCACCCCAAATTAATTCTCATTTTGACACTGGGATTGTCATGCCACATATGCAATCTTCAAATTTTCTCAAGTGGTGTATTTAAATATTTTATAAAAAAGGAAATTTTATTTATTTATTTATTTTGTATTTATAAATTTCCATGTAAAATATTTGAATTATTAATTTGCTAAATATAAAAAGTTAAAATTGATAAAAGAACAAGTAAAATACTTAATAATTGTTTGATTAAGTTTCTAAAATTTATTTATTTTGAAAAAATATTTTTTTTAAAAGTACTTTTAAAAAAAGCAATTTGATGAAAAGTAAAAAGAGTTGTTGGTGTTTATGACTTAAAAAAATAAAAGAAAGACAATTAAAAAATATTTTCAATCCACAATATTACGTACAATATGCAATTAAATTTGAACTATCCCTTATAAACTATTAATTGTAAGTTTTAATTAATTTTACAGGAAGTCCATAGAACTAGTTTAAATTGAAACATCGGGACTTTAACGGAGAAGTACATAGAGCTAGTTAAGATTCTTAAGAAGATGAGGATTAATATAGCATGTGTCCAGGAGAGCAAATGAGTTGGACCTAAGGCTAAGGATGTGGACGTGTATAAATTATGGTTCTCGGGTAGGTCGAGGTATAGAAATGGGATAGGCATTTTGGTAGACATCGAGTTAAGAGATCGGGTGGTAGAGGTTAAGAGGGTCAATGACAGGATGATGACGATTAAGTTGGTAGTTGGAGGGTCCACAATGAACATTATTAGTGCTTACGCACCGCATGCGGGCTTGGACGATGAGGAGAAGAGACACTTTTGGGAGGATTTGGACGAGGTGGTGGGAGGTATACCACCCACTGAGAAGTTATTTGTAGGAGGGATTGCAATGGACATATCGGGTCACTTCCGGGGGTATGATGACGTGCATGGAGGCTTTGGCCTCGGGGACAGGAACGGATGAGGTGTCTCACTCTTGGAGTTCGCCAAAGCTTTTCGGATGGTGATAGCCAATTCAAGGTTCATAAAGAAAGAGGAGCACTTATGTCACGACCCGATCCCGGGCCCGCGACTGGTGCCCTACCTGGGCACCCCTTTCAGGTGTACATCAGAGAATAGCAGCGGAACGTATAAAACTCATAAATACTTGAACAGTAAATATCAACAGGTTAGCCGATAAGGTCACCTTCCGTAAATTATACATGAACCAAATAAAATAAACCAGTACATTTCTGTTCTTAAAACCCAATCCACAAATGTGACTACAAACCTCTAAGAATGACAACTGCGACGGGACAGGGCCCCGCCATACCTCTAAATATACAACAACCGATCATACCAGATATCTGAACCAGGGATAAGCCTCCGGAGTAATGGAGTTTCCCAACAGCTGAACAGTGATCCTAAGAGTGAGGATCAGCAACCTGTATACTCTACCTGCGGCATGAGCGGCCCAGAGGTCGATGCAACATGTACCAAGTATGTGGCCGAAATCTTGTAATGAAATCATAAAGTCTAATATAAAACTGGAGACATGTATGATAACTCAAATAACAGTACACTGTGTCTTACTAACAATGAGAGTAAACAAGAGTATATTTTACTACATAAAAATAGGAGGCTCATGATCAAGTAGGTCACGCTTAGTAGTATCGTTAAGCAATCCTATACGGGACTATTTCACATGAGTCGTATGGACCCGCATGAGGTAACTTCCTCGCATAGACTGTATCCGCCCGCATAGGTCGTATACACCCGGATGAGGTATTCCTCACATAGGACTGGTCCGCCCCGCATGGGACTATTTCACCCGCATGAGCCCTACGAACTCACATGAGGTATTCCTCGCATCATGGGTAGCAAATCCACGGAATATGCAAATGCCACAAACCCGGGGAATGACCCCGTAAGAATAACATATCACTATCACAACCGACTATCATACATAACATAAGCACTACCGGCTTATCATACATAACATAAGCACTACTGAAACATCATATAGCATAAGCATCATACATCATGCATAAGCAAGTTAAGAAATCCCCCTAACTTCTTATTAGTCTTATACATATACACTCTCATTTTAGTTTACTTAAGGCACTAACATGTCATTATGAAAATCCGGGAATTTAACCCAAAGCACTACGTACTTCTACTCTTTTAAAATGACTCTTTTTCATATAAACTTCCAAGATACTAAATACCGTAGTATCAAGTCATATCTACTTTTCAAGACAATTCACAATACCTTATAGAAATACATTTAGGCTTCTAAATCAAGTGACTTCTTTCTTTTAAAATCTTAAGCAATTGATGCCTTAAAATCAATTTGCCTTTCATTATTTCAAGTCATTTATCATACTTACATTAGTTAGAGTAAACCACTCTTTTTAACTTTCCATAAAGCTATTATAACCAACTTCCCATAAAGCCGTTATACTAGTTTTATACTTTAGACAATTACATTCTTCCTTATACCCAATGGACTTATACTTTTAAAACGAAACAAGTATCATATATTTTTAAAATACTTCAAGTCCCTTAACTTTTAGAAAACCAAGATATCCTTAATATTTTTAAACAAGTGAGTTAATTCCCTAACTCAACCAACTTGGACATTCTTAAAATAAGCCAAGGATATCAAATGGACTAGATTATCAAAATCTAAATGCGTCTCAAGTACTATATATTTACAACTATTCATGCTCAAGAGATAGGAAAGTTTCCACATACCTCTTCGGTTCAATCCACTTGCTAAGTCCAATATGCCGTACGTAGTATGTCAACCTATAATGACCATAATACGTTTATTAACTTCTAGCTTCAACGTAGAATATTCTAAGTGGAAAGTCACTAAATTCTACGGAAAATCGGACAACACTTCCTTTGTTTCTACATACTTTTTCACCTTTTTCAAGGCCCGAATACAATAGCCAAACACGCCACATTTAAGGCTAAAAAATGTAGTTAACAATAGGGGATTACACGCCTACAAGACGTGTAAAATTCCGCCCCACAATTGATATCAAACTAGTCCAAAAATACAATGTCAATTCGGCCAAAGGTCTAACAACATATCAACCTTTTCAATTCCTTTTCAATTCAAGTTGTTTAGTATAACATGTTATCAAGCCGCAATTGATTATAACTACTACAATCTTCAAGTAGGTAATATGCGACGATTCTAATTATCGACCAAATTGGATTTCAATTTCAAATGGCTCAACATGTCATTTTCGGTTTTAGGCTTCTACAATCCATATCACTTATCAATCTTCAATACATATACTTCATGCTAGTTAACGTGTAAGGCTAAAACAATATGTAATCTTATAACACTTAAGAGAACAAGATTGTTACCTTAGCGAGCCTTAATCCACTTCAAGATCCGAAGTAGCTCCCTAGCAACTTAGAGCCTCTCCTTGACACTCCAATCCGCCACTTGAAGCCCTTAGAATATCACAAACAACTTTCCTTCAATTCTCAATCCAAACCTAGGAAAATGACTAGGTTTTCACCTTGCGAATAATACGAAAATGCCACTTTTCCGGGATATTTCTATTGAGATACCCTTACAATACTCTTAGGAACCTTGGTGTAAAGTATGGGATTATTGGACAAAAATTGAAATTTTTTCTCCTTTGTTCTTCATGAACCTGAGAGCACCCATATGAGTTCTTCAAATTTCTTGAAAATTTAGCTAAGTGTAGAAGTTTGTCTTGCTACTAGTACATATATATAACACTATGGAGGGTTAAGATTAGAACAAATGGGTGGCCTAGATGAGTTTCACAAGGATTCTAGCCAAGTGGCCTTGACTAAGTCAACAATATCAAGCTCTAGCTTTAGCAAGACTTGGTCATCTTCAATTATGGTCAAATGACCATTTTATCCATGTCAATTTCGTCCAAGAACACTAAGGTGGGGTGACACGTGTCGCCCTCCCATTCATCGCAATATTTTGTTTTTCGACAATTTCCAAAATTCCGATAAATTTTCACTCGTCTCAAATCTTAACATTTTTGAGTTCTTACGTACGTTCTTATAAACATATCCTGGAATTCCGGGGTGTAACAACTTAGTTTCCGTAGCTCGGTGGCTAAGACCCAGATAGACTTTTTGCTCCTTATGATGGTTGACAACGGTCTTTGTAAAGAATACAAGGTTATTCCGAGGGAGTATCTTACAACCTCACATAAGCTTTTGGTGATGGATTTAGAGATCAATATGGAAAAGAATATGAGGGTTGTGGATGACCGGATAAGAATCAAATGTGGAAGTTTGACCATGGTTAGTGCAAAAGAGATGGATGAGAGGTTGATGGCAAAGGGGAATTGGGGGAGTACTGGGGATGCGACCGGTATGTGGGATAGGATGATCAGTTACATCCGGGAGGTAGCTAGACAAGTTTTAGGGGTCTCGCGGGGTAGCCGTGGTGGGCATCGAGGGGACTAGTGGTGGAATGGTAAAGTTCAAGAGAAGGTGGAAGCAAAGAAAGTGGCGCCTACAAAATTGGTAAAAAGTGAGGATGAGGTGGAGAAATGGACGAATAGGGAATTGTATAAGATGGCGAGGAAGGAGGCAAATCTAGATGTTACGGCGGCTTTTGAACCATGTATGTGGAATTTTTAGAGGAAAAAGACGAGGATAAGAAGTTGTACAGACTAGACAAGGCGAGTGAGAGGAAGGAACGCGACTTGGATCACGTGAGGTGCATCAAGGACGAGGACTGCAAAGTATTGGTGGAGGACGCACCCATTAGATGGAGGTGGCAGTCTTACTTCCATAAACTCTTGAACGAAAAAAAAGATAAAGACATTGTACTGGGAGATCAGGAGCAATACAGAAGGTACCATGATTTTAAGTATTGTAGAAGCATTAAGATTAAGGAGGTTATAGGTGTTGTTTGCATGATGCATAGGGGACGAGCGACCGAGCCTAATGAGATTCCAGTTGAATTTTGAAAGAGCGCGTCGGGTAACTTTGGAGTGGCTGACAGAGTTGTTTAATGTCATTTTTAAGACGGCGAGAAAGCCCGAAGAATGGAGGTGGAGTACAATGATTCCGTTGTACAAGAACAAAGGTGACATCCAGAGTTGCAACAACTATAGAGGTATCAAGCTGCTAAGCCACACTATGAATGTTTGGGAAAAGGTCGTGGAGATGAGGATGAGAAGAGGCGTGTCTATTTCTGAGAACCAGTTTGGATTCATGTCGGAGGATTTCGACTACAGAAGTCATTCATCTTATTAGAAAGTTGGTGAAGACATATAAGGAGAGGAAGAGAGACTTACATATTGTTTTCATATGCCTCGAGAAGGCATATGACAAAGTCCCTAGGGAGATTATATGGAGATGTTTGAAAGTTAGAGGTGTACCTATGACATACACTCAACGATCAAGGATATGTATGATGGAGCCAAGACCAAGGTACGAATTGTAGAAGCAGACTCAGAGCACTTTTCAGTGATGATAGGGATGTACCAGGGATCAGCTCTGAACCCATTTGTCACGACCCGAACCGACGGGCCGCGACTGGTGCCCTACCTGGGCACCCTTCTACCCAAACATCTCATATAACCAGCGAAAGCTTAAGAACAACTCATAATCACATAACAAAGGGGTCATGTCCCCTGAATTGTAATAACAAACTCTTAATATAAAACAGGCGAGCCGACAAGGCCGTCACTGTACATAGAAATATCCAAACGAACTACAACTGTACATGTCCAACTCACACATGACTACAAACCTCTAAGAGTAAGACAGTAACTATGACGGTACAAGGCCCCGTCGTACCCCTGAATATACATAAGCCATAATGGAAGACCTGTACCAAAATGACTAGGCTCTAGAACAATGGAGCTATCCCAAAATGCTGAGCAGGGATCTTAAGCTCGCGGATCACCAAACTGAGTACATATATCTGTGGGCATGAACGCATCCCCCCGAAGGGGGGTCAGTACAACAAGGTATCAAGTATGTAAACATAAAGTACATTAAATAAGATCATAACTGGCCAAAAGATGACAGGGACAAGTATGAAAATCAAATACCAGATCCAACCGTGCCATATAAACAAGAGCTAACTGTACATTTTTTAAAAATGTGAGAGAGTCATTAAAATCACGAATGTCTGTTCATATAATCATATATTGTCACAAGTATCTGTACCCGCATCATGGATACATATCCATGGAATCATATACTGTCGTGAGTATCTATACTCGCATCATGGATACATGTCCATGGAATCATATATGTCAAAGGTATCTATACCCGCATCATGGATACTGTTACACCCCGTAGTTCCAACACAAGAATAAGAAAACGTACGTAAGACGATAAAAGTTAAATCATGGAACGATAGGAGATGCGCTTTTTCCTTAAAAAGAAATCTCGGAACCCGTGAAGGAAAAGTGTTTAATAAGGAGAATTGAGTTCTCAGATTCGGGATTTGGACTTTTTGGAATATAATAGAATTATGGATTTTATTTTCAGAATTGGTCACGTGGGGCCCACGGGAAAAATTTACGGTTTTGTGGGGCCCACGATATTTTCGAGATTTTGGCCAATATGGATGTTTTTGGGAGATGAAAATATTTTGGACGAATAGGAGGGCGACACGTGTCACCCTATTACTTGTTGACATGAAGGAATCTTGTTAATAACAAGTTAATATAACTTATATAAAGATTGGAATACAAGTTGGAATATTAAAGAAGTAATGAAACAAGTATTGGCATGCTAGCCGAAAAATGGACAATTTTGATTGTAGTAGTTGGCCAAGAACACCAACTAAAGGACTTGGACTTTGGACTATTTTTACATTGGACTTTGGATTGTTTTTACATTGGACTTTGGATTGTTTTTACATTGGACTATGGACTAGTATTATGGAAAGCTTTGGTAGATTAAGGGGCTGAATTTTACACGTCCAGTTAGGCGTGTAATCCCCTTTGACTTGCTGTATTATTGCGCCTTAAATGTGGCAATTGTTTATTGATTTCAGGCCTTGAAAAAGGTGGAAAAGTACGTAGAAACAGGGGACGTGTTGCCCAATTTTCCGTAGAATAAGAGACCTTATGCTTAGAAATGCTATACGAAGAAAACTAGAAATTGATAGACGTGTTATGGTTATTATAGGTGGATATTCTACGCGCAGCATATTCGACTTGGCAAGTGGTTTTAGCCGAGGAGGTATGTGACTCTTCCTATCCTCTTGAGCATGATTGTTGTGAAATATATAGTACGGTAGACGTACCTATGTTAAATGAATTTGGTTTCATTTTGATGTCCTTGACTTGACTTCTAAATCTTAAGAGCCTTGAATTATTCTAAAAAGTTGTGAATCATTATTTGGAAAGAAATTGATACTTAGTTTTGAAAGAATAAGTTCTCTTGATTTTTCAAATGAATGTAATTGTTTTGAATTTCTTAAAACATAAGTGTTATAATAGCTTTATGGGAAGTTAGTTATAACGACTTGAGGAGGATAAAAGAATGATTTATTTATTTGATTTAAACTAGTAACTTGATTTAAAGAATAGGTTACTTGAATTATGAAAGTAGAAGTTACTTGATTGTAAAAAGCCTTGAAATGATTTTCTGAAGGTGTAGTAACTTAGTTTGGAAAGAAAACGTGTCTTGATACTACGGGTATTAGTATCGTGTGGCTTTTATATAAAAAGGGATCTTTTTAAAAGAGTTGAAGTACGTAGTACTTTGGGGTTAAAACCCGGATTGTTGGCATAAAATGAAAGTACCTTGAGTTTATAAAATGGTGAATCAGTTTACATGTTGATGAAAGTCTAGAAGTATGGTAACTTGTCTATGCTTGCTTGTGATAGCCTTGTTGTGCAAGTGTTGTATTCTTATGTTACCGCGTCTCTCAATGGAGGGCCGGATATCTCGCTATTTTACTTAGACATACCGACGCTGTTGGAGATTCCACGGGTATGCTTCCATTATGTTTGTTCCATGGACTAGCTCCCCATGAGGTTGCGTGACACAGGCTGGATCTGGTAGTTGGCTTTCGTACTTGCCCCGGTCAGCTTTCTGACGCAGGTTGGATCTGGTAGTTGGTCTTCGTACTTGCCCCGGTCACAGGCACACTTTAGATACTTATCCTGGTCATTTCTCGTGATACGGCAGGCTCTGCTAGATGGCTTAAGATACTTGCCCCGGTCATATCTCGTGATACGGTAGGCTCTGATACGTTGGCTTAAGATACCTGCCCGATCGATTCGTGACGCAGTGGATCTGTAGTTAGCTTCGTACTTGGCCCGTTCGATTTTATGATCAGATCGATCGTAGTTGGCTCTCCTACTTGGCCCGGTCAGTTTTATGATGCAGGCGGGATCTGGTGTTCCGGTACACATATTGGTGTTATATTACATCATGGACTGCCGGCAGTGAGGAAGGAATTCCACGGGCATGATTGATATTGTGGGCGTGAGACCCATGGTTATATTTGAGTAATGATTTTGAGGGCATGCGTCCCTGACTTGACATGACTGTTTATATATTGTGAAATGGTCTTTTAAAAAGATGAAATGTGATTTCATTACAGTACTTTCAGTTTCACATACTGTACTGTTATCGACCTCGCCCGGGGCTGCGTTCATGCCGCAGGTAAAGGTACACCGGTTGTTGATCCTCGCTCATAGGATCACAGTTCTGCGTTTTGGGAAGCTCCGTTTCTCCGGAGGCTTATCTTTTGGTATGGTTCCACTCGGTGTAGAGTGCAGTACATTCAGGGGTATGGCGGGGTCCTGTCCCGTCATAGTTGTTATGTCAAAAACTCTTAGAGGTCTGTAGTCATGTTGTGTGTTGAGTTTGTAAAGGATGTAACTGTTCGGGCTTTTGAGATTTAAATATATGTTGAAAGGTGACCTTATTGGTTAGCTTGTTTCTTATTTTATATTGTTCCATGTCTATGAGTTTATTCCGCTGGTTTTCTCTGATGTATACCTACTAGGGTGCACAGGTAAGGCACGATTCATGAGCTTGAGTCGGGTCGTGACAAAAGTGGTATCAGAGCAGTTAGTCCACGGAAAGTGTCTATAGACAGTATCTAGTAGAGTCTTGATTATCGGCGTGTTGTGCACCACACCTATAATCAGGAGGCTACAGGATATTTAGGATTGGTTTCCATTCTTCTCACTCTGAGATCGTGTAATAGAGTTGTGCTATAGGTTAGACTCCCTCTGACATATTCTTATGTACCAGTTATGCTTCCACGCAAGGTAATCTGGGCCCATAAGGGCAAGGCAGCAGAGGGAGCTGCTAGTAGAACACATGTAGTTCTGAGGCACAGCGCGATCATTACACGAGGTAGTGCTTGACGGCGAGTTCTGACGCCCGGCCCAGCAGAGTTTAGAAGCGGCAGCGGCTACAGAGGCCACGGTACTGAGCCTCCATTCCACGACCGAGGCCGAGGATATGGGTTACAAAGATGGCGATTACTAGCTAGGATTGTGGTGAGGCATGAAGCGAGGCGAGTCGGTGGTTACAGCGATACGATGGTTCACCCCTGAACCGATAGTTTGAGGCTTCGGGACTTCTTGAGTTGTAATCCACCAGAGTTCTATGGATCGAAAACTGAGGATGATCCTCAAGAGTTCATCAGACAGATGCATCGGATCATGAAAGTGATTAAGGCCTCAGAGGCCGAGTCAGTGTGTTACACCCCGTATTTACAGGACATGTTTAGAACGTACGTAAGAACTCACAATGTTAAGATTTTGAGACTTGTAAAAAATTATCGGAATTATGAAATTTTCGGAAAACGTATTATTGTGACGAATGGGAGGACGACACGTGTCACCCCCCTTATGTGATGCCTTGGTCGAAATGTGCAAGGGCAAAAGGGTCATTGGACCTTTGTTGCAAGACAAGTCTTGCAACTTGAGGCTTGATAATATTGACTAAAGTCAAAGGTCCCACAATGGTCTTGATATTTAGTAAGACTTCATCCTAGCCACCCAAATGTTTATATCTTAACCCTCCATGTCCCCATATATATTACTTGTAGCAAGAGAGAGTTCCATACTTAGCCAAAATCACAAAAAAATTGGATGAACTCAAGCTTGAAGCTCTCGGCCAAGCTCACTTCAAGAAGAGAAATTTTTGTTCCTTGTCCAATAAGCTCCACACTTTAAACCAAGGTTCTTGAGTGTATTGTAAGTGTATCTCTATAGAAAAATCCGGAAAAGGTAGTTTTGGGTTAGTATAAAGTGAGAACCTAGTGGCTTTCTAGGTTTTGGATAGGAAGTTTGAAGTAAAGTTGTTGGTGTGGTTCTAAGGGTATCAACAAGAGGATTGAAGTGTCTTGGAGGGGTTCTAAACTACTAAGGAGCGACTTCGGATTGGAAATTTGGATTAAGAATCGTTGAGGTATAATCTTGTTCTTTGAAAGTGTTACAAGATTATTTTTATATTGTTGTAGTTAGCTCTACATGTTGATAGCATGAAGTTGGTATGTTGAAGTTTATTAGTATTATGGATTTCTTGTAGTTAAATCAGAAATGTTATACAATTGCTTGGAAATTGGATTACTAATTGGTCGTTTTTAGAAATCGTCGCATGTTACTTACTTAAAGATTATGGTTATGATACTCAAATGCGACTTGATATCATGTTATGCTACTAAATTGGATTGAAATGGAAATTGGATAAGAATTGGATTTGTTGAATCAAGGTGGCCGAATTTGGAATGTAGTTTGTATTGTTTAGTTATTCAATTATATTGGACTACTTTCTATATAATTGTGAGCCATTGAAATTTGTGTAGTTATTCATTTGTATTGGACTACTTTCCATAAATTGTGAGCCAATTGGGGTGTGTAGTTATTTAATTGTATTGGACTACATACATATAATTGTGAGCGATTGGGTGTGTAGTTATTCATTTGTATTGGACTACTTTCCATAAATTGTGAGCCAATTGGGGTGTGTAGTTATTTAATTGTATTGGACTACCTTCATATAATTGTGAGCCAATTGGGGCTGTTTGGTTATTGTATTTCGGCCTTGAAAAGGTGGCAAAGTTAGTAAAAACAAAGGAGGTCTTTGTCCGATTTTAGTAGAATTTAGTGACTTGACACTTAGGATATTCTACGTTTAAAGTAAGAGGTTAATGGACGTATTGTGGCCATGATAGGTTGAAGTACTAAGTTTAGCGTATCCTACTTGAAGAATGGAATAGCTCGAGGTTGAAGTACTTGGGAGCATTTTGCTCTTGTCGACAATCGTCGCGAGGTATGTGAACCTCTTCTTCTTTGGCATGATCCTACGTATGAAATATCCACGTGATATTATTTCATGTTTCCTCCTACTCTTAGAAGTTAAGAGGTAGTCGTGTGATTTACTCTATGTTAAGTTTATGTCAAAGTTATCCTAAGTCTTTACCAAGCCTTATGGGAGGTGTTGGTAAGAAAGGATTAGGAAATTATGAGATTTGACTCAAAGCTATGTATCTTGATTTTATTTAAAGTAAGTAAGTGGATTTTGTTGTTGAAAATGACTATAATTTATATGTGAAAAGGGGATCGATTTTAAAAGTGGATGTATATGGTTTTAAGAGAATAAGTTACTTGGTTTTGGAAGTGTATGAAATTTTGTATATTTGTTTATAAGTATAAGTAAGTGGACTTTAAAGAGATATGCGTTATAAGGTTTAAGACTATGAACTTTGGTTGTCTTCTAAGGATTATGAAACTTTATTTTTTTTTAGTTGTGGACTTGATTTCTAAAGTATTGTGACATGATTTTAAAGAGTATGTGACTTGAGTTTTAAAAGAAGAAGTTTTATGATTCTTTTAAATGCGTATATACGTAGTATGGTTAGGTTTAATTTCCCTAATGTTGCAAGAATTAAATGCCTTAAGTTCTCTAATATGAAAGAACGTTATAATAGCTTTATGGGAAGTTGTTATGACGACTTAAGAAGAAGTAATTATACGATGTAAAAGGTTATGTAAGGAAAATACACCGAGCCTACAAATAGGCGGATTACGTTATGAAATACAGGAGCCTACAAATAGGCGGATTACGTTATGAAATACAGGAGCCTACAAATAGGCGGATTACGCTATGAGATACACCGAGCCTACTCATAGGCGGATTACGCCATATTACCAGAGCTACACATAGGCGGGTTACGTCATCTTACACCGAGCTCCAGGCGGGCGGATTATCTACATGATTCCTGATGCAAGAGCTCCACAGGCGGGCGGATTATGCTACATGATTCCACGATGCAAGGCCGCGGCGGGCGGATTATGTCACATGATTCGTCGATGCACCGTGTCCATAAATGGCGGATTATGTTAAGTAAGATTAATAAGTTATGTGGAAAAACTTGATAAATCTCTTAAGTATGTATGTAAGAACATGTTGTTAAGTCTTATTGAAAGAAGGAAAGGCAGTTAATATACGATTGATTTCGGAGTTCATATGACATTCTTTTATGCGATTATGATATGATTGTTGCACCTTATTTACATTTCCATACTAAATTTTTGTTATGCGACCCCCTTGAGCTGCGTTAAATGCCGCGGTGTTAGGTGCGAGTTGGTGATCCTTGCTCTTAGGATCTCGGTTGATTTTGGGAGAAAGCTCCAATTGCTCGGAGGCTTATCTTGTGTACGGTTTCCACGATGTGGTAGACTTATGTAAATTCGGGGTATGGCGGGGCCTGTCCGCCACGATTGTTACGTTAAAACTCTTAAGTGCTGTAGTCACATGTTGTGGGTCGGTTTGTAAGCGGAAAAAGGGATGGAGCTATTGTTGTTTATGTATATGTATATATGTCGGAAGGTAGCCTATCGGCTAACTTTGTTGTTTTATTTTGTTGTTTATTTTATAAGTTTCATGTATGTTCATTGATTATCTCGATGTATACTGTAAGGGTGCCCGGGTAGGAGCACGATCGCGAGCGAGGTGGTCGTGACAAAAGTGGTATCGTGAGCGATTAGTCCTCGGAAAGTGTCTACAGGCCGTGTCTAGTAGAGTTTTGATTATCGGTGTCTTTGTGCACATCTATAATCAGGAGGCTGCAGGACATTTAGGATTGGTTTCCATTCTTCTCTCTCTGAGATCGTGCAGTAGAGCTGTCTTATTAGGTTGAATCCCCTCTAACGTATTCTTATGTATGTGAATCAGCTATGCCTCGCGGAGGCGACCGGGGCCCAGAAGGGCAAAGCGGCGGCGAGGCGCGGTGGTGCGTGAGTTACGAGTCGGGCACGACTATGCACGAGGTAGTAGGAGGGTCGGCGAGTTCAGCCACGCCGGCGATATTAGAAGGCCGAGGCGGCGGTAGCTCAGAGGTTTGGTGCGAGCCCCGATTCCGCGGCGAGCGAGTTTAGGGATTATGGAGAAGCGGTCGGGCTTTTGACTAGCATAGTGGTAGGCGGCCAGCGAGAGCGGCGGCTAACCTAAGCGAGCGATTTGAGGATCTGGGATTTTCGGTTGTAGTCCACGAGTTTTATGGTTCGAGATCGAGGAAGATCCTCAAGAGTTCGTTCGGCGACTACGGACTATCACAGTGCTTAGGGCCTCGAATCTGAGTCGGTTGTGTTAGCCTCTTCACCGTTCTGCGATATTGCGTTGAAGTTTGAGTCGTGGTTGCTTTCGAGAGGTGGGGATGCTCTTCCGGTGTTTGGGAAGAGTTCTGAGGCCTTCATGAATCACTTTTTGCCTCACGAGATGAGGAGAGCCGGGTAGATAGGTTCTTGACTTTGAGGCGAGAATGGCGGGACTATTAGAAATCTGACTGAGTTTGACTCCTTGGCGAGCATGCACACTATAGTAGGCGACATGGCGGATAGAGTTCATCGTTACGTGATGGGGCTAGGCAGTCATATGATTACCGCATGTTTGGGGTGGCTCTTGGCCGGTATGGACATTGCTAGGATGCGAGCCTATCTGCGAGGATAGAGGGCGAGAGAGAGAGGACCGAGCCAGACCAAGGCCGGCCAAGAGGCTAGGGCAGCGAGGTTGAGGTGATTTCGGCGGAGAGCCTCAAAGTGAGCTAGGTCTCTGATTCGGCCGGCGAGTGCTCCTTCCGATTTTACGGCGGGGTTAGATCGGCGGGTAATTGAGGCCGGTCGAGCTCGAGCTTGGATTCGTATCGCACATGGGTTCTAAGCGATCGGGGCCACTTTTCCTCGGTGCCACGGTGTGGCCGACATCACCATGGGGAATGTCGTCGTGCATCTTGGTGCTGTTTTACTGGCCGTCGAGGGCCATATGTTGAGGATTGTCCTAGTAGGAGAGCTACGGGAGGATATCACGATCTAGGATCGATTGCGGGTTCGTCTCCTTGATAGCTAGGCGGGATGTTCACACACCGGCGGCGTGAGGTCGTGATGGAAGTTCCCGATTTTAGCGGTCTTTTGAACCGTCTATATGATTTCAGTATATCTTGACCACTTTAGAAATTTGTATGCATGATAAAGTTGTGGTATGTTTAAGTTTCATGAGCAGTGTATTGAGACTATGTACATGTTAGGAGAGTTGGAAGTGCGAAAAGATAATCTCTTTTGGGCTTATTATGGATGAGATATGCGGAGTGCGAGGTATTAGGGCCATGTGTGGCATTGTTGGTATGTCGGGGTTGTGAGAAGAAACTATGTCGCTAATTTTAAGATTGACTCAGAAAGAACATTCGGGACGAATGTTTCTAAGGGGAAGAATGTTACACCGTATTTACGGGGCGTGTTTAGAGCGTGCGTAAGAACTCACGATGTTAAGATTTTGAGACTTGTAAAAATTATCGGAATTATGAAATTTTGGAGCGTATTATTGTGGCGAATGGGAGGGCGACACGTGTCACCCCCTTATGTGATGCCTTGGTCGAAATGTGCAAGGGCAAAGGGTCATTGGACCTTTGTTGCAAGACAAGTCTTGCAACTTGAGGCTTGATAATATTGACTAAAGTCAAAGGTCACAATAGTCTTGATATTTAGTAAGACTTCATCCTAGCCACCCAAATGTTTATATCTTAACCCTCCATGTCCCCATATATATTACTTGTAGCAGAGAGTTCCATACTTAGCCAAAATCACAAAAAAATTGGATGAACTCAAGCTTGAAGCTCTACCAAGCTCACTTCAAGAAGAGAAATTTTTGTTCCTTGTCCAATAAGCTCCACACTTTAAACCAAGGTTCTTGAGTGTATTGTAAGTGTATCTCTATAGAAAAATCCGGAAAAGGTAGTTTCGGGTTAGTATAAAGTGAGAACCTAGTGGCTTTCTAGGTTTTGGATAGGAAGTTTGAAGTAAAGTTGTTGGTGTGGTTCTAAGGGTATCAACAAGAGGATTGAAGTGTCTTGGAGGGTTCTAAACTACTAAGGAGCGACTTCGGATTGGAAATTTGGATTAAGAATCGTTGAGGTATAATCTTGTTCTTTGAAAGTGTTACAAGATTATTTTTATATTGTTGTAGTTAGCTCTACATGTTGATAGCATGAAGTTGGTATGTTGAAGTTTATTAGTATTCTGGATTTCTTGTAGTTAA
The DNA here is from genome assembly GCA_029844215.1 of Przewalskia tangutica. NCBI lineage: Eukaryota > Viridiplantae > Streptophyta > Magnoliopsida > Solanales > Solanaceae > Przewalskia > Przewalskia tangutica. Next base: position 80,873,546 of record CM056727.1, read on the forward strand.
ATCCAGAAATGTTATACAAGCCGCTTGGAAATTGGATTACTAATTGGTCGTTTTAGAAATCGAAATCGCATGTTACTTACTTAAAGATTATGGTTATGATACTCAAATGCGACTTGATATCATGTTATGCTACTAAATTGGATTGAAATGGAAATTGGATAAGAATTGGATTTGTTGAATCAAGGTGGCCGAATTTGGAATGTAGTTTGTATTGTTTAGTTATTCAATTATATTGGACTACTTTCTATATAATTGTGAGCGATTCAAATTTGTGTAGTTATTCATTTGTATTGGACTACTTTCCATAAATTGTGAGCCAATTGGGGCTGTGTAGTTATTTAATTGTATTGGACTACCTTCTATATAATTGTGAGCCAATTGGGGATGTGTAGTTATTCATTTGTATTGGACTACTTTCCATAAATTGTGAGCCAATTGGGTGTGTAGTTATTTAATTGTATTGGACTACCTACATATAATTGTGAGCCAATTGGGGCTGTTTGGTTATTGTATTTCGGCCTTGAAAAAGGTGGCAAAGTTAGTAAAAACAAAGGAGGTGCTGTCCGATTTTCCGTAGAATTTAGTGACTTGACACTTAGGATATTCTACGTTTAAAGTAAGAGGTTAATGGACGATTGTGGCCATGATAGGTTGAAGTACTAAGTTTAGCGTATCCTACTTGAAGAATGGAATAGCTCAAGGTTGAAGTACTTGGGAGCATTTTGCTACTTGTCGACAATCGTCGCGAGGTATGTGAACCTCTTCTTCTTTGGCATGATCCTACGTATGAAATATCCACGTGATATTATTTCATGTTTCCTCCTACTCTTAGAAGTTAAGAGGTAGTCGTGTGATTTACTCTATGTTAAGTTTATGTCAAAGTTATCCTAAGTCTTTACCAAGCCTTATGGGAGGTGTTGGTAAGAAAGGATTAGGAAATTATGAGATTTGACTCAAAGCTATGTATCTTGATTTTATTTAAAGTAAGTAAGTGGATTTTGTTGTTCGAAAATGACTATAATTTATATGTGAAAAGGGGATCGATTTTAAAAGTGGATGTTATATGGTTTTAAGAGAATAAGTTACTTGGTTTTGGAAGTGTATGAAATTTTGTATATTTGTTTATAAGTATAAGTAAGTGGACTTTAAAGAATGTACGTTATAAGGTTTTAAGACTATGAACTTTGGTTGTCTTCTAAGGATTATGAAACTTTATTTTTTTTTAGTTGTGGACTTGATTTCTAAAGTATTGACGACATGATTTTAAAGAGTATGTGACTTGAGTTTTAAAAAGAAGAAGTTTTATGATTCTTTTAAGTACGTATGTCGTAGTATGGTTGGGTTTAATTTCCTAATGTTGCAAGAATTAAATGCCTTAAGTTCTCTAATATGAAAGAACGTTATAATAGCTTTATGGGAAGTTGTTATGGCGACTTAAGAAGAAAGTAATTATACGATGTAAAAGGTTATGTAAGGAAAATACAGGAGCCTACAAATAGGCGGATTACGTTATGAAATACAGAGCCTACAAATAGGCGGATGCGTTATGAAATACAGGAGCCTACAAATAGGCGGATTACGCTATGAGATACACGAGCCTACTCATAGGCGGATTACGCCATATTACCCCGAGCCTACACATAGGCGGGTTCGTCATCTTACACCGAGCTCCACAGCGGGCGGATTATGCTACATGATTCCACGATGCACGAGGCTCCACAGGCGGGCGGATTATGCTACATGATTCCACGATGCACGAGCCCGCGGGCGGGCGGATTATGTCACATGATTAAATCGATGCGTGTCCCGCAAATGAGCGGATTATGTTAAGTAAGATTAATAAGTTATGTGGAAAAACTTGATAAATCTCTTAAGTATGTATGTAAGAACATGTTGTTAAGTCTTATTGAAAGAAGGAAAGGAGCGGTTAATATACGATTGATTTGAGGAGTTCATATGACATTCTTTTATACGATTATGATATGATTGTTGCACCTTATTTACATTCCATACTAAATTTTTGTTATCGACCCGCCGGCTGCGTTCATGCCGCAGTGTTAGGTGCACAGTTGGTGATCCTTGCTCTTAGGATCTCGGTTGATTTTGGGAGAAAGCTCCATTGCTCGGAGGCTTATCTTGTGGTACGGTTTCACGATGTGGTAGACTTATGTAAATTCGGTGGTATGGCGGGGCCACTGTCATACAGTTGTTACGTTAAAACTCTTAGAGGTGCTGTAGTCACATTTGTGGGTCGGTTTGTAAGCGGAAAAAGGGATGGAGCTATTTGTTGTTTATGTATATGTATATATGTCCAGGAAGGTAGCCCTATCGGCTAACCTGTTGTTTTATTTTTGTTGTTTATTTTATAAGTTTCATGTATGTTCCGCTGATTATCTCTGATGTATACCTGTAAGGGTGCCCAGGTAGGGCACCAGTCGCGGGCCCGGGGTCGGGTCGTGACACAGTGGTATTGGGTTCTCATCGGCTGCGTGATATTGCAGTCAACTGGTTTGATTCATGGGAACTATCCCGGGGGGAGCATGCGCTTCCAGCTGGTTGGGACGAGTTCTCGGAGGCATTTCTTAACCACTTTTTGCCACGCAGATGAGGAGAGCCCGGGTGGATAGGTTTATGATGTTGAGACAGAATGGGCGGACGGTTCGGGAGTACAATATAGAGTTCGACTCATTAGCTCGGTGTGCCCCCACTCTAGTGGCAGACATAGAGGATAGAGTGCACCGATATTTCATGGGACTTGATGATTATCTAGCAGAGGGTTGTACGGGAGTAGCTCTTCAGCCGGGCATGGACATTGCCTGCATGAAGGCTTATGCCTGAGGCGAGAGCGTGAGGTCGATGCAATGGCCGAGATCAGCGTAAGAGGACGAGCGGTGGTCCTTTGGTAACTTTGGCGGACCGCCTCGTGGAAAACTAGTTATGCGCCTCACTTGATCTGAGTGGCCCTCCACAGTCCTATGGACGTCCGGGGTATTCAGGAGCATGTCAGGGCTCCAAGGTTTCAGGTTTTCAGGGAAACTGGGATGTTAGTAAGATGAGGCCACCCCTACCTCGGTGTGGCCAATGTGGTAGACTTCATGCGGGGGAGTGTCATGGTGTTCAGAGAGCTTGTTTTACTGCGGCGGCGAGGTGTTTTGCGAGAATCGTCAGGCAGTAGCGCAGATGTTAAGACTCAGCCTTCGGGATCGATGGCTGATTCATCGCCTTCTATAGCTATGCGCCCAGCAGGGCAGGATTATGATTAGAGCGACAAAGGGAAAATGAAGCAATAGTTACAAGTATATCTTTAACCCTTTTGAGACTAGTATGCGTTGATAAGATGGTTATATGTTAAGTGTTATGTACGGGTAGTATTGTGTAAATTGTGGTTAAGACAACCTGGTTAGAAGGAAAGGTAAGTTTGGGGACATGGAAATTGTGAGCCTTAGAATATTGTTAACCGTTGAGACCTTAGATACAAGGCCGTCTTGAGTGAAAGATTTTACGGTTGATCTTGGTCGAAGTACATAGTATACGTGGAGTATATTAGTGTGATAATTCCATGGGTGATGTGAAATGAAAGTGGGTAGTCAAGCTAAGAAGACCACTAGGCTTTCATGACTTGAATAGTGAGATTTGTTCCGGACGAGGAATGAGGATTTAGTGCGATAATGGGTTGGGTTGAGGACCAATCGCGGGTCAACCCGTAACCCGGAATGAAGTGGGGTCAGTTTGAGGTGGTCCCGCTAGGTGATAGGGTCACGAGGGTGCAAGGCCCAAGTTTGGTTAATCGTTGTACTGGTTCGTGGATGCGTTCCACCAGAACCAGGTCGTGAAGGCCGAGAATGGCCTTAAAGGAAATTGAAGCTTGTATAATAACCAAGTTTGGAGGTAGTAACTCCAAGGTTTTGAGAAATGAAGCAATGACTGAAATGTGGTACGTGTACTAGAAAGAGTTCGGTTGTACGAGGAGAGTATGACGAGTAAGAAAAGAAGTGAACATGTGTTAAAAGAATGGAAGTGATTATATATGTGAAGTGAAGGTACGAATGGGGTATTCTTTGTTAGACCATGAATGAGAATAAGTAGTGATGTTATACACTTTAGAGGTGATTCCTCGTTGGCTTGGATTTATGTATATGCGCGTGTGTTATATTATGGCCATATGTGGCACAATTGGTTTTGTGAGTATAGTAGTGAAGACTATACCGGTGCAGGTGTTGTTGGAGACTTAGAAGGAACATTCGGGACGAATGTTTCTAAGGGGGGGGGGGGGGGGGAGAATATTACACCCCGTAGTTCCAACACAAGAATAAATAACGTACGTAAGACGATAAGGGTTAAATCATGGAACGATAGGAGATGCGCTTTTTCCTTAAAAATAAATCTCGGAACTCGTGAAGGAAAAGTGTTTAATAAGGAGAATTGAGTTCTCAGATTCGGGATTTGGACTTTTTGAAATATAATAGAATTATGGATTTTATTTCCAGAATTGGTCACGTGGGGCCCACGGGAAAAATTTACGGTTTTGTGGGGCCCACAATATTTTCGAGATTTTGGCCAATATGGATATTTTTGGGAGATGAAAATATTTTGGACGAATAGGAGGGCGACACGTGTCACCCCATGTGGCCCATGTTGGGCGAGATTGATGAGGACAAGTGGCAAGACAAGTGTCTTGAGATATTTGTTGGACAAGTGGCTTGTGGGACCCACACACACTTTTCCTCAATCTCAACCACACACTTGCTTTGATCCTAGCCCTTGGTTGTCTTATATATTCACACCTTGGGTGGAAGACTTCAACACTTAGAGAATTTTCAAGAACAATACTCCCTCCCTTTAGGCAACTCTCCGCCACACCCCATTTGTGTGATGAACAATTCTTCAATTGTTGTTGATAAATCCCAACACTTAAACCAAGTGTCCCTTGTAGTGTTGTAAAGATATCCCAACACAAAAATCCCGGAAATACTATGTTAATCCGATAGTCGCAAAGTGAAACCCTAAGATGATCTTCATATTTTTTGGATGAAGTGTTAAGAGAGGTTGGTTAGGAACTTCTAAGGGTTGCTTCGAGTGGATTGGAACGTAAGGAATATGAGCTAAGATTCCTAAGGATCGACTTATAATCTTGGAAATTTTGGGCTTATTGAGGTAATAATCTTTGTCCTTTTAGTGAAGTTGGAAATTACATATGTTATTTTATATTATGAGTATATGATATGTGGAAGGAAGGTTGAAAAGATTTGAACCTTAATAAGTTGTTAAAATTGAGAAATTGGAATGCTAGCCATTACAGTTGTTAAAATTGAGAAATTGACATGCTAGCCATTAAAGTTGTTAAAACATTACCTATTACTTGTTGACATGAAGGAATCTTGTTAATAACAAGTTAATATAACTTATATAAAGATTGGAATATAAGTTGGATTATTAAATAAGTAATGAAACAAGTATTGGCATGCTAGCCGAAAACAAGACAATTTTGATTGTAGTAGTTGGCCAAGAACACCAACTAAAGGACTTGGACTTTGGATTGTTTTTACATTGGACTGTTTATACATTGGACTTTGGACTGTTTTTACATTGGACTATGGACTAGCATTATGGACAACTTTGGTAGATTAAGGGGCTGAATTTTACACGTCCAGTTAGGCGTGTAATCCCCTTTGACCTTCTGTATTATTGCGCCTTAAATGTGGCAATTGGTTATTGATTTCGGGCCTTGAAATCGATGAGATCGCTCAGTCGCAGTGGAGTTGTTTGGAGTTTCCTTGGTGGAAAAAGGTGGAAAAGTACGTAGAAACAGGGGAAGTGCTGCCCAATTTTCCGTAGAATAAGAGACCTTATGCTTAGAAATGCTCTACGAAGAAAACTAGAAATTGATAGACGTGTTATGGTTATTATAGGTGGATATTCTACGCGCGACATATTCGACTTGGCAAGTGGTTTTAGCCGAGGAGGTATGTGACTCTTCCTATCCTCTTGAGCATGATTGTTGTGAAATATATAGTACGGTAGACTGTTATACCCCGTAGTTCCAAGGTATGTATGTGAGGACGTACGTACGAGAGTACAACATTAAGTTCGAAAAAGGAAGAAAGATTTGTTTTTCCGACGGAAAATATTCCGAATCTCGTGAAGGAAAAAGGTTTATTATTGAGAATTGGATTCTCTATTTTGGTATTTGGACTTTTTGGAATATAATAGAATTATGGATTTTATTTTCCAGAATTGGTCACGTGGGGCCCACGGAAGAAATTTACGGTTTTGTGGTGCCCACATTATTTTCGAGATTTTGGTCATTATAGATGTTTTTGGAAGATGAAAATATTTTGGACGAATAGGATGGCGACACATGTCACCCCATGTGACCCATGTTGGCCGAAATCATGTGAACAAGTGGACAAGCCAAGTGGCTTTAGATATTTGTTGAACAAGTAGCTTGTGAGACCCACACACACTTGTCCCCAATCTCATCCACACATTTGTTTTAATCCTAGCCCTTGGTTGTCTTATATATACACATAGAGGTGCAAGACTTCATCTACACTTAGATTAATTTCCAAGACAAAAATACTCTCTCCCTCTTGATGGGCTCTCGGCACCCCCTCCCCTTAGGCTTAGAATTTGTGCTATTTTTGTTGATAAATCCCAACACTTAAACCAAGTGTCCCTTGTAGTGTTCTAAAGATATCCCAACACAAAAATCCCGGAAATACTACGTTAATCCGATAGTCGCAAAGTGAAACCCAAAGGTGATCTTCATATTTTTGGATGAAGTGTTAAGAGAAGTTGGTTAGGAACTTCTAAGGGTTTCTTGGAGTGGATTGGAACGTAAGGAATTGGAGCTAAGATTCCTAACGATCGACTTTTAATCATTGGAAAATTTTGGGCTTGTCGAGGTAATGATCTTTGTTCTTCTATTGTAATTTGAGATTACATGTTGTAGTAGTATATAATTTGAGTATATGATATGTGGAAGGAAGATTGAAAAGAATTGGACCTTAATAAAGTTGTTAAAAATTGAGAATTGGCAGGCTAGCCATAAAAGTTGTTAAAACATTACCTATTACCTGTTGACAGTTAATAAACAAGTTAATATAACTTATATAAAGGTTGAAATATAAGTTGGAGGATTATTAAAAAAATAATGAAACAAGTATTGGCATGTTAGCCTAAAACTGGACAGTTTTGATTGTAGTAGTTGGCCAAGAACACCAACTAAAGGACTGGACTAATGGATGGTATTAGTGGACTTAATGGACTGTATTTACTTTGGACTGTATTTACATTGGACTGTATTTACTTTGGACTGTATTTACATTGGACTGTATTTACATTGGACTGTATTTACTTTGGACTAATGGAGTGTTTTGTATATTGTGGGGCAGAATTTTACACGTCCAGTTAGGCGTGTAATCCCATTTGAGTTGCTGATTTATTGTGTCTTAAATGTGGCATGTTGGCTATTGATTTCGGGTCTTGAAAAAGATGAAAAAGTACGTAGAAACAGGGGAAGTGCTGCCCAATTTTTCGTAGAATACAGGACCTTATGCTTAGATATATTCTACGAAGAAAACTAGAAGTTGATAGACGTGTTATGGTTATTATAGGTGGATATTCCACGCACGGCATATTCGACTTGGCAAGTGGATTTAGCCGAGGAGGTATGTGATTCTTCCTATCCTCTTGAGCATGATTGTTGTGAAATATATAGTATGGTAGACGTACGTGTGTTAAATGAATTTGGTTTCATTTTAATGTCCTTGACTTGACTTCTAAATCTAAAGAGCCTTGAATTATTCTAAAAAATTGTGAATCATTATTTGAAAAGAAATTGATACTTGGTTTTAAAAGAATAAGTGTTATAATAGATTTATGGGAAGTTAGTTATAACGACTTGAGGAGGATAAAAGAACGGTTTCTTTACTTGATTTTAAAGGCCTTGTAAAGATTTTCTGAAGGTGTAGTAATTTGGTTTGAAAAGAAAACGTGTTTTGATACTACGGGTATTAGTATCTTGTGGCTTTTACGTAAAAAGGGATCTTTTTGAAAGAATTAAAGTATGTAGTACTTTGGGGTTAAAACCCGGATTGTTGGCATAAAATGAAAGTACCTTGAGTTTATAAAATGGTGAATTAGTTTACATGTTAATGAAAGTTTAGAAGTATGGTAACTTGCCTATGCTTGCTTGTGATAGCCTTGTTGTGCAAGTGTTGTATTCTTATGTTCTGCGTCTCGATTGAGGGTCGGTCATCTTGTTATTTACTTGGACATACTGACACTGCTGGATGGTCCACGGGTATGTTTCCACTATGATTGTCATCTTGTTATTTACTTGGACATACCGACACTATTGGGAGGCCCACGGGTATGCTTCCACTATATTGTTTCATAGACATGCCTGCACCGATGAAGAGTTCCGGGGGCATGCGGCCATGATGCGGGTTTATTTTTCCGGATGGTAGTATTATTCCATGGACTAGCTCCTACCCATGAGGTTTAGTAGCGAGGAGGTACAGTAGTCGACGCCGTACTTGCCGGCCATTGGCGTGACGCAGGAGGTACACAGTAGTCGGCGCCCGTACTTTCCGGTCATTGGTGTGGCGGAGGTACACAGTAGTCGACGCCGAACTTGCCCCGGTCAGTTTTATGGCGAAGTCTCGTGATGCATGAGGTACCTAGTAGTTAGCTTTCGTACTTGCCCCGATCAGCTACGTGATGCAGGAGGTACCTGGTAGTTAGCTTTCGTCGTACCGGTCGACCGTGTATGGCGGCCATGCTTACACCGATGAGAGATTCCGGGGGCATACGGTTATGCTTTAGATACTCTCCCTGGTCATTTCTCGTGAGCGGCAGGCTCTGGTAGGTTGGCTTAAGATACTTGCCTCAGTCATATCTCGTGATCTGATGGCTCACGGTAGTTGGCTTCGTACTTGCCAGTCGACCGTGTACGCAGTGGTAGTTAGCTTCGTACTTGCCAGCGATCGGTTTATGATGCGGCGTGATCACGGTAGTTAGCTCTCTACTTGGCACAGTCGATTTTATAGCGCAGTGGAGTCCGGTGTTTGGGTACACATTGGTGTTATATTATATCATGGATGTAGCGGTGAGGAAGGAATTCCACAGGCACGCTTGATATTGTGGGCATGAGACCCGTGGTTATATTTGAGTAATGATTTTTTTGAGGGCATGCGTCCCTGACTTGATATGACTGCTTATATTGTGAAATGGTCTTTTAAAAGAAGAAATTGATTTTCATTACTCTTGTTGTTAACCAGGCTTTGGGTACTGTATTTTGGTTATCATACATGTCTCCTGTTTTATTATAGACTATTATGATTTCATTACAGTACTTTCATTTTCACATACTTGGTACATTGCCTTGACCTCGCCCGGGGTTGCGTTCATGCCGCAGGTAGAGGTACATCGGTTGTTGATCCTCGCTCATAGGATCATAGTTCTGCGTTTGGGAAGCTCCGTTTCTCCGGAGGCTTATCTTTTGGTATGGTTCATTTGTCGGTGTAAATGCAGTACATTCAGGGGTATGGCGGGGCCCTGTCCCGTCATAGTTGTTATGTCAAAACTCTTAGAGGTCTGTAGTCCTGTTGTGAGTTGGGTTTGTAAAAGATGTAATTGTTCGGGCTTTTTGATATATATATGCAGAAAGGTGACCTTATTGGTTAGCCTGTTTCTTATTTTATATTGTTCCATGTCTATGAGTTTTATTCCGCAGATTTTCTCTGATGTATTATCACTAGGGTGCCCGGGGTAAGGCACTAGTTGCGGGCCCGAGGTCGGGTCGTGACAAAAGTGGTATCAGAGCAGTTAGTCCTCGGAAAGTGTCTACAGACCGTATCTAGTAGAGTCTTGATTATCGGCGTGTTGTGCACCACATCTATAATCAGGAGGCTACCGGATATTTAGGATTGGTTTCCATTTTTCTCACTCTGAGATCGTGAGATAGAGCTGTGTTATAAGTTGGACTCCCTCTGATGTATTCTTATGTACCAGTTATGCCTCTACGCAAGGCGACCAGGACACAGAAGTGCTAGTAGAACACAGAGGGTTACGCAGTGCAGTGCCCGTCATTACCGAGGTAGTGCTTGACGGCGAGTTACGACGCCTTGATCCCAATGAGAGTTTAGAGCAGCGGCAACAGCTACAGATGCCACAATACCTGAACCTCCAGTCCCATGGACTAGAATAGAGGATATGGGTTACAAGGAGATGGCCCAGTTACTAGCTAGGATTGTGGAGAGGCATGAGGACAGACGGGAGTCGGTGATACCGGTAGTGCACCCCAGAACCGATAGTTTGAGGCTTCAGGATTTCTTGAGTTACGATCCACCAGAGTTCTATGGATCAAGAACTGATAAAGATCCTCAGGAGTTTATTCGACAACTGCAGCGGATCATGTGGGTGATCAAGGCCTCAAAGGCAGAGTCAGTGATATTAGGTTCTCATCGGCTGCGTGATATTGCGATCAGTGGTATGATTCATGGAAGCGCCCTGGGAAGATGCGCTTCCAGCTGGTTGGGACGAGTTCTCGGAGGCGTTTCTTAACCACTTCTTGCCTTCGCAGATGAAGAGAGCCCGGGTGGATAGGTTTATGATATTGAGACAGAATGGGCGGACGGTTCGGTTGTACAACATAGAGTTCGACTCATTAGCTCGGTATGCCCCACTTTAGTGGCAGACATGAAAGATAGAGTGCACCGATATGTCACGGGGCTTGATGATTATCTAGCGGAGGGTTGCACAGAGGTAGATCTTCAGCCGGGCATGGACATCGCCCGCATACATGCTTGCCGGGGCGAGAACGTAGAGGTCGACGAAATGACCGAGATCAGCATAAGAGAGCCAAGACAGCAGGATCCTTTGGTAACTTTCGAGGCGGACAGCCTCAGCGGCAGGCTAGTTATGTACCCGCCAATCACGAGTACTCCTTCTGATTCGGACGTCCCGGGTATTGAGGAGCAGTCGGGGCTCGAGTTTGAGTTTCGGGGAGTAGAGGTGTTAGCCAGACGAGGCCACCCCTACCTCAGTGTGGCCGTTGTGGTAAACTCCATAATGAGGAGTGTCGTGCTAGTTTGGGAGTTTGTTATACTTGCGGCCGACAGGGCCATTTTGCGAGGGATTGTCCAACCAGAGGTAGCGCAGATGTTAAGTCTCAGCCTTCGGGATCGGTGGCTGGTTCATCGCCTTCTATAGCTATGCGCCCTGTATGGCAGAATTATGATTAGAGCGACAAAGGGGAAAGTGAAACAATAGTTGCATGTATATTTTTAACCCTTTAGAGACTTGTATGAGTTGATAAGATGGTTATATGTTAAGTGTTATGTACGGGTAGTATTGTGTAAAATGTGATTTAGAAAACCTGGTTAGTAGAAAAGGTAAGTTTTGGAACATTGAAATTGTGAGCCTTAGAATATTGATAACCGTTGAAGACCTTAGATATAAGGTCGTCTTGAGTGAAAGATTTTACGGTTGACCTTGGTCGAAGTACATAGTATACGTGGGGTATATTAGTGTGATAAGTCCATAGGTTGTGTGGAATGAGAGTGGGTAGTTAAGCTAAGAAGACCACTAGGCTTTCATGACTTGAAATAGTGAGATTTGTTCCGGACCAGGAATGAGGATTTAGTGCGATAATGGGTGGGTTGAGGACGATGGCGGGTCAACCCGCAACCGAATGAAGTGGGGTCGGTTTGAGGTGGTCCATTGGGTGATAGGGTCGCGAAGGTGCAAGGCCCAAGTCTGGTTAATCGTTGTACTGGTTCGTGGATGCATTCCACCAAAACCAGGTCGGAAGGCCGATGATGGCCTTAAAGAAAATTGAAGCTAGTATAATGACCAAATTTGAAAGTGGTGACTCCAAGGTTTTGAAAACTGAAGCGATGACTGAAATGTGGTGCGTGTACTAGTAAGAGTTCGGGTGTACAAGAAGGGTACGACAAGTAAAAAAAGAAGCGAACATATGTTAAAAGAATGGAAGTGGTTATTTATGTGAAGTGAAGGTATGAAGAGAGTATCCTTTAGACATGGGTGTGAGCTAATAGTGATGTTACACTTTAGAGGTGATTCCACGTTGGCTTGGATTTAAGTATTTACGCGTGTGTTATATTATGGCCATACGTGGCATAATTGGTTTTGTGAGTATAGTAGTGAAGACTATCAGACACGTGTTATCGAGACTTAGAAGGAACATTCGGGACGAATGTTTCTAAGGGGGGAAGAATGTTACACACCGTAGTTCCAGGGTATGTATGTGAGGACGTACGTACGAGAGTACAACATTAAGTTCGAAAAAGGAAGAAAGAATTGTTTTTCCGACGGAAAAGATTCCGAATCTCGTGAAGGAAAAAAGTTTATTATTGAGAATTGAATTCTCTATTTTGGTATTTGGACTTTTTGGAATATAATAGAATTATGGATTTTATTTTCCAGAATTGGTCACGTGGGGCCCATGGGTGTAATTTACGGTTTTGTGGGGCCCACATTATTTTCGAGATTTTGGCCATTATGGATGTTTTTGGGAGATGAAAATATTTTGGACGAATAGAAGGGCGACACATGTCACCCCATGTGTCCCATGTTGGCCGAAATCATGTGGACAAGTGGCTTTAGATATTTGTTGGACAAGTGGCTTGTAGGACCCACACACACTTGTCCCCAATCTCATCCACACATTTGTTTTAATCCTAGCCCTTGGTTGTCTTATATATACACATAGAGGTGCAAGACTTCATCTACACTTAGATTAATTTCCAAGACAAAAATACTCTCTCCCTCTTGATGGGCTCTCGGCACCCCCTCCCCTTAGGCTTAGAATTTGTGCTATTTTTGTTGATAAATCCCAACACTTAAACCAAGTGTCCCTTGTAGTGTTCTAAAGATATCCCAACACAAAAATCCCGGAAATACTACGTTAATCCGATAGTCGCAAAGTGAAACCCAAAGGTGATCTTCATATTTTTGGATGAAGTGTTAAGAGAAGTTGGTTAGGAACTTCTAAGGGTTTCTTGGAGTGGATTGGAACGTAAGGAATTGGAGCTAAGATTCCTAACGATCGACTTTTAATCATTGGAAAATTTTGGGCTTGTCGAGGTAATGATCTTTGTTCTTCTATTGTAATTTGAGATTACACGTCAGTAGTATATAATTTGAGTATATGATATGTGGAAGGAAGATTGAAAAGAATTGGACCTTAATAAAGTTGTTAAAAATTGAGAATTGGCAGGCTAGCCATAAAAGTTGTTAAAACATTACCTATTACCTGTTGACAGTTAATAAACAAGTTAATATAACTTATATAAAGGTTGGAATATAAGTTGGAGGATTATTAAAAAAGTAATGAAACAAGTATTGGCATGTTAGCCGAAAACTGGATAGTTTTGATTGTAGTAGTTGGCCAAGAACACCAACTAAAGGACTGAACTAATGGATGGTATTAGTGGCCTTAATGGACTGTATTTACTTTGGACTGTATTTACATTGAACTGTATTTACTTTGGACTGTATTTACATTGGACTGTTTTTACTTTGGACTAATGGACTGTTTTGTAATTGTGGGGCAGAATTTTACACGTCCAGTTAGACGTGTAATCCCCTTTGAGTTGTTGATTTATTGCGCCTTAAATGTGGCATGTTGGCTATTGATTTCAGGCCTTGAAAAAGGTGGAAAAGTACGTAGAAACAGGGGAAGTGCTGCCCAATTTTTCGTAGAATACAGGACCTTATGCTTAGATATATTCTACGAAGAAAACTAGAAGTTGATAGACGTGTTATGGTTATTATAGGTGGATATTCCACGCACGGCATATTCGACTTGGCAAGTGGATTTAGCCGAGGAGGTATGTGATTCTTCCTATCCTCTTGAGCATGATTGTTGTGAAATATATAGTATGGTAGACGTACGTGTGTTAAATGAATTTGGTTTCATTTTAATGTCCTGACTTGATTCTAAATCTAAAGAGCCTTGAATTATTCTAAAAAATTGTGAATCATTATTTGAAAAGAAATTGATACTTGGTTTTAAAAGAATAAGTGTTATAATAGATTTATGGGAAGTTAGTTATAACGACTTGAGGAGGATAAAAGAACGGTTTCTTTACTTGATTTTAAAGGCCTTGTAAAGATTTTCTGAAGGTGTAGTAATTTGGTTTGAAAAGAAAACGTGTTTTGATACTACGGGTATTAGTATCTTGTGGCTTTTACGTAAAAAGGGATCTTTTTGAAAGAATTAAAGTATGTAGTACTTTGGGGTTAAAACCCGGATTGTTGGCATAAAATGAAAGTACCTTGAGTTTATAAAATGGTGAATTAGTTTACATGTTAATGAAAGTTTAGAAGTATGGTAACTTGCCTATGCTTGCTTGTGATAGCCTTGTTGTGCAAGTGTTGTATTCTTATGTTACCGCGTCTCTCGATTGAGGGTCGGTCATCTTGTTATTTACTTGGACATACTGACACTGCTGGATGGTCCACGGGTATGTTTCCACTATGATTGTCATCTTGTTATTTACTTGGACATACCGACACTATTGGGAGGCCCACGGGTATGCTTCCACTATATTGTTTCATAGACATGCCTGCACCGATGAAGAGTTCCGGGGGCATGCGGCCATGATGCGGGTTTATTTTTCCGGATGGTAGTATTATTCCATGGACTAGCTCCTACCCATGAGGTTTAGAGGTACACCGCACGGTAGTCGACGCTGGCCATTGGCGCGACGCAGAGGTACTCGTAGTCGGCTTCAGACTTTCCCGTCATTGGTGCGCGACGCAGAGGTACTGGTAGTCGCCGAACTTGCCGGCCGCTTTATGGCGAAGTCTCGTGATGCATGAGGTACCTAGTAGTTAGCTTTCGTACTTGCCCCGATCAGCTACGTGATGCAGGAGGTACAGTAGTTAGCTGACATGTGCCGCCTTCGTGTATGGCGTCGCCATGCTTACACCGATGAGAGATTCCGGGGGCATACGGTTATGCTTTAGATACTCTCCCTGGTCATTTCTCGTGAGCGGCAGGCTCTGGTAGGTTGGCTTAAGATACTTGCCTCAGTCATATCTCGTGATACGGTAGGCTCTGGTAGTTGGCTTTCTTGCCGTCGCCGTGGTGACTGGTAGTTAGCTTTCGACTTAGCCCGGTCGGTTTATGACGCAGCGTGATCCGGTAGTTGCTCTACTTTCGCTCGCCGGCTTTTATGACGCAGGTGGAGTCTGGTGTTTGGGTACACATATTGGTGTTATATTATATCATGGACTGCCGGCAGTGAGGAAGGAATTCCACAGGCACGCTTGATATTGTGGGCATGAGACCCGTGGTTATATTTGAGTAATGATTTTTTTGAGGGCATGCGTCCCTGACTTGATATGACTGCTTATATTGTGAAATGGTCTTTTAAAAGAAGAAATTGATTTTCATTACTCTTGTTGTTAACTGTGCTTGGGTAATCAGATTTTGGTTATCATACATGTCTCCTGCTTTATTATAGACTATTATGATTTCATTACTGATTTTCATTTTCACATACTGTACCGCCAGATCGACCTCCTTCGGGGTTGCGCTCATGCCGCGGTAGAGGTACATCGGTTGTTGATCCTCGCCATGTGATCATAGTTCTGTTTGGGAAGCTCCGCTTTCTCGAGGCTTATCTTTCGTACGGTTCACCGGTGCAGTACAGTACATTCAGGGGTATGGCGGGGCCCTGTCCCGTCATAGTTGTTATGTCAAAACTCTTAGAGGTCTGTAGTCCTGTTGTGAGTTGGGTTTGTAAAAGATGTAATTGTTCGGGCTTTTTGATATATATATGCAGAAAGGTGACCTTATTGGTTAGCCTGTTTCTTATTTTATATTGTTCCATGTCTATGAGTTTTATTCGCAGATTTTCCGATGTATTATCACTGTGGTGCCCGGGTAAGGCACTAGTCATGCCCGAGGTCGGTCGTGACAAAAGTGGTATCGAGCGCTTAGTCCTCTGAAAGTGTCTATGCACCGTATCTAGTAGAGTCTTGATTATCGCTGTCAGGCACCACATCTATAATCGTGAGGCTCTGGATATTTAGGATTGGTTTCCATTTTTCTCACTCTGAGATCGTGAGATAGAGCTGTGTTATAAGTTGGACTCCCTCTGATGTATTCTTATGTACCAGTTATGCCTCTACGCAAGGCGACCAGGACACAGAAGTGCTAGTAGAACACAGAGGGTTACGAGGGTACAGGCCCAGTCATTACCTGAGGTAGTGCTTCAGACGGCGAGTTCTACGACGCCGCCAGTCCCAGCAGAGTTTAGAGCAGCGGCAACAGCTACAGATGCCACAATACCTGAACCTCCAGTCCCATGGACTAGAATAGAGGATATGGGTTACAAGGAGATGGCCCAGTTACTAGCTAGGATTGTGGAGAGGCATGAGGTGACGGAGTCGGTGATACCCAGAAGGCACCCTGCAACCGATAGTTTGAGGCTTCAGATTTCGAGTTACGATCCACGAGTTCTATGGATCAAGAACTGATAAAGATCCTCAGGAGTTTATTCGACAACTGCAGCGGATCATGTGGGTGATCAAGGCCTCAAAGGCAGAGTCAGTGATATTAGGTTCTCATCGGCTGCGTGATATTGCAGTCAACTGGTATGATTCATGGAACCGCCCTGGGAAGATGCGCTCACCGGTGGTCAGACGAGTTCTCGAGGCGCTTAACCACTTCTTGCCTTCGCAGATGAAGAGAGCCCGGGTGGATAGGTTTATGATATTGAGACAGAATGGGCGGACGGTTCGGTTGTACAACATAGAGTTCGACTCATTAGCTCGGTATGCCCCACTTTAGTGGCAGACATGAAAGATAGAGTGCACCGATATGTCACGGGGCTTGATGATTATCTAGCGGAGGGTTGCACAGAGGTAGATCTTCAGCCGGGCATGGACATCGCCCGCATACATGCTTTTGCACAAGGGACTGAGGAACGTAGAGGTCGACGAAATGACCGAGATCAGCATAAGAGAGCCAAGACAGCAGGATCCTTTGGTAACTTTCGAGGCGGACAGCCTCAGCGGCAGGCTAGTTATGTACCCCAGCCAATACGGAGTACTCCTTCACAGTATTCAGGACGTCCGGGGTATTCAGGAGCAGGTCAGGGCTCCAAGGTTTCAGGTTTTCAGGGGAGTAGAGGTGTTAGCCAGACGAGGCCACCCCTACCTCAGTGTGGCCGTTGTGGTAAACTCCATAATGAGGAGTGTCGTGCTAGTTTGGGAGTTTGTTATACTTGCGGCCGACAGGGCCATTTTGCGAGGGATTGTCCAACCAGAGGTAGCGCAGATGTTAAGTCTCAGCCTTCGGGATCGGTGGCTGGTTCATCGCCTTCTATAGCTATGCGCCCTGTATGGCAGAATTATGATTAGAGCGACAAAGGGGAAAGTGAAACAATAGTTGCATGTATATTTTTAACCCTTTAGAGACTTGTATGAGTTGATAAGATGGTTATATGTTAAGTGTTATGTACGGGTAGTATTGTGTAAAATGTGATTTAGAAAACCTGGTTAGTAGAAAAGGTAAGTTTTGGAACATTGAAATTGTGAGCCTTAGAATATTGATAACCGTTGAAGACCTTAGATATAAGGTCGTCTTGAGTGAAAGATTTTACGGTTGACCTTGGTCGAAGTACATAGTATACGTGGGGTATATTAGTGTGATAAGTCCATAGGTTGTGTGGAATGAGAGTGGGTAGTTAAGCTAAGAAGACCACTAGGCTTTCATGACTTGAAATAGTGAGATTTGTTCCGGACCAGGAATGAGGATTTAGTGCGATAATGGGTCGGGTTGAGGACCAATGGCGGGTCAACCCGCAACCCGGAATGAAGTGGGGTCAGTTTGAGGTGGTCCCGCTGGGTGATAGGGTCGCGAAGGTGCAAGGCCCAAGTCTGGTTAATCGTTGTACTGGTTCGTGGATGCATTCCACCAAAACCAGGTCGGAAGGCCGATGATGGCCTTAAAGAAAATTGAAGCTAGTATAATGACCAAATTTGAAAGTGGTGACTCCAAGGTTTTGAAAACTGAAGCGATGACTGAAATGTGGTGCGTGTACTAGTAAGAGTTCGGGTGTACAAGAAGGGTACGACAAGTAAAAAAAGAAGCGAACATATGTTAAAAGAATGGAAGTGGTTATTTATGTGAAGTGAAGGTATGAAGAGAGTATCCTTTAGACATGGGTGTGAGCTAATAGTGATGTTACACTTTAGAGGTGATTCCACGTTGGCTTGGATTTAAGTATTTACGCGTGTGTTATATTATGGCCATACGTGGCATAATTGGTTTTGTGAGTATAGTAGTGAAGACTATACCGGCACATGTGTTATTGGAGACTTAGAAGGAACATTCGGGACGAATGTTTCTAAGGGGGGAAGAATGTTACACACCGTAGTTCCAGGGTATGTATGTGAGGACGTACGTACGAGAGTACAACATTAAGTTCGAAAAAGGAAGAAAGAATTGTTTTTCCGACGGAAAAGATTCCGAATCTCGTGAAGGAAAAAAGTTTATTATTGAGAATTGAATTCTCTATTTTGGTATTTGGACTTTTTGGAATATAATAGAATTATGGATTTTATTTTCCAGAATTGGTCACGTGGGGCCCATGGGTGTAATTTACGGTTTTGTGGGGCCCACATTATTTTCGAGATTTTGGCCATTATGGATGTTTTTGGGAGATGAAAATATTTTGGACGAATAGAAGGGCGACACATGTCACCCCATGTGTCCCATGTTGGCCGAAATCATGTGGACAAGTGGCTTTAGATATTTGTTGGACAAGTGGCTTGTAGGACCCACACACACTTGTCCCCAATCTCATCCACACATTTGTTTTAATCCTAGCCCTTGGTTGTCTTATATATACACATAGAGGCGCAAGACTTCATCTACACTTAGATTAATTTCCAAGACAAAAATACTCCCTCCCTCTTGATGGGCTCTCGGCACCCCCTCCCATTACGCTTAGAATTTGTGCTATTGTTGTTGATAAATCCCAACACTTAAACCAAGTGTCCCTTGTAGTGTTCTAAAGATATCCCAACACAAAAATCCCGGAAATACTACGTTAATCCGATAGTCGCAAAGTGAAACCCTAAGGTGATCTTCATATTTTTGGATGAAGTGTTAAGAGAAGTTGGTTAGGAACTTCTAAGGGTCGCTTGGAGTGGATTGAAACGTAAGGAATTGGAGCTAAGATTCCTAAGGATCGACTTTTAATCATTGGAAAATTTTGGGCTTATCGAGGTAATGATCTTTGTTCTACTATTGAAATTGGAGATTACATGTTGTAGTAGTATATAATTTGAGTATATGATATGTGGAAGGAAGATTGAAAAGAATTGGACCTTAATAAAGTTGTTAAAAATCGAGAATTGGCAGGCTAGCCATATAAGTTGTTAAAACATTACCTATTACCTGTTGACAGTTAATAAACAAGTTAATATAACTTATATAAAGGTTGGAATATAAGTTGGAGGATTATTAAAAAAGTAATGAAACAAGTATTGGCATGTTAGCCGAAAACTGGATAGTTTTGATTGTAGTAGTTGGCCAAGAACACCAACTAAAGGACTGAACTAATGGATGGTATTAGTGGCCTTAATGGATTGTATTTACTTTGGACTGTATTTACATTGAACTGTATTTACATTGGACTGTATTTACATTGAACTGTTTTTACTTTGGACTAATGGACTGTTTTGTATATTGTGGGGCTGAATTTTACACGTCTAGTTAGGCGTGTAATCCCCTTTGAGTTGTTGATTTATTGCGCCTTAAATGTGGCATGTTGGCTATTGATTTCGGGTCTTGAAAAAGGTGGAAAAGTACGTAGAAACAGGGGAAGTGCTGCCCAATTTTTCTTAGAATAAAGGACCTTATGCTTAGATATATTCTACGAAGAAAACTAGAAGTTGATAGACGTGTTATGGTTATTATAGGTGGATATTCCACGCGTGACATATTCGACTTGGCAAGTGGATTTAGCCGAGGAGGTATGTGATTCTTCCTATCCTATTGGGCATGATTGTTGGGAAATATATAGTACGGTAGACGTACGTGTGTTAAATGAATTTGGTTTCATTTTAATGTCCTTGACTTGATTCTAAATCTTAAGAGCCTTGAATTATTCTAAAAAATTGTGAATCATTATTTGGAAAGAAATTGATACTTGGTTTTAAAAGAATAAGTGTTATAATAGTTTTATGGGAAGTTAGTTATAACGACTTGAGGAGGATAAAAGAACGGTTTACATACTTGATTTTAAAGGTCTTGTAAAGATTTTCTGAAGGTGTAGTTATTTGGTTTGAAAAGAAAACGTGTTTTGATACTACGGGTATTAGTATCGCGTGGCTTTTACGTAAAAAAGGATCTTTTTGAAAGAATTAAAGTATGTATTGTAACGACCCGTTCCGGGGCCCGTTACTGGTGCCTTATCCCGGGCACCCTAGTGATACAATCATCAGAGAAAACCAGCGGAAAATAAAACTTTAACAAGAACAAGATATATGAACATAAAACAGGCCAACCCAACGGTTACCTTCCAATAACATAAATAAATACAACTCTTACAAAACGAACAGTTTAATCCTTTTTACAACCCTGCCCACAACAGCATTACATGCACTCTAAGATTTACAACAACTATGACGGGACAGGGCCCCGCCATACCCCTGAATGTACAAGAACCTACAACTCAGGGAACACATACCGAAAGATAAGCCTCCGGAGAAACGGAGCTTCCCAAAACGCTGAACTGAGATCCTAAGAGCGAGGATCCACGATCGATGTACCTCTACTCGCAGATGAACGCAGCTTGAAGGGCGAGGTCAAGACAACAGTACCAAGTATGTGAAATCAGAAAATATCAGAATGAAATCATACTAGTCTATATAAAGCGGGAGACATGTATGATAACCAAACTACGATTCACAACATAAAAGCAACATGTCGATCGTGACTCACGCCTCAAGTCAGCACTCAAATATAACTATGGGTCTCACGCCCACAACATCAATCATGTTCGCATCATGGCCGCATGCCCCCGGAATTCTGCATCGGCGTAGACATGTCCCTGATGCAACAATAATACCAATGGCCCATGGCCACATGCCCGAATTCTACCTCGGTAGACACGCCCATGTGACATCAACAATAATATCTGGGTGATCAACCCCGCCGCACGCCACATGCCCCTAATTCTACCTCGGTGTAGACATGTCCATGTAACCACAATAACAATATATCGGGTAATCAACCCGACCGCACGGCCGCATGCCCCGAATTCGCAGACGGTGTAGACATGTCCATGTGACATCAACAACAAGACAAGAATCAAAATGGAAACATACCCGTGGAATTCTCCATCACCGCCAAAGACGCCCAAGTAAGTTCTCAACAAGTCGACCGCCTCTATCGAGAGACGGAATACGTAAATACCACACTTGCACAACAAAGGCTATCATCACAAGCATAGGCAAGTTTCACAACAACAAGCATAGGCAAGTTTCACAACAACAAGCATAGGCAAGTTTCACACAACTCAAAGTATTTTCATTTTATGCCAAAGTCCGGGTTTTTAACCCTAAAGTACTACGTACGTTAAATTCTTTTAAAAGAGATCCATTACTTTTATAAAGTCACCCGATACCGTAGTATTAGAATGACCAACCCACATTCCTTTTCAAAATCAAGTAACAACATTCTTTCCTAAGTTCGGCTTTGCCTAGTTTCAATTACTCAAGCTTCTCATTTTCAAATGCTCAAGTCACTTATTTTAGAAAGGTTTCATAACTCATAGTCTTAATCTCTTTTAAAACAATTGAGTAACATATGTCATATATGTGAGTAGTTTATTCTTGTTTATAACGATCTTATTACAAAGACCATGATCTAGAAAATGTAATATCATTTTGTCTCATCTTAGCTTCTATGCAGATGAAGGTTTCTACTGGTTTTAATACAGCACATCATTATTCAATACATTTTCCTTTATTAACGCTGCAGTGGTCTGTCGATACACCTTCTGATTTCCGAAATCAGTAAACATTATCCCTTTAAAAACCAAGTACTCATTACTCACGAATGAGGTTTCACACAAACATCCACATTAAAACAAATAAGTTAAGTCTCTTATCTTATAAGATCAAGTCTCTTAACTTCTAACATCAAGAAACCATTTTCACTACATAAGGTCGTTATAACTAACTTCCCATAAAGCTATTATAACACCCTATGTTTTAAACCAACCAAATCACTTAGCACGTATGACGTCACCGTACTACATAGTTCACCACAATCATGCTAGAAAAGATAGGAAGAGGTTCACATACCTCGCGACGATTTATCGACAATAAGCAAAATGCTCCAAGTACTACAACCTTGCTAGCCCTTTCCACTCCTCGAGTAAAATACGCTACTCTTAGTACTTTCACCTATAAAGGTCACAAACGTCTATTAACCCCAAAACACAAGTTTCTATCTTTCTACGTAAAATTCGAAGATTTTCCTCCCGCAACAGCAGAAATCTCCTCTCTATCGAGGCCGACTACCAAGCCAACCGGTGGGGGTTTACACGCCTAACCTGACGCGTGTACAATTTTACACAAAGAATACTACACAAGTCTACCGCAATACACCCTATGTAAATACAATGCAGATTCTTTATTCTTCAGCTTAAGTCAAAAGACATTGCGAATACTAAGTATAGTTCCATATATAGTATACTTCAACTATATATTCTAACAAACATGTAATTTCCAATTACAATAGAGGACAAGATAATTACCTCGACAAGCCCAAAATTATCCAAGTTATAATGTCGATCCCGAGCAAGGTTTAGCTCCTACTCCGCGCTCCAAACCACTCCAAACAACCCTTAGAAGTTCTACTCAACTTACTCAAATACTTCAACCAACTATGAAGATTTCCTTAGGGTTTCGGTTGAGACTAAAAGGACAAAAGGTAGTATTTCCTGCTCTACGTATAGAGGTATCTTTGGAATACTACAAGGTACAAGGCTAAGGTATTTTGGGCATTATAACAATACTGTGGGAGTATTTCTATACCACAACAAGGGTATTATACGAAACAACTAGCAGTGGGGTACCCGCCAAGGCACCACAGGGGAGGGAGGAGGCCTCGCCAAGACTCTCAAAAGAGGGGATTAGTTGGAAGAACTCAACACTAGAGGATGGAGGGATTTTAGCCATGGAAGGTATCAATTGAGTATGAAGAGTTCATCAACATAAGTGGTGTTTATAAGAAACCAAAAGCCAACCAATGGCCAAGATCAAGCCATGTGCAAGGCAAGTGTAAGGCCAAGATCAAGCCAAGTGCACCCTAGACCCTACTCCACAAAACAAGCCACAAAACATTGCACAAAACATTGCACAAAACAAGGCCAAAACAAGGCATGAATTCGTCCCACTTGAGCTTCACTTTACCGTCCACTTGAGGGTGACAAGTGTCACCCTCTCGTTGGTCCAAAATGTTTCGTCGCTCGGAAAAATCCGCAAAAATACAAAACGACATAGCCGGAATTTTCCCCTCGCAAGTTACGCAAAACGTTTCGTCGAAAAACGACTCTAACCGGGTGTTGTGCACAAATGTCATTCGGCCAAGCCACCTAGGCGGGGGTGACACGTGTCACCCTCCTATTGGCCCTCAAAAAACGTCTTCCGAAAAATATCCACAATGGCCAAAATCTCGAAAACAAAGTGGGCCCCACAAAATCAGAATTTCTCCCGTGGGCCCCACGTGACCATTTCCGAAAATAAATCTCAAAATTCTAATATAATCTATGAAGTCCAAATACCAAATCTGGGAATCCAATTCCCATTAACGAACCTTTTTCTTCACAAATAACCTAAACTTTTCCACTAAAAACTCACATCTTTCTTTCTTTTCAAAATTTCGCCGACTTCGCACGCACGCCCTCACATACATACCCTCGCAACTACGGGTATAACATTCTCCCCTCCTTAGAAACATTCGTCCCGAATGTTCCTTCTCAAGTCGGATAACGATGAAGTTCCTCTAACAAGTTGTCAACGCCACAGCTTGGCCACGAAATAACACACGTTATCTTCCTTCCTTACTCGTTGTACCCTTCTCGAACACTCGAACTCTCCCAGTACGTACCA
Source organism: Przewalskia tangutica (assembly GCA_029844215.1). Lineage (NCBI taxonomy): Eukaryota > Viridiplantae > Streptophyta > Magnoliopsida > Solanales > Solanaceae > Przewalskia > Przewalskia tangutica. The sequence continues at coordinate 80,897,720 of CM056727.1, forward strand.
TACTTCACCATTACTTGCTCTCGAAAATCTGCGAGTCACTACCTCCAAACTTGGTCATCTTACTAACCTCAAACTTCCTTAAGGCCATTCCGGCTTTACGAACCGCTCGGTCGAACGCGTCCACGAACTCATACGATGATCATACAAACTGGGCCTAGCATCCTCGTGACCCTACCACGCGGGACCACCCAGAACTGACCCCACCCCAAACCGGTTACGGTTGACCCGCAAATGGTCCTCAACCCGACCCCCAACCGCGCCAAACTCTTGTTCCCCGATCCGGAACAATCTTACTAATTCACATCATGAAAGCTACCACTTCCATCTCACACTACCCACGGACTTATCACACAAATAAATCCCACGTATACCACTACTCTGATAAGGGTCAAACATAAAATAAATCTTTAACTCAAGACGACCTTACCCTAAGGTCTCACGTGACATAGTCTAAGGTTCACACTTACCATGCCCCCATACGTATCCTCCCAACTAAGCATGTTTTCTAACTCATAATTAACACAACGCTATTCGTACATAGCACATAGTAATGAGACCATCATAACAAGCATACCAAAACTCTAGAGGGTTAAGGATAAACACGGCTACCGCTCCACTCTAATCATAGGCCCTCGCAGGCGCATAACCGTAGGCGCGATGAACCACCATCGATCCAGAGGTGAGTCGTAACATCCGTGCTACCCTTGGTCGACAGTTCCGCAAATGGCCTCCGCTGGCCGCAAAAATAACAAGCTCCCCGCACCACGACACTTCCCAAATGCGGTCTACCACATCGACCACACCGAGGTAGGTGACCGATCCGCCAACACTTACTTCCTCGAAACATGAACCTCGAGCCCCGACCGCTCCCAAATACTCTGAAGGTTGTGAGGACCACTCGACCGGGCGGAGGTACAAAACTAGTATCTTCCGAGGCGGTCCGCCGAAAGTCACCAAAGGACCTCGTTGTTCTCGCCTCTTCGCGATCTTGGTCATTCCGCCGACCTCTCCGTGCCTCGCATCCCCAGCATGAGCTCGCACGCGGCAATGTCCATGCCCACCAAGAGCTACTCAACATGCCTCGACATGTAATCATCGAGCCCTCAGAACATATCGGTGCACTCGATCCTCCATACTAGCTACCAACGCTGACGCACGCCAATGAGTCGAACTCCACATTGTACTCCCGAACCGCACGCCCGCCTGCCTAAGCATCAAAAATTGCTACCCGCGCCTCCTCATCTGCGGAGGCAAGAAGTGCGTGAGGAAAGCCCCAAAACTCATCCCATACCGCTGGAGGTGCATGCTCTCCCGAAAGCTCCCATGAATCAAACCAATCGATCATGTATCACGCACCGACGCGAACCAAAGGTCACGGACTCGTCTCTGAAGCCTTGATCACCGCATGATCCAGAATCGCCGAATGAACTCCTCGCGATCATCCTCGTGCCTCGACCCATAAAACTCGCGGGCTACAACTCGTAAAGTCCCGTAGCCTCAAACTATTCGCTTTCGTGCACCACGTGCCGCTGAATCGAATCGCCGTGATCCACTTATCCTCATATCTGCCACGACCTAGCCAAAGAATCGGGCCATCTCTTGTAACCCATTTCCTCCGCCTGCATCGTGGACCGAGGCTCGTGTATCAGGTCTCAGCAGCCCACCGCCGCTCTAAACTCGCTGGGCCGGGCGGCGCCACAAAACCCGCCGTCAAGCACAACTCGTGTCTTTGTCCCGACTGCGCTCGCATTCTCTCAGATCTCACTAGCGACTCACGCTTTGCCCTTCTTCGGGCTCGTTGCCTTGCGCGAGGCATAATCGTAAAACGAGATACGCCGAGGGTCCAACTTACAACACGTTTCTAAGGCACGATCTCGAATGAGAAGAATGGAAACCAATCCTAAATGTCTCAGCCTCTCGATTATAGATGTGGTGCACAACACATCGATAATCAAGACTCTACTAGACACGGTGCAGACACTTTCCGAGGATTAATCGCTCGATACCACTTTTGTAACGACTGCCCGGCCCGCATCGTGCCTTATCCCGCACCCTAGTGATACAATCATCGAGAAAACCAGCGGAAAATAAAACTTTAACAAGAACAAGATATATGAACATAAAACAGGCCAACCCAACGGTTACCTTCCAATAACATAAATAAATACAACTCTTACAAAACGAACAGTTTAATCCTTTTTACAACCCTGCCCACAACAAAGATTACTGCACTCTAAGATTTACAACAACTATGACGGACAGGGCTCCGCCATACCCCGAATGTACAAGAACCTACAACTCGTGGAACACATACGAAAGATAAGCCTCCGAGAAACGGAGCTTCCCAAAACGCCAATCGAGATCCTAAGAGCGAGGATCCACGGCCGATGTACTTACTGCGCAGATGAACGCAGCCCAAGCGAGGTCAAGATAACAGTACCAAGTATGTGAAATCAGAAAAATATCAGAATGAAATCATACTAGTCTATATAAAGCAGGTGACATGTATGTTAACCAAACTACAGTTCACAACATAAAAGCGATCATGTCGATGTGACTCACGCCTCAAGTCATCACTCAAATATAACTATGGGTCTCACGCCCACAACATCAATCATGTTCGATCATGGCCGCATGCCCCTGACTGCGCCGGTGTAGACATGTCCATGATGCAACAATAATACCAATGCCCCACGGCCACATGCCCCTAATTCTACCTCGGTGCAGACACGCCCACGTGACATCAACAATAATATCTTGGGTGATCAACCCCGCCGTACGGCCACATGCCCCTAATTCTACCGTGTAGACATGTCCATGTAACCACAATAACAATATATCGTAATCAACCCGACCGCACGGCCGCATGCCCCTAATTCTCAGACGGCAGACATGTCCATGTGACATCAACAACAAGACAAGAATCAAAATGGAAACATACCCGTGGAATTCTCCATCACCGCCAAAGACGCCCAAGTAAGTTCTCAACAAGTCGACCGCCTCTATCGAGACGCCAGAATACGTAAATACCACACTTGCACAACAAAGGCTATCATCACAAGCATAGGCAAGTTTCACAACAACAAGCATAGGCAAGTTTCACAACAACAAGCATAGGCAAGTTTCACACAACTCAAAGTATTTTCATTTTATGCCAAAGTCCGGGTTTTAACCCCAAAGTACTACATACGTTAAGTTCTTTTAAAAGAGATCCATTACTTTTATAAAGTCACCCGATACCCGTAGTATTAGAATGACCAACCCACATTCCTTTTCAAAATCAAGTAACAACATTCTTTTCCTAAGTTCCGCTTTGCCTAGTTTCAATTACTCAATCTTCTCATTTTCAAATGCTCAAGTCACTTATTTTAGAAAGGTTTCATAACTCATAGTCTTAATCTCTTTAAAACAATTGAGTAACATATGTCATATATGTGAGTAGTTTATTCTTGTTTATAACGATCTTATTACAAAGAAACATGATCTAGAAAATGTAATATCATTTTGTCTCATCTTAGCTTCTATGCAGATGGAGGTTTCTACCGGTTTTAATACAACACATCATTATTCAACACATTTTCCTTTATTAACGCCGCAGTTGGTCCTGTCGATACACCTTCCGATTTCCAAATCAAGAAACATTATCCCTTTAAAACCAAGTACTCATTACTCACGAATGAGGTTTCACACAAACATCCACATTAAAACAAATAAGTTAAGTCTCTTATCTTATAAGATCAAGTCTCTTAACTTCTAACATCAAGAAACCATTTTCACTACATAAGGTCGTTATAACTAACTTCCCATAAAGCTATTATAACACCCTATGTTTTAAACCAACCAAATCACTTAGCACGTACGCTCACCGTACTACATAGTTCACAACAATCATGCTAGAAAAGATAGGAAGAGGTTCACATACCTCGCGACGATTTATCGACAATAAGCAAAATGCTCCAAGTACTACAACCTTGCTAGCCCTTTCCACTCCTCGAGTAAAATACGCTACTCTTAGTACTTTCACCTATAAAGGTCACAAACGTCTATTAACCCCAAAACACAAGTTTCTATCTTTCTACAGAAAATTCGGCAGCACCTCCCCCCCCGCAACAGCGTAAATCTCCTCCTCTATCGAGGCCGGCTACCAAGCCAACCAGGGGGGGGGGGGTTTACACGTCTAACCGGACGTGTACAATTTTACACAGCAATACTACACAAGTCTCATCGCAATACACCCTATGTAAATACAGCAGGTCAGCTTTATTCTTCAGCTTAAGTCAAAAGACATTGCCGAATACTAAGTATAGTTCTGTAACGCCCGAACCCGGCCCGCATCGTGCCTTACCCCGGCACCCTAGTGATACAACATCGAGAAAACCGGAAAATAAAACATGAATCATGAAACAAGAGATATAATAAATAAACAAAGCAACCAAAACAGCTTGCTTTCAAGATATACATAAAACACGAACAGCTTTAATCCTTTTACAACCCCGCCACAACAAAGATTCATGCACTTAAGATTTATACAACAACTATGACTCGACAGGGCCCGCCATACCCCGAACGCATAAGAACTTACAGACTGTGGTAACATACCAAAGATAAGCCTCCGACGGAACGGAGCTTCCCAAAACGCTGAAATGAGATCCTAAACGCGGATCGACAAATGACACTTACTCGCAGATTTAACGCAGCTTCAAGGAGGTCAAGATAACAGTACTAAGTATGTGAAATCAGAATATCAGAAATGAAATCATAATAGTCTATAAAGCAGAGACATGTATGATGACCAAACTACGATATAACATATAACCAAGCATATCAAGACAGGACTCACGCTCCAAATTATCACTGCGTTCGTGGAATTTCTTCCTCACCGCAGCTTTATGATATAACAATACCAAGGATTATACATAAACACCATGTCCCACTGTGTTATAAAACCGCACAGACAAGTATAACTACCAGATCCGACCGCATCAATAATACAATGCAACCAAAACACGGCCGACACGGCAAGTGCGAGAGCCGACTATCGGATATCAAGGCCGGCCACGCACCGACCGGCAAGTACGAGGGTCGACCACCGTGGACCAAGGTCAGATCACGAAACTTCGTCACTATAATCGAACGGGCAAGCGAGGGTCGACTACCGATACCAAGGCCGAATCACCACGAGACGGCAAGCACGAGAGCCTACCACCGATACCCAGCCGAACAAGAAGAAACCTCACGGAGAGCTAGTCCATGGAATAACACTATCAGCGAGCATACCCGTGGAATTCTCCATCACCGCCAAAGATGTCCAAGTAAGTTCTCAACAAGTCGACCGCCTCATCGAGACGCCAGAATACGTAAATACCACACTTGCACAACAAAGGCTATCATCACAAGCATAGGCAAGTTTCACAACAACAAGCATAGGCAAGTTTCACAACAACAAGCATAGGCAAGTTTCACACAACTCAAAGTACTTTCATTTTATGCCAAAGTCGGGTTTCAACTCCTAAAGTACTACGACGTTAAGTTCTTTTTAAAAGAGATCCATTACTTATTAAAGTCACCCGATACCGTAGTATTAGAATGACCAACCCACATTCCTTTTCAAAATCAAGTAACAACATTCTTTCCTAAGTTCCGCTTTGCCTAGTTTCAATTACTCAAGCTTCTCATTTTCAAATGGTTTCATAGTTCATAAACTTAATCACTTGATTCCGCTTTAGAACAATTGAGTAATATAAGTCTCACGTGAGAGTAGGTTATTCTTGTTTACAACATTCTTATTACAAAGACCATGATCTAGAAAATGTAATATCATTTTGTCTCATCTTAGTTTCTATGCAGATGGAGGTTTCTACCGTTTTAATACAATTCATCATTATTCAATACATTTTCCTTTATTAACGCCGCAGATGGTCGTCAATACACATTCCGATTTCAAATCAAGAAACATTATCCTTTAAATAAAACCAAGTACTCATTACTCACGAATGAGGTTTCACATAAACATCCACATTAAAACAAATAAGTTAAGTCTCTTATCTTATAAGATCAAGTCTCTTAACTTCTAACATCAAGAAACCATTTTCTTTACCTCTCTTAAGACATTATACCTAACTCTCCATCAAGCTAGTATAACTCTTTTTAAAACCTTTAAAACCAAGTGTTACTCTCCTTCAAAACGATTTAGAAATCTTTTGAAATACATCAAGTTCTTTATTATAACTAGCCGCTTATAATTCACATCGATTACCTTTTAAAACCACAAAGTATTTTCTTACCTACATAAAGTCATATAACCAACTTCCCATAAAGCCGTTATAACACTTTATGTTTTAAGAACAATCAAACACAGCTTAACACGTATACGCTCACCGCACTACATAGTTCACACATATCATGCTAGAAGAGATAGGAAGAGGTTCACATACCTCGCGACGATTTAACGACAATAAGCAAAATGCTCCAAGTACTACAACCTTGCTAGCCCTTTCCACTCTCGAGTATCACGCTACTCTTAGTACTTTCACCTATAAAGGCCACAAACGCTATTAAAATCTTAAACACACATTCCCATCTTTCTACGTAAAATTCAAGAAGACTCTCCCCGCAACAACAGAAATCTCCTCCTCTATCGAGGCCGCTACCAAGCCAACCAGTGGGGTTTACACGCCTAACCTGACGTGTACAATTCTACAACACAAGAATGCTACATAAGTCTATCGTAATACAACCCTAGGTAATTACAGTCGCTTCTTCTTTATTCTTCAGCTTAAGTCAAAAGACATTGCCGAATACTAAGTATAGTTCCATATATAGTATACTTCAACTATATATCCTAACAAACATGTAATTTCCAATTACAATAGAGGACAAGATAATTACCTCGATAAGCCCAAAATTATCCAAGTTATAATGTCGATCCCGAGCAAGGTTTAGCTCCACTCCGAGCGCCCAAACCACTCCAAACAACCCTTAGAAGTTCTAACCAACTTCTACTCACATACTTCAACCAACTATGAAGATTTCCTTGTGGTTTGGTTGAGACTAAAGGACAAAAGGTAGTATTTCCGACTCTACGCAAAGAGGTATCTTTGGAATACTACAAGGTACAAGGCTAAGGTATTTTGGGCATTATAACAATACTAGGGAGTATTTCTATACCACAACAAGGGTATTATACTTAAAACAACTAGGCAGTGGAGTACCCCACGGCCAAGCCTCACTCAAAGGGCCTCTACCAAAGCTCCACAAAAGGGGGAGGAGGGCTTTGGACGATTTCAACTCTCAAAGGAGAGATTCCAAGACTTGAAAATGATTTTGGATGAAGAAAGTTCATCAACTAAGCGGGTATTTATAGCAAACCCAAAGGCCAACCAATGGCCAAGATCTAGCCAAGTGCAAGGCAAGTGTAAGGCCAAGATCAAGCCAAGTGCACCCTAGCCCCTACTCCTTAAAACCTCACAAATATCTACACAAATATCTAGCACCACAAGCCCTCACTCGCCAAGCCGCCCCACTTGTCTCATTGTGAGGTGACACATGTCACCCTCCCGCTGGTCCGAATGTTTCGCCTCTAAAAATCCGCAAAAATACAAAACGACATAGCCGAATTTTCCTTCGCAAGTTACGAAAACGCTTCGCCGAAAACGACTCTAACCAAAGTTGTGCCAAGACAGGTAACTTCGCCAAGCCATAGGCGGGGTGACACGTGTCACCCTCCTAATGGCCCAAAAACGTCTTTCAAAAATATCCACAATGGCCAAAATCTCAAAACAAAGTGGCTCTACAAAACAGAATTTCTCCCGTGGCCCCACGTGACCATTTCCAAAATAAAATTCCATAATTCTCTAATATTCCAGAAGTCCGACACCAAACTGGGAATCCAATTCCCATTAACGAACCTTTTTCTTCACAAAATAACCTAAACTTTTCCGTAAAACTCACATCTTTCTTTCCTTTCAAAATTTCGCCAGACACTCGCACGCACGTCCTCACATACATACCCCGCAACTACGGGTATAACATTCTCCCCTCCTTAGAAACATTCGTCCCGAATGTTCCTTCTCAAGACGGATATCGATGAAGTTCCTTTAACAAGTTGCCAACGCCACAACCTGGCCACGAAATAACACACGTTATCTTCCTTCCTTACTCGTCGTGCCCTTCTTGAACACTTGAACTCTCCCAGTACGTACCATACTTCACCATTACCTGCTCTCGAAAATCTCCGAGTCACTACCTCCAAACTTGGTCATCTTACTAACCTCAAACTTCCTTAAGGCCATTCCGGCCTTTACGAACCGCTCGGTCGAACGCGCCCACGAACTCATACGTTGGTCAAACAAACTTGGGCCTAGCATCCTCGTGACCCTACCACCTGGAGGACCACCTGAACTGACCCCACCCCAAACCGGTTACGGTTTGACCCGCAAATGGTCCTAAACCCGACCCCAATCACGCCAACTCTTGTTCCCGATCCTAACAATCTTACTATTTCACATCATGAAAGCTACCACTTCCATCTCACACTACCTGTGACTTACCCTTTTCACTAACTGTGTTTCTAAATCACATTTTAGCACAAAGCTAACCAAGCATAACATTAAACACATCAACAACATAAACAAAACTCTAGAGGTTAAGGATATACTGGTTAAAGGCTCAAGGACCGCTAAAACTCGGGAACTCCCACCGCGACCTCTACCGGCCTTCCGGTACGAACATCTGCTCGGCTACGGAAGGTGAAGAACCCGCAATCGCTTAAGTAGTCCATGCTATCCTACCAGCTACCTCGCCTGGACAGCCTCTTGCCGACGGCCCGCTGGGCCGCAAAAATAACAATCTCCCGAGTTAGTACGACACCCTCCCTTATGAAGCTTTCCACAACGCCACACCGAGACAAGGGCAACCTCATCCGCGAGCACTCGCTTCCCAAAATTCAAACACAGGAGCCCCGACCGCTTCCTGAATATCCCGGCGTCCCAAAGCCGTGAGGACCACTCAGATCGACGAGGTACATAACTAGTTCGGCCGAGGCGGTCCGCCTAAAATCACCAAAGGACCTGCTTGCTCGCCTCTCGCTGACTTTGTCATTCCGCCGATTTATCCGCCTCACATCCAAGTGTATACGCTGCAGACGCGGCAATGTCCATGCCCTACAAGAGCTACACCAACAACTCTCTCGCAAGGCAATCATCGAGCCTCAGAACATATCGGCACTCGATCCTCCATACTAGCTACTAACGCGGACGCGTCGCCAATGAGTCGAACTCCACATTGTACTCCCGAACCAGACGCCTGCTCGCCAGAACACCAAAAACTGTTACCGAGCCCTCCTCATCCGGGAGGCAAGAAATGTGCAAGAAAGGCCTCGAGAACTCGTTCCATACCGCTGGAAGCATGCTCCTCGACAGCTCCCAAGAATCAAACGACCGATCGCGGTATCACGCGATTGATGTGAACCTAGTGGCCACCGACTCGATCTCCGATGCCTTGATCACTCACGATCCATCAGAATCGCTTGGATGAACTCCTCGCGGATCATCCTCGTGCCTCGACCCATAAAACTCGGGCGCTACAACTCGTAAAAATCCCGTAGCCTCGAACTATCTCGATCTAGGTGAACCATCGGTGCTATCGGAACCGCCGGCCCACTTATCCTCAAGTCGCCACAACCCCGCCATTAATCGCCTACTCTTGTAACTCATCTCTCTCGCCTGCATCGCGGATCGAGGTTCGTGCATCGTGGTCTCGCCGCCGCTTACTCGCAGATCCTCTCACGCTTTGCCCTTCTGGGCCCGGTTGCCTTTCGCAGAGGCATAACTGGTAAAAACGAAACACGTCAGAGGGGTCCAATCTTATCACACGCCTTCTAAGGCACGATCTCGTAATGAGAAGAATGGAAACCAATCCTAAATGTCCTATAGCCTCACGATTATAGATGTGGTGCACAACACATCGATAATCAAGACTTACTAGACACGGCTCAGACACTTTCCGAGGATTAATCGCTCGATACCACTTTGTAACGCCTCAACTCGGCCCGCATCGTGCCTTACCGGCACCCTAGTGATACAACATCGAGAAAACCTGGAAAATAAAACATGAATCATGAAACAAGAGATATAATAAATAAACAGCAACCAAAACAGCTTTTCAAAGATATACATAAAACTCGAGCAGCTTTAATCCTTTTACAACCCCGCCACAACAAGATTACATGCACCTCTAAGATTTATACAACAACTATGACGGACAGTGGCCCCGCCATACCCCGAACGCATAAGAACTTACATGGACTGTGGTAACATACCAAAGATAAGCCTCCGACGGAACGAGCTTCCCAAAACGTGAAATGAGATCCTAAACGCGGATCGACAAATGACGTACTTACTGCGCAGATGAACGCACTTCAAGGAGGTCAAGACAACAGTACCAAGTATGTGAAATCAGAATATCAGAAATGAAATCATAATAGTCTATAAAGCAGAGACATGTATGATGACCAAACTACAAGATATAACATATAACGATTACATCAAGACAGTGGACTCACGCTCCAAATTATCACTGCGTGCGTGGAATTTCTTCCTCACCGCTAGCTTTATGATATAACAATACCAAGGATTATACATAAACACCATGTCCCACTGTGTTATAAAACCGTGACAGACAAGTATAACTACCGATCCGACCGTACTAATAATACAATGCAACCAAAACACGGCCGATACGGCAAGTGCGAGCCGATCACCGGATACCAAGGCCGGCCACGCACTGACCGGCAAGTACGAGGGTCGACCACCAGGACCAAGGTCAGATCACGAAACCGTCACTATAATCGAATCTGGCAAGTGCGAGGGTCGACTACCGATACCAAGGCCGAATCATCACGAGACGGCAAGACGAGCCTACCACCGATACCCAGCCGAACAAGAAGAAACCTCATGGAGAGCTAGTCCACGGAATAACACTATCAGCGAGCATACCCGTGGAATTCTCCATCACCGCCAAAGATGTCCAAGTAAGTTCTCAACAAGTCGACCGCCCTCTATCGAGAGCGCAGAATACGTAAATACCACACTTGCACAACAAAGGCTATCATCACAAGCATAGGCAAGTTTCACAACAACAAGCATAGGCAAGTTTCACAACAACAAGCATAGGCAAGTTTCACACAACTCAAAGTACTTTCATTTTATGCCAAAGTCCGGTTTCAACTCCTAAAGTACTACGACGTTAAGTTCTTTTTAAAAGAGATCCATTACTTATTAAAGTCACCCGACACCGTAGTATTAGAATGACCAACCCACATTCCTTTTCAAAATCAAGTAACAACATTCTTTCCTAAGTTCCGCTTGCCTAGTTTCAATTACTCAAGCTTCTCATTTTCAAATGGTTTCATAGTTCATAAACTTAATCACTTGATTCCGCTTTTAGAACAATTGAGTAATATAAGTCTCACGCGAGAGTAGGTTATTCTTGTTTACAACATTCTTATTACAATGACCATGATCTAGAAAATGTAATATCATTTTGTCTCATCTTAGTTTCTATGCAGATGGAGGTTTCTACTGGTTTTAATACAATTCATCATTATTCAATACATTTTCCTTTATTAACGCTGCAGTTGGTCTCAATACACATTCGATTTCCAAATCAGTAAACATTATCCTTTAAATAAAACCAAGTACTCATTACTCACGAATGAGGTTTCACATAAACATCCACATTAAAACAAATAAGTTAAGTCTCTTATCTTATAAGATCAAGTCTCTTAACTTCTAACATCAGTAAACCATTTTCTTTACCTCTCTTAAGACATTATACCTAACTCTCCATCAAGCTAGTATAACTCTTTTAAAACCTTTAAAACCAAGTGTTACTCTCCTTCAAAACGATTTAGAAATCTTTTGAAATACATCAAGTTCTTTATTATAACTAGCCAGTTATAATTCACATCAGTTACCTTTTAAAACCACAAAGTATTTTCTTACCTACATAAAGCTGTTATAACCAACTTCCCATAAAGCCGTTATAACACTTTATGTTTTAAGAACAATCAAACACAGTTAACACATGTACGTCTACCGTACTACATAGTTCACACATATCATGCTAGAAGAGATAGGAAGAGGTTCACATACCTCGCGACGATTTAACGACAATAAGCAAAATGCTCCAAGTACTACAACCTTGCTAGCCCTTTCCACTCCTCGAGTAGAATACGCTACTCTTAGTACTTTCACCTATAAAGGCCACAAACGTCTATTAAAATCTTAAACACACATTCCCATCTTTCTACAGAAAATTCGCAAAGACCTCCCGCAACAGCAGAAATCTCCTCCTCTATCGAGGCCGGCCACCAAGCCAACCTGGGGGTTTACACGCCTAACCTGACGTGTACAATTCTACAACACAAGAATGCTACATAAGTCTGCGTAATACAACCCTAGGTAATTACAGTTGCTTCTTCTTTATTCTTCAGGCTTAAGTCAAAAGACATTGCCGAATACTAAGTATAGTTCCATATATAGTATACTTCAACTATATATCCTAACAAACATGTAATTTCCAATTACAATAGAGGGACAAGATAATTACCTCGATAAGCCCAAAATTATCCAAGTTATAATGTCGATCCCGAGCAAGGTTTAGCTCCACCCGAGCGCCCAAACCACTCCAAACAACCCTTAGAAGTTCTAACCAACTTCTACTCACATACTTCAACCAACTATGAAGATTTCCTTAGGGTTTTGGTTTGAGACTAAAGGACAAAAGGTAGTATTTCCGACTCTACGCAAAGAGGTATCTTTGGAATACTACAAGGTACAAGGCTAAGGTATTTTGGGCATTATAACAATACTAGGGAGTATTTCTATACCACAACAAGGGTATTATACGAAAACAACTAGCAGTGGAGTACCCCACGCCAAGCCTCACTCAAAGGGGGCCTCTCGCCAAAGCTCCACAAAAGGGGAGGAGGGCTTTGGACGATTTCAACTCTCAAAGGGAGAGATTCCAAGACTTGGAAAATGATTTTGATGAAGAAAGTTCATCAACTAAGGGGTATTTATAGCAAACCCAAAGGCCAACCAATGGCCAAGATCTAGCCAAGTGCAAGGCAAGTGTAAGGCCAAGATCAAGCCAAGTTCACCCTAGCCCCTACTCCTTAAAACACTCACAAATATCTACACAAATATCTATCACCAAAATCCCACTCAATTTCGGCCAAGCCGCCCCACTTGTCTCCATTGTGAGTTTGACACATGTCACCCTCCCGTTGGTCCTGAATGTTTCGTCTCTCTGAAAAATCCGCAAAAATACAAAACGACATAGCCGGTTTTTTCCCTTCGCATGTTCCGCAAATGGTTTGGTCGAAAAACGACTCCAACCGTGTTGCACAAAGGTAACTTCGCCAAGCCACTAGGCGGGGTGACACGTGTCACCTCCTAATGGCCCAAAAACGTCTTCAAAAATATCCACAATGGCCAAAATCTCAAAACAAAGTGGGCCCACAAAATCAGTAAATTTCTCCCGGGCCCCACGTGACCATTTCCAAAAATAAAATTCCATAATTCTCTAATATTCCAGAAGTCCGAATACCAAACTGGGAATCCAATTCCCATTAACGAACCTTTTTCTTCACAAAATAACCTAAACTTTTCCGCCGAAACTCACATCTTTCTTTCCTTTCAAAATTTCTCGCAGTACACTCAGACACGCCCTCACATACATACCCCGCAACTACGGGTATAACAGCCCATATATAGTATACTTCAACTATATATTCTAACAAACATGTAATTTCCAATTACAATAGAGGACAAGATAATTACCTCGACAAGCCCAAAATTATCCAAGTTATAATGTCGATCCCGAGCAAGGTTTAGCTCCTACTCCGCGCTCCAAACCACTCCAAACAACCCTTAGAAGTTCTACCCAACTTACTCAAATACTTCAACCAACTATGAAGATTTCCTTAGGGTTTCGGTTTGAGACTAAAAAGGACAAAAGGTAGTATTTCCTGGCTCTACGATAGAGGTATCTTTGGAATACTACAAGGTACAAGGCTAAGGTATTTTGGGCATTATAACAATACTAGGAGTATTTCTATACCACAACAAGGGTATTATACGAAAACAACTAGCAGTGGTACCCCACTGCCAAGGCACCACAAAGGGAGGAGGAGGCCTCGCCAAGACTCTCAAAAGAGGGGGATGAGTTGGACGAACTCAACACTAGAGGAGGAGGGATTTTAGGCTTGAAGGTTTCATTTGTGGATGAAGAGTTCATCAACATAAGGGGTATTTATAGCAAAACCAAAAGCCAACCAATGGCCAAGATCAAGCCATGTGCAAGGCAAGTGTAAGGCCAAGATCAAGCCAAGTGCACCCTAGACCTACTCCACAAAACAAGCCACAAAACATTGCACAAAACATTGCACAAAACAAGGCCAAAACAAGGCATGAATTCGCCCCACTTGAGCTTCACTTTACGTTCACTCGAGGGTGACAAGTGTCACCTCTCGTTGGTCCAAAATGTTTCGCCGCCGGAAAAATCCGCAAAAATACAAAACGACATAGCCGGAATTTTCCTCGCAAGTTACGCAAAACGTTTCGTCGAAAACGACTTAACCGTGTTGTGCACAAATGTCATTCGCCAAGCCACCTAGTGGGTGACACGTGTCACCCTCCTATTGCCCTCAAAAACGTCTTCCAAAAATATCCACAATGGCCAAAATCTCAAAACAAAGTGGGCCCACAAAACCAGAATTTCTCCGTGGGCCCACGTGACCATTTCCGAAAATAAAATCTCAAAATTCTAATATAATCTATGAAGTCCAAATACCAAATCTGGGAATCCAATTCCCATTAACGAACCTTTTTCTTCACAAATAACCGGAAACTTTTCCGCCGAAAACTCACATCTTTCTTTCTTTTCAAAATTTCTGTCGTACTCTCGTACGTACGTCCTCACATACATACCCTGCAACTACGGGGTATAACAAGTACTTTGGGGTTAAAACCCGGATTGTTGGCATAAAATGAAAGTACCTTGAGTTTATAAAATGGTGAATTAGTTTACATGTTAATGAAAGTTTAGAAGTATGGTAACTTGCCTATGCTTGATTGTGAAAGTCTTGTTGTGCAAGTGTTGTATTCTTATGTTACCGCGTCTCTCGATGGAGGGTCGGTCATCTTGTTATTTACTTGGACTTACCGACACTGCTGGATGGTCCACGAGTATGTTTCCACTATGATTGTCATCTTGTTATTTACTTGGACATACAGACACTGTTGGGAGGCCCACAGGTATGCTTCCACTATATTGTTTCATAGACATGCCTGCACCGATGAAGAGTTCCGGGGGCATGCGGCCATGATGCGGGTTCATTTTCCCGGATGGTAGTATTATTCCATGGACTAGCTCCCCATGAGGTTTAGTGACGCAGGAGGTACCTGGTAGTCGGCCTTCGTACTTGCCCCGGTCATTGGCGTGACGCAAGAGGTACTTGGTAGTCGGCCGCTTCGCCTCGCTATTGGCGTGACGCAGAGGTACCGTAGTCGGCCTCAGATTTGCCCTGGCCGCTTTATGGCGAAGTCTCCTGATGCAGGAGGTACCTGGTAGTTATCTTTCGTACTTGCCCCGGTCAGCTACATGATTCAGGAGGTACCTAGTAGTTAGCTTTCGTACTTGCCCCGGTCAGCTTCGTGTCGCAAGCGGCCATGCTTACACCGATGAGAGATTCTGGGAGCGTGCGGCCATGCTTTAGATACTCTCCCTGGTCATTTCTCGTGAGCGGCAGGCTCTGGTAGGTTGGCTTAAGATACTTGGCCCAGTCATATCTCGTGATACCAGAGGCTCGTAGTTGGCTTTACGATTGCCTGGTCGCCTTCGTGGACGCAGATGGTAGTTGGCCGTGATTGCCCTGGCCGGTTTATGATGCAGCGTGATCCGTAGTTGGCTTCCTACTGGCCCGGTCGGTTTATGACGCAGCGGGTCCGTGTGTTCGCACACATATTGGTGTTATATTATATCATGGACTGCCGGCAGTGAGGAAGGAATTCCACGGGCACACTTGATATTGTAGGCATGATACCCGTGGTTATATTTGAGGAATGATTTTTTTGAGGGCATGCGTCCCTGACTTGACATGACTGCTTATATTGTGAAATGGTCTTTTAAAAGATGAAATTGATTTTCATTACTTTTGTTGTTAACCAGGCTTTGGGTAATGTATTTTGGTTATCATACATGTCTCCTGTTTTATTATAGACTATTATGATTTCATTACGCATTTCGCCACATACTTGGTACTGTCAGATCGACCTCCTTCGGGGGGTTGCATTCCTGCCGCAGGTAGATGTACACCGATTGTTGATCCTCGCTCATAGGATCATAGTTCTGCGTTTGGGAAGCTCCATTTCTCCGGAGGCTTATCTTTTGGTATGGCTCCCTGTCATGTAGGTACAGGTACATTCAGGGGTATGGCGGGGCCCTGTCCCGTCATAGTTGTTATGTCAAAACTCTTAGAGGTCTGTAGTCCTGTTATGAGTTGGGTTTGTAAAGGATGTAACTGTTCGGGAAATGATGTAACTGTTCGGGCTTTTTGATATATATATGCAGAATGGTGACCTTATTGGTTAGCCTGTTTCTTATTTTATATTGTTTCATGTCTATGAGTTTTATTCCGCAGATTTTCTCTGATGTATTATCACTAGGGTGCCCGGGGTAAGGCACCAGTTGCGGGCCCGAGGTCGGATCGTGACAAAAGTGATATCAGAGCAGTTAGTCCTCGGAAAGTGTCTACAGACCGTATCTAGTAGAGTCTTGATTATCGGCGTGTTGTGCACCGCACCTCTAATCAGGAGGCTACCAGATATTTAGGATTGGTTTCCATTCTTCTCACTCTGAGATCGTGCGATAGAGCTGAGTTATAAGTTGGACTCCCTCTGACGTATTCTTATGTATCAGTTATGCCTCAACGCAAGGCGACCAGGGCCCAGAAGTTCTAGTAGAACACAGAGGGTTACGAGGGCACATGCCCAGTCATTACCTGAGGTAGTGCTTCAGACGGCGAGTTCTACGACGCCGCCAGCCCCAGCAGAGTTTAGAGCAGCGGCAGCAGCTACTGAGGCCACAGTACCTGAACCTCCAGTCCCACGGCCTGGAACAGAGGATATGGGTTACAAGGAGATGGCCCAGTTACTAGCTAGGATTGTGGAGAGGCATGAGGACAGACGGGAGCCGGTAGTACCGGTAGTGCACCCCAGAACCAATAGTTTGAGGCTTCGGGATTTCTTGAGTTGCGATCCACCAGAGTTCTATGGATCAAGAACTGAGGAAGATCCTCAGGAGTTTATTCGACAGCTGTAGCGGATCATGAGGGTGATCAAGGCCTCAGAGACAGAGTCAGTGATATTAGGTTCTCATCGGCTGCGTGATATTGCAGTCAACTGGTATGATTCACGGAACCGGCCCCTGGGAGGATGCGCTCACCGGTTGGGACGAGTTCTCGGAGGCGTTTCTTAACCACTTCTTGCCTCCGCAGATGAGGAGAGCCCGAGTGTATAGGTTTATGATGTTGAGACAGAATGGGCGGACGGTTCGGGAGTACAACATAGAGTTCGACTCATTAGCTCGGTATGCCCCCACTCTAGTGGCAGACATGGAGGATAGAGTGCACCGAAATGTCACGGGGCTTGATGATTATCTAGCGGAGGGTTGTACAGTGGTAGCTCTTCAGCCAGAAATGGACATCGCCCGCATACAGGCTTTTGCACAAGGGACTAAGGAACGTAGAGGTCGACGAAATGACCGAGATCAGCATAAGAGGGCCAAGACAGCAGGATCCTTTGGTAACTTTCGAGGCGGACATCCTCAACGGCAGGCTAGTTATGTACCTCATCCAGTACGGAGTACTCATTCACAGTCTTCAGGACGTCCGGGGTATTCAGGAGCAGGTCAGGGCTCCAAGGTTTCAGGTTTTCAGGGGAGTAGAGGTGTTAGCCCGATGAGGCCACCCCTACCTCAGTGTGGCCGTTGTGGTAAACTCCATTATGGGGAGTGTCGTTCTAGTTTGGGAGTTTGTTATACTTGCGGCCGACAGGGCCATTTTGCGAGGGATTGTCCAACCAGAGGTAGCGCAGATATTAAGTCTCAACCTTCGGGATCGGTGGCTGGTTCATCGCCTTATATAGCTATGCGCCCTGCAGGGCAAGATTATGATTAGAGTGACAAAGGGGAAAGTGAAGCAACAGTTGCAGGTATATCTTTAACCCTTTAGAGACTAGTATGAGTTGATAAGATGGTCATATGTTAAGTGTTATATACGGGTAGTATTGTGTAAAATGTGATTTAGAAAACCTGGTTAGTAGAAAAGGTAAGTTTGGGGACATGGAAATTGTGAGCCTTAGAATATTGATAACCGTTGAAGACCTTAGATATAAGGTCGTCTTGAGTGAAAGATTTTACGGTTGACCTTTGTCGAAGTACATAGTATACGTGGGATATATTTGTGTGATAATTCCATAGGTTGTGTGGAATGAGAGTGGGTAGTTAAGCTAAGAAGACCACTAGGCTTTCATGACTTGAAATAGTGAGATTTGTTCAGGACCAGGAATGAGGATTTAGTGCGATAATGGGTCGGGCTGAGGACCAATCACGGGTCAACCCGCAACCCGGAATGAAGTGGGGTCAGTTTGAGGTGGTCCCGCTGGGTGATAGGGTCGCGAAGGTGCAAGGCCCAAGTCTGGTTAATCGTTGTACTGGTTTGTGGATGTATTCCACCAGAACCAGGTCGGAAGGCCGAGGATGGCCTTAAAGGAAATTGAAGCTAGTATAATGACCAAATTTGAAAGTGGTAACTCCAAGGTTTTGAAAACTGAAGCGATGACTGAAATGTGGTGCGTGTACTAGAAAGAGTTCGGGCGTACAAGAAGGGTACGACAAGTAAAAAAAGAAGCGAACATATGTTAAAAGAATGGAAGTGGTTATTTATGTGAAGTGAAGGTATGAAGAGAGTATCCTTTAGACATGGGTGGAAGCTAATAGTGATGTTACACTTTAGAGGTGATTCCTCATTGGCTTGGATTTAAGTATTTGCGCGTGTGTTATATTATGGCCATACGTGGCATAATTGGTTTTGTGAGTATAGTAGTGAAGACTATACTGGCGCATGTGTTATTGGAGACTTAGAAGGAACATTCGGGACGAATGTTTCTAAGGGGG
Organism: Przewalskia tangutica; assembly: GCA_029844215.1. Taxonomy (NCBI): domain Eukaryota; kingdom Viridiplantae; phylum Streptophyta; class Magnoliopsida; order Solanales; family Solanaceae; genus Przewalskia; species Przewalskia tangutica. The sequence continues at coordinate 80,916,959 of CM056727.1, forward strand.
GAAGAATGGTACACCCCGGAGTTCCAGGGTATGTATGTGAGGATGTACGTACGAGAGTACAACATTAAGTTCGAAAAAGGAAGAAAGATTTGTTTTTCCGACGGAAAATATTCCGAATCTCGTGAAGGAAAAAAGTTTATTATTGATAATTGGATTCTCTATTTTGGTATTTGTACTTTTTGGAATATAATAGAATTATGGATTTTATTTTCCAGAATTGGTCACGTGGGGCCCACGGGAGAAATTTACGGTTTTGTGGGGCCCACATTATTTTCGAAATTTTGGCCATTATGGATGTTTTTGGGAGATGAAAATATTTTGGACGAATAGGAGGGCGACACATGTCACCCCATGTGTCCCATGTTGGCCGAAATCATGTGGACAAGTGGACAAGCCAAGTGGCTTTACATATTTGTTGGACAAGTGGCTTGTGGGACTCACACACACTTGTCCCCAATCTCATCCACACATTTGTTTTAATCCTAGCCCTTGGTTGTCTTATATATACACATAGAGGTGCAAGACTTCATCTACACTAAGATTAATTTCCAAGACAAAAATACTCCCTCCCTCTTGATGGGCTCTCGGCACCCCCTCCCATTAGGCTTAGAATTTGTGCTATTGTTGTTGATAAATCCCAACACTTAAACCAAGTGTCCCTTGTAGTGTTCTAAAGATATCCCAACACAAAAATCCCGGAAATACTACGTTAATCCGATAGTCGCAAAGTGAAACCCTAAGGTGATCTTCATATTTTTGGATGAAGTGTTAAGAGAAGTTGGTTAGGAAATTCTAAGGGTTGCTTGGAGTGGATTGGAACGTAAGGAATTGGAGCTAAGATTCCTAAGGATCGACTTTAAATCATTGGAAAATTTTGGGCTTATCGAGGTAATGATCTTTGTCCTTCTATTGTAATTGGAGATTACATGTTGTAGTAGTACATAATTGAGTATATGATATGTGGAAGGATGATTGAAAAGAATTGGACCTTAATAAAGTTGTTAAAAATCGAGAATTGGCAGGCTAGCCATAAAAGTTGTTAAAACATTACCTATTACCTGTTGACAGTTAATAAACAAGTTAATATAACTTATATAAAGGTTGGAATATAAGTTGGAGGATTATTAAAAAATAATGAAACAAGTATTGGCATGTTAGCCGAAAACTGGACAATTTTGATTGTAGTAGTTGGCCAAGAACACCAACTAAAGGACTGAACTAATGGATGGTATTAGTGGACTTAATGGACTGTATTTACTTTGGACTGTATTTACATTGAACTGTAGTTACATTGGACTGTATTTACATTGAACTGTTTTTACTTTGGACTAATAGACTATTTTGTATATTGTGGGGCAGAATTTTACACGTCCAGAGTTTATAATTTATTGCGCCTTAAATGTGGCATGTTGGCTATTGATTTCGGGCCTTGAAAAAGGTGGAAAAGTACGTAGAAACAGGGGAAGTGCTGCCCAATTTTCCGTAGAATAAATGACCTTATGCTTAGATATATTCTACGAAGAAAACTAGAAGTTGATAGACGTGTTATGGTTATTATAGGTGGATATTCCACGCGCGGCATATTCGACTTGGCAAGTGGATTTAGCCGAGGAGGTATGTGATTCTTCCTATCCTCTTGAGCATGATTGTTGTGAAATATATAGTACGGTAGACGTACGTGTGTTAAATGAATTTGGTTTCATTTTAATGTCCTTGACTTGACTTCTAAATCTTAAGAGCCTTGAATTATTCTAAAAAATTGTGAATCATTATTTGTAAAGAAATTGATACTTGGTTTTAAAAGAATAAGTGTTATAATAGCTTTATGGGAAGTTAGTTATAACGACTTGAGGAGGATAAAAGAACGGTTTACTTACTTGATTTTAAAGGCCTTGTAAAGATTTTCTGAAGGTGTAGTAATTTGGTTTGAAAAGAAAATGTGTTTTGATACTACGGGTATTAGTATCGTGTGGCTTTTACGTAAAAAGGGATCTTTTTGAAAGAATTAAAGTATGTAGTACTTTGGGGTTAAAACCCGGATTGTTGGCATAAAATGAAAGTACCTTGAGTTTATAAAATGGTGAATTAGTTTACATGATAATGAAAGTTTAGAAGTATGGTAACTTGCATATGCTTGCTTGTGATAGCCTTGTTTTGCAAGTGTTGTATTCTTATATTACCGCGTCTCTCGATGGAGGGTCGGTCATCTTGTTATTTACTTGGACATACCGACACTGCCGGATGGTCCACGGGTATGTTTCCACTATGATTGTCATCTTGTTATTTACTTGGACATACCGACATTGTTGGGAGGCCCACGGGTATGCTTCCACTATATTGTTTCATGGACATGCCTGCACCGATGAAGAGTTCTGGGGGCATGCGGCCATGATGCGGGTTCATTTTCCCGGATGGTAGTATTATTCCATGGACTAGCTCCCCATGAGGTTTAGTGACGCAGAGGTACACGTAGTCGACGCCCCTGGCCATCGAGCGACGCAGAGGTACACAGTAGTCGACGCCGTACTTGCCCCGATTAGTTTTATGGCGAAGTCTCCTGATGCAGGAGGTACCTGGTAGTTAGCTTTTGTACTTGCCTCGGTCAGCTACGTGATGCAGGAGGTACCTGGTAGTTAGCTTTCGTACTTGCCCCGGTCAGCATCCTGACGCAAGCGGCCATGCTTACACCGATGAGAGATTCCGGGGGCATGCGACTATGCTTTAGATACTCTCCCTGGTCATTTCTCGTGAGCGGCAGGCTCTGGTAGGTTGGCTTAAGATACTTGCCCCGGTCATATCTCGTGATATGGTAGGCTCTGGTAGTTGCCTTTCGTACTTTCCCCGCTCAGCTTCGTGACACAGGCGGTATCTGGTAGTTGGCTTTCCTACTTGGCCTGGTCAGTTTTATGATGCAGGCGTGATCTGGTAGTTGGCTCTCCTACTTGGCCCGGTCAATTTTATAACGCATGTGGGGTCTGGTGATCGGGTACACATATTAGTGTTATATTATATCATGAATTGTCGGCAGTGAGGAAGGAATTCCACGGGCACACTTGATATTGTGGGCATGAGACCCGTTGTTATATTTGAGTAATGATTTTTTTGAGGGCATGCGTCCCTGACTTGACATGACTGCTTATATTGTGAAATGGTCTTTTAAAAGATGAAATTGATTTTCATTACTCTTGTTGTTAACCAGGCTTTGGGTACTGTATTTTAGTTATCATACATGTCTCCTGTTTTATTATAGACTATTATGATTTCATTATGCATTTCGGGCCACATACTTGGTACTGCCAGATCGACTCTCGGCCGCGTTCATGCCGCAGGTAGAGGTACACCGGTTGTTGATCCTCGCTCATAGGATCACAGTTCTACGTTTGGGAAGCTCCATTTCTCCGGAGGCTTATCTTTTGGTATGGTTCCCGGTCAGTGTAGGTACATGTACATTCAGGGGTATGGCGGGGCCCTGCCCGTCATAGTTGTTATGTCAAAACTCTTAGAGGTCTGTAGTCCTGTTGTGACTTGGGTTTGTAAAGGATGTAACTGTTCGGGATTTTTGATATATATATGCAGAAAGGTGACATTATTGGTTAGTCTGTTTCTTATTTTATATTGTTCCATGTCTATGAGTTTTATTCCGCTGATTTTCTCTGATGTATTATCACTAGGGTGCCCGGGGTAAGACACCAGTTGCGGGCCCGAGGTCGGGTCGTGACATAGACGTACCTATGTTAAATGAATTTGGTTTCATTTTGATGTCCTTGACTTGACTTCTAAATCTAAAGAGCCTTGAATTATTCTTAAAAAATTGTGAATCATTTTTGAAAAGAAATTGATACTTGGTTTTGAAAGAATAAGTTCTCTTGGTTTTCCAAATGAATGTAATTGTTTTGAATTTCTTAAAACATAAGTGTTATAATAGCTTTATGGGAAGTTAGTTATAACGACTTGAGGAGGATAAAAGAATGATTTATTTATTTGATTTAAACTAGTAACTTGATTTAAAGAATAAGTTACTTGAATTATGAAAGTAGAAGTTACTTGATTTTAAAAAGCCTTGAAATGATTTTCTGAAGGTGTAGTAACTTAGTTTGGAAAGAAAATGTGTCTTGATACTACGGGTATTAGTATCGTGTGACTTTTATGTAAAAAAATGATCTTTTTAAAAGAGTTGAAGCACGTAGTACTTTGGGGTTAAAACCCGGATTATTGGCATAAAATGAAAGTACCTTGAGTTTATAAAATGGTGAATCAGTTTACATGTTGATTAAAGTCTAGAAGTATGGTAACTTGCATATGCTTGCTTTTGATAGCCTTGTTGTGCAAGTGTTGTATTCTTATGTTACCGCGTCTCTCAATGGAGGGCCGGATATCTCGCTATTTTACTTAGACATACCGACGCTGTTCGAGATTCCACGGGTATGCTTCCACTATGTTTGTTCCATGGACTAGCTTCCCATGAGGTTGCGTGATGCAGGCTGGATCTGGTAGTTGGCCAGATTGCCCTGGCCACCTTCGACGCAGGATGGATCTGGTAGTTGGTCTTCGTACTTGCCCCGGTCATGGGCACACTTTAGATACTTGTCCTGGTCATTTCTCGTGATACGGCAGGCTCTGGTAGATGGCTTAAGATACTTGCCCCGGTCATATCTCGTGATACGGTAGGCTCTGGTACGTTGGCTTAAGATACCTGCCGGCCGCGTGACGAGGCTTGATCCAGTAGTTGGCTTCCGTGCCTGCTCGGCTTTATGATGCAGCCGGATCCGTAATGGATCTCTACTGCCCTGGCCAATTTTATGACGCAGCGGATCCGTGTTTGGTACACATATTGGTGTTATATTACATCATGGATCGCGGCGGTGGGCGAATTCCACGGGCATGATTGATATTGTGGGCGTGAGACCCATGGTTATATTTGAGTAATGATTTTGAGGGCATGCGTCCCTGACTTGACATGACTGTTTATATATTGTGAAATGGTCTTTTAAAAAGATGAAATGTGATTTCATTACAGTACTTTCAGTTTCACATACTTGGTACCTATTGTACTGACCTCCTTCGGGGGGTTGTGTTCATGCCGCAGGTAGAGGTACACCGGTTGTTGATCCTCGCTCAGGATCAGCTGCGTTGGGAAGCTCCGTTTCTCCGGAGGCTTATCTTTTGGTATGGTTCCCTGTCAGTGTAGGTACAGGTACATTCGGGGGTATGGCGGGGCCCTGTCCCGTCATAGTTGTTATGTCAAAAACTATTAGAGGTCTGTAGTCCTGTTGTGTGTTGAGTTTGTAAAGGATGTAATTGTTCGGGCTTTTGAGATTTAAATATATGTTGAAAGGTGACCTTATTGGTTAGCCTGTTTCTTATTTTATATTGTTCCATGTCTATGAGTTTATTCCGCTGGTTTTCTCTGATGTATACCTACTAGGGTGCCCGGGTAAGGCACCAGTTGCGGGCCCGAGATCGGGTCGTGACAGATACATATCCATGGAATCATATACTGTCGTGAGTATCTATACTCGTATCGTGGATACATGTCCATGGAATCATATATGACATAGGTATCTATATCCGCATCATGAATACATGTCCATGGAATCATATACCGTACCCGGCCTATTTTGGGACTCGGTAAAAGAACCATCTCTGTGTATCATATACCGTACCCGGCCTATTATGGGACTCGGTGAATGAATCATATTCGTGTATCCTATATCGTACCCGACCCATTATGGGACTCGGTGAATGAAGTCATAGTCGTGGATACCTGCCCACATATACCGTACCCGACCCATTATGGGACTCGGTGAATGAAGTCATAGTCGTGGATATCTGTCCACATATACCGTACCCGGCCCATTATGGAACTAGGTGAAATAAGTCATATTCGTGGATACCTGTCCACATATACCGTACCATGCCCATTATGGGACTCGATGAAAGAAGTCATATTCGTGGATATCTGTCCACATATATCGTACCCGTCCCATTATGGGACTCGGTAACATAATCATCTCATCTTAGGCACGGGTAGATTATCATGAGCAACCTTGTGCAATTTAAATCTTCTTTTGACTCTCAATAAACTCATTAAAATGAACTTTATTTTTAGCAAAACTCAGACACTATCATGTCATGTATCATTTTAAAACTGTTATACCCCGTATTTCCAGAGTATGTACGTGAGCGCGTACGTATTATAATTTGAGCCTTAAAGTTGGCTAGTTTCGAAATTAGTGCACAACACCCGATTAGAGTCGTTTTACGATAAACGTTTCCACGCTTTCGTAGGGAAAATTCGGCTATGTCATTTCTAATTTTTGGATTTTTCCGAGAGGCGAAACATTTTGGACCAACGGAGGGTGACAAGTGTCACCTCACATTGGAAGGGCTTGACGGCAAACATGGCCATTGGCTTGGACGATTTGCTTGAGTGGGAGTAGGTAGGATATTTGTGCAAGTTGGTGTGGTAGATGGATAAGGTGCACATGGCTTAATCCTAGCCCTACACTTGCCTAACACTTGGATGAATCTTGGCCATTGGTTGGCCATTTCTTGACCTATAAATACCCCCCTAACTTGATGAACTTCTTCATCCAAAAATTGCCTAAGTCTTGAAAACCTTTCCCCCTCCCTCTTGCTTGCTCGTCCAATAGCCCCTCTCCCCTTTGAGAAGGCCTTGGCCGAAACCCCTCCCCTGTGGTGCCCTGCCAGGGGTACCCCCCCTAGCCTAGTGGTTTTCGTATAATACCCCTTTTTATGGTATAGAGATACTCTCCTAGTATTGTTATAATGCCCAAATTACTTTAGCCTTATACCTTGTAGTACTTTCCAAAGTACCCTTTATATGAAAAGCCCAGAAAATACTATTATACTTCCCTCAGTCACAAAAACGAAACCCTAAGTAAATCTTCACCCGTAGTTGAAGTTATAAGTAGAAGTTGGTTAGGACTTCTAAGGGTTGGTTGGAGGCCTGAGCGCACTTGAGTAGGAGCTAAACCTTGCTCAGATCGACATATAAACTCGGATAATTTTGGGCTTATCGAGGTAAACATTCTTGACCTTCTGTTGTAATTGGAAATTACATGTTATAGGAGTGTATAGTTAAGTATACTATATATATAGAACTGAATAATACTTACGGCAATGTCTTGCGACTTAAGCCTGAATTTTAAGAAGTGAACTGGACTGTAATTACATAGGATCAGACATGAGACTTGTGTAGTATTCTTTGTGTAGTAGAATTGTACACATCCGTTAGGCGTGTTAACCCCCGTTGGCTTGTAGCCGCCTCGATAGAGAGAGATTTACGCTGTCATGCGTGGGAGGTGCCGAATTTTCGTAGAATATTCTACGTCGATCTAAAGATATTAATAGCGCCAGTGGCCTCTATAGGTTGAAATACTACGTGTGGCGCGGTCTACTCGGCTTAAGGTGCAGCCGACGGTTTGAGGTACTTGGAGCGTTTTGCTATTAGTCGATAATCGTCGCGAGGTATGTGAACCTCTTCCTATCTGTTCTAGCATGATATGTGTATAACTATGTAGTACGGTAGACGTACATGTGTTTAATATATTTGATTGGTTTGAAACATAAAGTGTTATAACGGCTTTATGGGAAGTTGGTTATAACAGCTTTATGTAGGTAAGAAAATGCTTTGTGGTTTCAAAGGGTAACTGATTTGACTTATAACGGATTTGATGGGTAGTAATAAAGAACTTGAAGTGTTTCATAAAGATCTTTTTGAAAGAAGAGTAATACTTGGCTTTGAAAACATAAGAGTTGTACTAGCTTTATGGGAAGTTAGGTATAACGTCTTAAGAACGATAAAGAAGAATGGTTTACTGATTTTTAGAAGATAAGAGACTTGACTTAATGGTATTGATATGAATTTTGTTAAAAGTGTGAAACCTCATTCGTGAGTAATGAGTACTTGGTTTTAAAAGGAATAATGTTTTACTGATTTGAAATCGAATGAGTATCGACAAACCACTGCAGCGTTAATAAAGGAAAATGTATTGAATAATGAAGTATGGTATTAACACCAGTAGAAACCTCCATCTGCATAGAAGCTAAGATGAGACAAAATGATATTACATTTCCTAGATCATGGCTGCATAATAAGATTGATTATAAAACAAGAATAACCTACTCACATATAAGACATATGTTTCTCAAACGTTTAAAGGAGAATTATGTTAAAACTATGAACTACGAAACCTTTTCTAAAATGAGAAACTTGAGCATTTGAAATTAGGCAAACTTGAACGTTTGGAAAATAAGGTTGTTACTTGATTTTTACAAAGGAAAGCATTTTGGTTTACTTCACAATGTTAGTCACTCTAATTCTATACTACGTATCGGGTGACCTTTGTAAAAGAAATGGATCTAAAAAAAGGAATTTAACGTGACGTAGTACTTTAGGTTAAAATCGGACTTTGACATAAAATGAAAGTACCTTGAGTTGTGTGTAACTTGCTTATGCTTGTTGTTATGAAACTTGACCATGTTACGTGTGATAGCCTCGTTGTGCAAGTACTGTGTTCTACTCGACTACCGGTTCATCCGGGAATGTATTTCACTTGACTACCGGTTCATCCGGGAATGTATTTCACTTGATTACCGGTTCATCCGGGAATGTATTTCACTCGACTACCGGTTCATCCGGAATGTATTTCACTTGACTACGGTTCATCCGGAATGTATTTCATCGACTACCGGTTCATCCGAAATGTATTCCACACGCTTTCTATATTGGGTCCATAAGATGGGCCGAGACACGTTATCGTATCACATGATTTGTACCTAGATCGCCGCGGTGAGGAAGGAGTTCCACGCATGAGGGATAACTTTGAGGGCGTGAGTCACGACTTGACATGATTGCTTTATGATGGAATCGTAGTTTGGTTATCATACATGTCTCCCGCTTTATATAGACTATTATGATTTCATTTACGATATTTACGATTTCACATACTTGGTACTTGTTATCGACCTCTTCGGGGATGCGTTCATGCCGCAGTAAAGGTACATCGACCGCCGATCCCCGCTTATAGGATCACATTCGGCGTGTTGGGAAGCTCCGTTCCTTCGAGGCTTATCTTTGTATGTTACCCGAGTCCGTAGGTTCTTGTACATTCGTGGGTATGGCGGCCCCGTCCGTCATAGTTGTTGTCACTTCTTAGAGGTCTGTAGTACCGCCAGGCGTAGTCCGTAAAAAGGATAAGCGTCGGTATTTATGTATATATACCAAGGCAACTGCTTGGTTGGCCTGCTTATTTATCATGTCTCTTAATTCATGTTCATGTTTTTATTTCCGCTGATTTTCTCCGATGATGTATCACTAGGTGCCCGGTAGGCACGATCACGCCCGGATTCGGTCGTGACAAAAGTGGTATCGAGCGATTAGTCCTCGGAAAGTGTCTACGACCGTGTCTAGTAGAGTCTTGATTATCGGTGTTGTGCACCACATCTATAATCGTGAGGCTATAGGACATTTATGATTGGTTTCCATTCTTCTCATTACGAGATCGTGCCTTAGCCAGTGTGATAAGTTGGACCCTCCGACGTATTCCTTTCCTTTACCGATTATGCCTCCGCGTAAGGCAACCCAGCCCGGATGGGCAAGGCAATGAGGAGTCGTTAGTGAGATCTGAGGAGTACGAGGCGCAGCCCTGGCCAAGACGGAGACAAGCCCGACGGCGAAGTTTCGCGACGCCAAAGACCAAAGCGAGTTTAGAGCCGCAGATGGGCTGCCGAGACTACGCACTGAGCCTCGGTCCCACACCGGAGCGGATGAGATGGGTACAAGGAGATGGCCCGCCATCGCCGTGGTCGTGGCCGATATGAGGATAGGCTAGATGCAGCAGCCCGCCCAGAGCACCCGTAGTTCACCCTCGAGCGCATAGCTGAGGCTACGTGACTTTCTCGAGTCAGCCCGCCGATGTTCTATGGATCGAGAGCCGAGGCGACCCTCGTGAGTTTATCCGACAGCTACAATGGATCGTGAGGTGATCGAGTCTCGAGGCAGAGTCGGTGGTATTGGTTCGCATCACCGCGTGATCTGCAGATTGATCGGTTTGATTCGTGAGCTGTCCCGGAAGAGCATGCACTTCCAGCAGATTTGGGACGAGTTCTCGAGGGCATTTCTTGCACATTTCTTGCCTCCGGATGGCGAGGCTCGCCGGCGATTTTTGACGTTGAGGCGGGGCGGGCGACGTTAGAGAGTACAATGTGAGTTCGACTCATTAGCTCGGTATGTTCCCGCTGTGGTAGCCGATATGGAGGGCAGAGTACACCGCTACGCCACCGGGCCGGACGATTACGGCGAGGCTTATACGGGTGTAGCTCTTCACCGGCATGGACATTGCCCGCATGCAAGCTCATGCACTAGGATGTGAGGCACGAGAGGTCGACGGAATGACCGAGATCGCCAGAAGAGGGCGTAACAGCAGGTCCTTTGGTAACTTTCGAGGCGACCGCCTCCAGCTAGCCTAGTTATGTACCTCCGCCAAGACAGAGTGGTCCTCCTCGCCTTGGTGACGCTCAGTGGTATTCGAGCCGGTCGAGCTCCGTGGCTTCCGTTCACGGTATACGTGAGTGCTAGCCACCAGATTCATGTCCCCTCGGTGCACGATGTGGCAAACATCATCCCGGAATGTCGCTTTTTTATCGGGTGCTTGTTTCACTGCGCCGTCGGGCCATGTGACGAGAGATCACTTATAGGAGAGGTACCGGACTTGACGCAGCCTACCGGATCGATGGCGTGTTCATCACCTTCTACTTATGCGCCTGCAGGCGGACTTATGATTAGAGTGAGCAGCTTCAGGTATCTCCTTAACCCTCTAGAGGCTTGTCTGTTTTTATGATATGTTAAGGTGATAAGAGTAATGTTAGTATAGCTTTGTGCTAAAATGTGAATTAGGAACCTGGTTGGGGAAAAAGGGTAAGCCTGGGGGTGAGAAAATGATGAACCTTAGAATATTACAGTTGAGACCTTAGATGTAAGGCCGTCTTGAGTACAAGATTTTGCGAGTGATCCTTGTCAGAGTGCATTTTATGCCTAGAATGTATTGTGTGATAAGTCCCTGGGTTGGGTAAATGAAAGTGGTATCTTTCATGATGTGATTTAGCAAGATTGTTCCGTGTCGGCGAGCAAGAGTTGGCGCGACAGATGGTCGGGTTGGGGCCATGCGGGCCAACCCGCACTGCTTCGGCGTGGGTCACTCTGTGGTCCCGCCAGTGGTAGGGTCACGAGGGTGCTAGGCCCAAGTTTAGTTGACCATCGTATGAGTTCGTGGGTGTGTTCGACGAAGGCAGACCGTGAAGGCCGGAATGGCCTTGGGAAGATTGAGGCTAGTAAGATAACCAAGTTGGAGGTGGTGACTTCGGCGGTCGGAAAGCGTAAACGTTGACGGTGTGGTACGGATACTAGAAAGAGTTCGAGTGTTCGAGAAGGGTACAACGAGATAGGAGAAGTGAACGTGTGTGATCATTTCTTGTAAAGGGAGAAGGTGCGAAGGATGTATATTTTTGACCTCTGATCGCATGCGATCCGGTACCATATGTTGGTCGCCGAGTGGCACTAGAACCTCGCGCAAAGTGACAAAAGTTTGTGATGTTAGAGGTGTTTCCTCGTGGACTTGGATATAAGTATTTTGCGTACGTGTTATTTCGTACCAATTGTGGCGTTGGCAACTTGTTAGAAGAACTTTATCGTTATCCGTCTTGAGAAGGAACATTCGGACGAATGTTTCTAAGGAGGAGAATGTTATACCCGTATTTCCAGTATGTACGTGAGCGCCAGACGTATTATAATTTGAGCCTTAAAGTTGGCTAGTTTCAAATTAGTGCACAACACCCGATTAGAGTCGTTTTAAACGCTTTCCACTTTCGTAGGGAAAATTCCGGCTATGTCATTTCTAATTTTGCGATTTTTCCGAGAGACGAAACATTTTGGACCAACGGGAGGGTGACAAGTGTCACCTCACATTGGAAGCGGCTTGACGCAAACATGGCCATTGGCTCGACGATTTGCTTGAGTGGGAGTAGGTAGGATATTTGTGCAAGTTGGTGTGGTAGATGGATAAGGTGCACATGGCTTAATCCTAGCCCTACACTTGCCTAACACTTGGATGAATCTTGGCCATTGGTTGGCCATTTCTTGACATATAAATACCCCCCCTAACTTGATGAACTTCTTCATCCAAAAATTGTCTAAGTCTTGAAAACCTTTCCCCCTCCCTCTTGCTTGCTCTCGTCCAATAGCCCCTCTCCCCCTTTGAGAAGGCCTTGGCCGAAACCCCTCCCCTCATGGTGCTCCTAAGCCGAGGGGTACCCCCCCTAGCCTAGTGGTTTTCGTATAATACCCCTTTTTATGGTATAGAGATACTCTCCTAGTATTGTTATAATGCCCAAATTACTTTAGCCTTATACCTTGTAGTACTTTCCAAAGTACCCTTTATACGAAAAGCCCAGAAAATACTATTATACTTCCTCACTACAAAAACGAAACCCTAAGTAAATCTTCACCCGTAGTTGAAGTTATAAGTAGAAGTTGGTTAGACTTCTGGGTTGGTTGAGCTGGTCGAGAGCACTGAGTAGAGCTAAACCTTGCTCAGATCGACATATAAACTCGGATAATTTTAGGCTTATCGAGGTAAACATTCTCGACCTTACATTGTAATTGGAAATTACATGTTATAGAGTGTATAGTTAAGTATACTATATATATAGAATGAATAATACTTACGAAATGTCTTCTGACTTAAGCTGAATTTTAAGTTGAACTGGATCAGTAATTACATAGGATCGTAATTACATAGGATCAGACATGAGACTTGTGTAGTATTCTGTGTAGTAGAATTGTACACGTCCGTTAGGCGTGTTAACCCCTCCCCGGTTGGCTTGCAGCCTACCGATAGAGAGAGATTTACGCCGCATGTGGGGGAGGTGTCGAATTTTCTCGTAATATTCTACGCCGATCTAAAGATATTAATAGGCGCCTTGTGGCCTCTATAGGTTGAAATACTACGTGTGGCGCGGTCTACTCCTGGGCCAAGGTGCACCGACGGTTTGAGGTACTTGAGCGCTTTTGCTATTAGTCGATAATCGTCGCGAGGTATGTGAACCTCTTCCTATCTGTTCTAGCATGATATGTGTATAACTATGTAGTACGCAGACGCATACGTGTTTAATATATTTGATTGGTTTGAAACATAAAGTGTTATAACGCTTTATGGGAAGTTGGTTATAACAAATTTTATGTAGGTAAGAAAATGCTTTGTGGTTTCAAAGCGGTAACCGATTTGACTTATAACGGATTTGATGGGTAGTAATAAAGAACTTGAAGTGTTTCAAAAGACCTTTTGAAAGAAGAGTAATACTTGGCTTTGAAAACATAAGAGTTGTACTAGCTTTATGGGAAGTTAGGTATAACGTCTTAAGAACGATAAAGAAGAATGGTTTCTCGATTTTTAGAAGATAAGAGACTTGACTTAATGGTATTGATATGAATTTTGTTAAAAGTGTGAAACCTCATTCGTGAGTAATGAGTACTTGGTTTTAAAAGGAATAATGTTTTACCGATTTGGAAATCGAATGAGTATCGACAAACCACCGCAGCGTTAATAAAGGAAAATGTATTGAATAATGAAGTATGGTATTAAAACCGTAGAAACCTCCATCCGCATAGAAGCTAAGATGAGACAAAATGATATTACATTTCCTAGATCATGGTCGCTTAATAAGATTGATTATAAACAAGAATAACCTACTCACATATAAGACATATGTTTCTCAAACGCTTAAAGGAGAATTATGTTAAAACTATGAACTACGAACCCTTTTCTAAAATGAGAAACTTGAGCATTTGAAATTAGGCAAACTCAACGTTTGGAAAATAAGATTGTTACTTGATTTTTACAAAGGAAAGCATTTTGGTTTACTTCACAATGTTAGTCACTCTAATTCTATACTACGTATCGGGTGACCTTTGTAAAAGAAATGGATCTAAAAAAAAAGGAATTTAACGTACGTAGTACTTTAGGGTTAAAATCCGGATTTTGACATAAAATGAAAGTACCTTGAGTTGTGTGTAACTTGCTTATGCTTGTTGTTATGAAACTTGACCATGTTACGTGTGATAGCCTCGTTGTGCAAAGATCGTGTTCTACTCGACTACCGGCTCATCCGAATGTATTTCACTTGACTACGGTTCATCCGAATGTATTTCACTTGATTACCGGCTCATCCGGAATGTATTTCACTCGACTACCGGTTCATCCGAATGTATTTCACTTGACTACCGGCTCATCCGGAATGTATTTCATCGACTACCGTTCATCCGGAATGTATTCCACACGCTTTCTATATCGGGTCCATAAGATGGGCCGAGACACATATACGTATCACATGATTTGTACCTAGATCGCTAGCGGTGAGGAAGGAGTTCCACGCATGAGGGATAACTTTGAGGCGTGAGTCCTCGACTTGACATGATCGCTTTATGATGTGAATCGTAGTTTGGTTATCATACATGTCTCCCGCTTTATATAGACTATTATGATTTCATTTACGTGATTTACGCTTTCACATACTTGGTACTGTTGCCAGATCGACTTCGGGGCCGCTCATGCCGCAGTAAAGGTACATCGATCGCCGATCCCCGCCATAGGATCTCATTCAGCGTGTTGGGAAGCTCCGCTCTTCTGAGGCTTATCTTTGTATGTTACCCGAGTCCAGTAGGTTCTTGTACATTCGTGGTATGGCGGGCCCCGCCCCGCCATAGTTGTTGTCACTTCTGCAGGTCCGTAGTACCGCAGGCGTAGTCCGTAAAAAGGATAACCGTCGGTATTTATGTATATATACCAAGGCAAATCGCTGGTTGGCCTGCTTATTTATCATGTCTCTTAATTCATGTTCATGTTTTTATTTCCGCTGATTTTCTCGATGATGTATCACTAGGTGCCCGGTAGGCACGACCACGCCCGGATTCGGTCGTGACAAAAGTGGTATCGAGCGCTTAGTCCTCGGAAAGTGTCTACGCATCCGTGTCTAGTAGAATCTTGATTATCGGTGTGTTGTGCACCACATCTATAATCGTGAGGCTATAGGACATTTAGGATTGGTTTCATTCTTCTCATTCCGAGATCGTGCCTTAGCCGCGTGTGATAAGTTGGACCCTCCGACGTATTCCTTTCCTTTACCGCTTATGCCTCCGCGTAGGCAACCTGTGCCCGGATGGGCAAGGCAATGAGGAGTTAGTGAGATACAGAGGAGTACGAGGGCGCAGCCCTGGCCAAGACGGAGACAAGCCCGACGGCGAAGTTTCGCGACGCCACAAAGACCAAAGAGAGTGTAGAGCCGCAGCAGCTGGTCGCCGAGACTACAAGACTGAGCCTCGGTCCCACACCTAGAGCGGATGAGATGGGGTACAAGGAGATGGCGCCATCGCCGTGGTCGTGGGCCGATATGAGGATAGGCTAGACGCAGCAATTCCACCCAAAGAGCACCCGTAGTTCACCCCGAGCGCATACTGAGGCTACGTGACTTTCTCGAGTTGTAGCCCGCCGTTGTTCTATGGATCGAGCCGAGGACGACCTCGTGAGTTTATCCGACAGCTACACGGATCATGAGGGTGATCGAGTCTCGCAGGCGTAGTCGGTGGTATTGGTTCGCATCACCGCGTGATCCGCAGCTGATCGTTTGATTCGCGGAGCCGCCCCGGAAGAGCATGCACTTCCAGCAGATTTGGGACGAAGTTCTCGAGGCATTTCTTGCACATTTCTTGCCTCCACAGATGGCGAGGGCTCGGCCGACAAATTTTGACGCTGAGGCAGACGCGACGGTTAGAGAGTACAATGTGGAGTTCGACTCATTAGCTCGGTATGTTCCCGCTGTAGCCGATATGGAGGACAGAGTACACCGCTACGCCACCGGCCGACGATTACTCGCGAGGCTTGTACGGTGTAGCTCTTCACCGCATGGACATTGCCCGCATGCAAGCTCATGCACTAGGATGCGAGGCACGAGAGGTCGACGAATGGCCGAGATCGCCAGTAAGAGGCCGAAGCGCAGGTCCTTTGGTAACTTTCGAGGCGGACCGCCTCAGTAGTAGGCCAGTTATGTACCTCCGCCAGTACAGAGTGGTCCTCCTCGCCTTCGTGGACGCTCAGGTATTCGAGCTGGTCGAGCTCCGTGGCTTCCGTTCACTGGTATACGTGAGTGCTAGCCACCAGATTCATGTCCCTCAGTGCACGATGTGGCAAACATCATCCCGGGAATGTCGTTTTTTATCGGTGCTTGTTTCACTGCGCGCCGTGGCCATGTGATGAGAGATCAGACTTATAGAGAGGTACCGGCAGCTTGGCGCAGCCTTACGGATCGATGGCGTGTTCATCACCTTTCATAGCATACTGGCAGGCGCACTTATGATTAGAGTGGAGCGGTAGCTTCGTGTATATCCTTAACCTCTAGAGGCTTGTATGTTTTGATGTTATGTTAATGTGTTAAGTGTTATGTTCGATAGCTTTGTGCTAAAATGTGATTTAGGAACCCGGTTGGGGAAAAGTGGTAAGCACGGGGTGAGAAAATGATGAACCTTAGAATATTACGCTTGAGACCTTAGATGTAAGGCCGTCTTGAGTACAAGATTTTGCGAGTGATCCTTGTCGAGTGCATTTTATGCCTAGAATGTATTGTGTGATAAGTCCTGGTTGGGTAAATGAAAGTGGTATCTTTCATGATGTGATTTAGCAAGATTGTTCCGTGTCGGCGAGCAAGAGTTGGCGCGACAATGGTCGGGTTGGGGCCATGTTGCGCCAACCCGCACTGCTTCGGCGCTGGGTCACTCTAGATGGTCCCGCCAGTGGTAGGTCACGAGGGTGCTAGGCCCAAGTTTAGTTGACCATCGTATGAGTTCGTGGGTGTGTTCGACCGTGTAAGAGCGTGAAGGCCGGAATGGCCTTAAGGAAGATTGAGGCTAGTAAGATAACCAAGTTGAGGTGGTGACTTCGGCGGTCGGAAAACGTAAACGTTGACGGTGTGGTACGGATACTAGAAAGAGTTCGAGTGTTCGAGAAGGGTACAACGAGATAGGGAGAAGTGAACGTGTGATCATTTCTTGTAAAGGGAGAAGGTGCGAAGGATGTATATTTTTGACCTCGTGGATCGATGCGATCCGCACCATATGTTGGTCGCGGAGTGACACTAGAACCTCGCGTAAAGTGACAAAAGTTTGTGATGTTAGAGGTGTTTCCTCGTGGACTTGGATATAAGTATTTTGCGTGCATGTGTTATTTCGTGACCAATTGTGGCGTTGGCAACTTGTTAGAAGAACTTTATCGTTATCCGTCTTGAGAAGGAACATTCGGGACGAATGTTTCTAAGGAGGGGAGAATGTTATACCCCGTATTTCCAGAGTATGTACGTGAGCGCGTACGTATTATAATTTGAGCCTTAAAGTTGGCTAGTTTCGAAATTAGTGCACAACACCCGATTAGAGTCGTTTTCTGACGAAACGTTTCCACAGCTTTCGTAGGGAAAATTCCGGCTATGTCATTTCTAATTTTTGCGGATTTTTCCGAGAGACGAAACATTTTGGACCAAACGGAGGCGACAAGTGTCACCTCACATTGAAGGGCTTGACGGCAAACATGGCCATTGGCTCGACGATTTGCTTGAGTGGGAGTAGGTAGGATATTTGTGCAAGTTGGTGTGGTAGATGGATAAGGTGCACATGGCTTAATCCTAGCCCTACACTTGCCTAACACTTGGATGAATCTTGGCCATTGGTTGGCCATTTCTTGACCTATAAATACCCCCCTAACTTGATGAACTTCTTCATCCAAAAATTGCCTAAGTCTTGAAAACCTTTCCCCCTCCCTCTTGCTTGCTCTCGTCCAATAGCCCCTCTCCCCCCTTTGAGAAGGCCTTGGCCGAAACCCCCTCCCCCCCTTTGTGGTGCCCTAAGCCGAGGGGTACCCCCCCCTAGCCTAGTGGTTTTCGTATAATACCCCTTTTTATGGTATAGAGATACTCTCCTAGTATTGTTATAATGCCCAAATTACTTTAGCCTTATACCTTGTAGTACTTTCCAAAGTACCCTTTATACGAAAAGCCCAGAAAATACTATTATACTTCCCTCAGTCACAAAAACGAAACCCTAAGTAAATCTTCACCCGTAGTTGAAGTTATAAGTAGAAGTTGGTTAGGACTTCTAAGGGTTGGTTGGAGCGGGTCGGAGCGCACGGAGTAGGAGCTAAACCTTGCTCAGGATCGACATATAAACTCGGATAATTTTGGGCTTATCGAGGTAAACATTCTTGACCTTCTGTTGTAATTGGAAATTACATGTTATAGGAGTGTATAGTTAAGTATACTATATATATAGAACTGAATAATACTTACGGCAATGTCTTGCGACTTAAGCCTGAATTTTAAGAAGTGAACTGGACTGTAATTACATAGGACTGTATTACAGTAGACTTGTGTAGTATTGCTGTGTAGTAGAATTGTACACGCCCAGGTTAGATGTTAACCCCCGGTTGGCTTCAGCCGCCTCGATAGAGGAGAGATTTACGCTGTCATGTGGGGAGGTCGCCGAATTTTCAGTAATATTCTACGCCGATCTAAAGATATTAATAGCGCCTGTGGCCTCTATAGGTTGAAATACTACGTGTGGCGCGGCTACTTGGCTTAAGGTGCAAATGACGGTTTGAGGTACTTGAGCGCTTTGCTATTAGTCGATAATCGTCGCGAGGTATGTGAACCTCTTCCTATCTGTTCTAGCATGATATGTGTATAACTATGTAGTACGGCAGACGCATACGTGTTTAATATATTTGATTGGTTTGAAACATAAAGTGTTATAACGGCTTTATGGGAAGTTGGTTATAACAACTTTATGTAGGTAAGAAAATGCTTTGTGGTTTCAAAGGGTAACTGATTTGACTTATAACGGATTTGATGGGTAGTAATAAAGAACTTGAAGTGTTTCAAAAGACCTTTTGAAAGAAGAGTAATACTTGGCTTTGAAAACATAAGAGTTGTACTAGCTTTATGGGAAGTTAGGTATAACGTCTTAAGAACGATAAAGAAGAATGGTTTACTGATTTTTAGAAGATAAGAGACTTGACTTAATGGTATTGATATGAATTTTGTTAAAAGTGTGAAACCTCATTCGTGAGTAATGAGTACTTGGTTTTAAAAGGAATAATGTTTCCGATTTGAAATCGAATAAGTATCGACAAACCACTGCAGCGTTAATAAAGGAAAATGTATTGAATAATGAAGTATGGTATTAAAACCAGTAGAAACCTCCATCTGCATAGAAGCTAAGATGAGACAAAATGATATTACATTTCCTAGATCATGGTTGCTTAATAAGATTGATTATAAACAAGAATAACCTACTCACATATAAGACATATGTTTCTCGAAACGTTTAAATGAGAATTATGTTAAAACTATGAACTACGAACCCTTTTCTAAAATGAGAAACTTGAGCATTTGAAATTAGGCAAACTTGAACGTTTGGAAAATAAGATTGTTACTTGATTTTTACCAAGGAAAGCATTTTGGTTTACTTCACAATGTTAGTCACTCTAATTCTATACTACGGGTATCGGGTGACCTTTGTAAAAGAAATGGATCTAAAAAAAAAAGGAATTTAACGTACGTAGTACTTTAGGGTTAAAATCCGGACTTTGACATAAAATGAAAGTACCTTGAGTTGTGTGTAACTTGCTTATGCTTGTTGTTATGAAACTTGACCATGTTACGTGTGATAGCCTCGTTGTGCAAGTACTGTGTTCTACTCGACTACCGGTTCATCCGGGAATATATTTCACATGACTACCGGTTCATCCGGGAATGTATTTCACTTGATTACCGGTTCATCCGGGAATGTATTTCACTCGACTACCGGTTCATCCGGGAATGTATTTCACTTGACTACCGGTTCATCCGGGAATGTATTTCACTCGACTACCGGTTCATCCGGGAATGTATTCCACACGTTTCTATATTGGGTCCATAAGATGGGCCGAGACACGTTATACGTATCACATGATTTGTACCTAGATCGCCAGCGGGAAGGAGTTCCACGGGCATGAGGGATAACTTTGAGGGCGTGAGTCCCTGACTTGACATGACTGCTTTTATGATGTGAACTGTAGTTTGGTTATCATACATGTCTCCTGCTTTATATAGACTATTATGATTTCATTTACAGTATTTTACAGTTTCACATACTTGGTACCTGTTATCGACCTCCTTCGGGCCGCTCATGCCGCAGGTAAGGTACATCGACTGTCGATCCCCGCTTATAGGATCACATTCAGCGTGTTGGGAAGCTCCGTTCCTTCGGAGGCTTATCTTTGGTATGTTACCCTGAGTCTGTAGGTTCTTGTACATTCAGGGGTATGGCGGGGCCCTGTCCCGTCATAGTTGTTGTCACTTAGAGGTCTGTAGTACTGTTGTGGGGCGTAGTCCGTAAAAGGATAACGTCGGTATTTATGTATATATACTGAAGGCAACTGTTTTGGTTGGCCTGTTTATTTATCATGTCTCTTAATTCATGTTCATGTTTTTATTTCCGCTGATTTTCTCGGATGATGTATCACTAGGGGGCCCGGTAGGCACGACCACGCCCGGATTCGGTCGTGACAAAAGTGGTATCGAGCGCTTAGTCCTCGGAAAGTGTCTACGCACCGGTTCAGTAGAGTCTTGATTATCGGTGTGTTGTGCACCACATCTATAATCAGGTGGCTATAGGACCTTTAGGCTTGGTGTCCATTCTTCTCATTCTGAGATCGTGCCTTAGAGCTGTGTGATAAGTTGGACCCCTCTGACGTATTCCTTTCCTTTACCAGTTATGCCTCCGCGTAAGGCAACCTGAGCCCGGATGGGCAAGGCAAATGAGGGAGTCGTTAGTGAGATACAGAGGAGTACGAGGCGCAGCCCTGGCCAAGACGGAGATGCTTCCGACGGCGAAGTTTCGCGACGCCGCCAAAGACCAAAGAGTTTAGAGCGCAGCAGTGGGTCGCCGAGACTATAGTACTGAGCCTCCTGGCCCCACACCGGAGCAGATGAGATGGGGTACAAGGAGATGGCGCCATCGCCGTGGTCGTGGGCCGATATGAGGATAGGCTAGATACGCAGTTCCGGCCCAGAGCACCCGTAGTTCACCCCCGAGCGCATGGTTTGAGGCTACGTGACTTTCTCGAGTCAGAGCCCGCGATGTTCTATGGATCGAGAGCCGAGGACGACCTCGTGAGTTTATCCGACAGCCTACGGATCATGAGGTGATCGAGTCTCAGGCGTAGTCGGTGGTATTGGGTTCGCATCACCGCGTGATCTCGCAGCTTGGATCGGTTTGATTCGTGAGCCGCCCCGGAAGAGCATGCACTTCCAGCAGCTTTGGGGACGAGTTCTCGAGGCATTTCTTGCACATTTCTTGCCTCCACAGATGAGAGGCTCGCCGGCAGATTTTTGACGCTGAGGCAGTGACGCGACGGTTAGAGAGTACAATGTGGAGTTCGACTCATTAGCTCGGTATGTTCCCGCCGTGGTAGCCGATATGGAGGACGAGTACACCGCCACGCCACCGGCCGACGATTACTTGGCAGAGGCTTGTACGGTGTAGCTCTTCACCGCATGGACATTGCCCGCACGCAAGCTCATGCACTAGGATGTGAGGCACGGAGAGGTCGACGAATGACCGAGATCGCAGAAGAGGCCGAGCAGCAGGTCCTTTGGTAACTTTCGAGGCGGACCGCCTCAGAAGAGCCTAGTTATGTACCTCCGCCAGTACATAGTGGTCCTCCTCAGTCTTCAGGACGTTCAGGGTATTCGGGAGCTGGTCAGAGCTCCAGGGCTTCTGGTTCACAGGTATACGTGAGTGCTAGCTAGCCAGATTCACGCCCCTCGGTGCACGATGTGGCAAACATCATCCCGGAATGTCGTTTTTATCGGTGCTTGTTTCACTGCGCCGCCGTACGTGTGACGAGATCAGTACTTATAGAGAGGTACCGGCAGCTTGGCGCACTCACGGATCGATGGCGTGTTCATCACCTTCTACATGCTACGGCAGGCGGACTTATGATTAGAGTGAGCGGTAGCTTCAGTATATCCTTAACCCTCAGAGGCTTGTATGTTTTGATGTTATGTTAATGTGTTAAGTGTTATGTTCGGATAGCTTTGTGCTAAAATGTGATTTAGGAACCCGTTGGGGAAAGGGTAAGCACGGGGTGAGAAAATGATGAACCTTAGAATATTACAGTTGAGACCTTAGATGTAAGGCCGTCTTGAGTACAAGATTTTGCGAGTGATCCTTGTCAGAGTGCATTTTATGCCTAGAATGTATTGTGTGATAAGTCCCTGGGTTGGGTAAATGAAAGTGGTATCTTTCATGATGTGATTTAGCAAGATTGTTCCGTGTCGGCGAGCAAGAGTTGGCGCGACGATGGTCGGGTTGGGGCTATGTTGCGCCAACCCGCACTGCTTCGGCGCTGGGTCACCTGAGTGGTCCCGCCAGGTGGTAGGGTCACGAGGGTGCTAGGCCCAAGTTTAGTTGACCATCGTATGAGTTCGTGGGTGTGTTCGACCAGAAGCAGATCGTGAAGGCCGGGAATGGCCTTAAGGAAGATTGAGGCTAGTAAGATAACCAAGTCGAGGTGGTGACTTCGGCGGTCGGAAAACGTAAACGCTGAAAGTGTGGTACGGATACTAGAAAGAGTTCGAGTGTTCGAGAAGGGTACAACGAGATGGGAGAAGTGAACGTGTGTGATCATTTCTTGTAAAGGAGAAGGTGCGAAGGATGTATATTTTTGACCTCGTGGATCGCATGCACCGGCACCATATGTTGGTCGCCGAGTGACACTAGAACCTCGCGCAAAGTGACAAAAGTTTGTGATGTTAGAGGTGTTTCCTCGTGGACTTGATATAAGTATTTTGCGCATGTGTTATTTCGTAGCCACTTCAGGCGTTGGCAACTTGTTAGAAGAACTTTATCGTTATCCGTCTTGAGAAGGAACATTCGGGACGAATGTTTCTAAGGAGGGGAGAATGTTATACCCCGTATTTCCAGAGTATGTACGTGAGCGCGTACGTATTATAATTTGAGCCTTAAAGTTGGCTAGTTTCGAAATTAGTGCACACCACCCGACAGAGTCGCTTTACGACGTAAACGCTTCCACGACTTTCGTAGGGAAAATTCGCTATGTCATTTCTAATTTTTATGGATTTTTCCGAGAGACGAAACATTTTGGACCAACGGAGGGTGACAAGTGTCACCTCACATTGAAGGGCTTGACGGCAAACATGGCCATTGGCTCGACGACGGTTTGCTTGAGTGGGAGTAGGTAGGATATTTGTGCAAGTTGGTGTGGTAGATGGATAAGGTGCACATGGCTTAATCCTAGCCCTACACTTGCCTAACACTTGGATGAATCTTGGCCATTGGTTGGCCATTTCTTGACCTATAAATACCCCCCTAACTTGATGAACTTCTTCATCCAAAAATTGCCTAAGTCTTGAAAACCTTTCCCCCTCCCTCTTGCTTGCTCTCGTCCAATAGCCCCTCTCCCCCCTTTGAGAAGGCCTTGGCCGAAACCCCCTCCCCCCCCTTTGTGGTGCCCTAAGCCGAGGGGTACCCCCCCTAGCCTAGTGGTTTTCGTATAATACCCCTTTTTATGGTATAGAGATACTCTCCTAGTATTGTTATAATGCCCAAATTACTTTAGCCTTATACCTTGTAGTACTTTCCAAAGTACCCTTTATACGAAAAGCCCAGAAAATACTATTATACTTCCCTCAGTCACAAAAACGAAACCCTAAGTAAATCTTCACCCGTAGTTGAAGTTATAAGTAGAAGTTGGTTAGGACTTCTAAGGGTTGGTTGAGCGGCCTGAGCGCACGAGTAGAGCTAAACCTTGCTCAGGATCGACATATAAACTCGGATAATTTTGGGCTTATCGAGGTAAACATTCTTGACCTTCTGTTGTAATTGGAAATTACATGTTATAGGAGTGTATAGTTAAGTATACTATATATATAGAACTGAATAATACTTACGGCAATGTCTTGCGACTTAAGCCTGAATTTTAAGAAGTGAACTGGACTGTAATTACATAGGACTGTATTACAGTAGACTTGTGTAGTATTGCTGTGTAGTAGAATTGTACACGTCCGGTTAGACGTGTTAACCCCCCCCTGGTTGGCTTGGTAGCCGGCCTCGATAGAGGAGGAGATTTACGCTGCATGTGGGAGTCTTGCCGAATTTTCTGTAGAATATTCTACGTCGGGATCTAAAGATATTAATAGGCGCCTTGTGGCCTCTATAGGTTGAAATACTACGTGTGGCGCGGTCTACTCGGCTTAAGGTGCAGCCGACGGTTTGAGGTACTTGGAGCGTTTTGCTATTAGTCGATAATCGTCGCGAGGTATGTGAACCTCTTCCTATCTGTTCTAGCATGATATGTGTATAACTATGTAGTACGGTAGACGTACATGTGTTTAATATATTTGATTGGTTTGAAACATAAAGTGTTATAACGGCTTTATGGGAAGTTGGTTATAACAGCTTTATGTAGGTAAGAAAATGCTTTGTGGTTTCAAAGGGTAACTGATTTGACTTATAACGGATTTGATGGGTAGTAATAAAGAACTTGAAGTGTTTCAAAAGACCTTTTGAAAGAAGAGTAATACTTGGCTTTGAAAACATAAGAGTTGTACTAGCTTTATGGGAAGTTAGGTATAACGTCTTAAGAACGATAAAGAAGAATGGTTTACTGATTTTTAGAAGATAAGAGACTTGACTTAATGGTATTGATATGAATTTTGTTAAAAGTGTGAAACCTCATTCGTGAGTAATGAGTACTTGGTTTTAAAAGGAATAATGTTTTACTGATTTCTGAAATCAGAATGAGTATCGACAAACCACTGCAGCGTTAATAAAGGAAAATGTATTGAATAATGAAGTATGGTATTAAAACCAGTAGAAACCTCCATCTGCATAGAAGCTAAGATGAGACAAAATGATATTACATTTCCTAGATCATGGTCGCTTAATAAGATTGATTATAAACAAGAATAACCTACTCACATATAAGACATATGTTTCTCAAACGCTTTAAAGGAGAATTATGTTAAAACTATGAACTACTTAACCCTTTTCTAAAATGAGAAACTTGAGCATTTGAAATTAGGCAAACTTGAACGCTTTGGAAAATAAGATTGTTACTTGATTTTTACCAAGGAAAGCATTTTGGTTTACTTCACAATGTTAGTCACTCTAATTCTATACTACGGTATCGTGACCTTTGTAAAAGAAATGGATCTAAAAAAAGGAATTTAACGACGTAGTACTTTAGGTTAAAATCGGACTTTGACATAAAATGAAAGTACCTTGAGTTGTGTGTAACTTGCTTATGCTTGTTGTTATGAAACTTGACCATGTTACGTGTGATAGCCTCGGTGTGCAAGTACCGTGGTTCTACTCGACTACCGGCTCATCCGAATGTATTTCACTTGACTACCGTTCATCCGAATGTATTTCACTTGATTACGGTTCATCCGGAATGTATTTCACTCGACTACGGTTCATCCGGAATGTATTTCACTTGACTACCGGTTCATCCGGAATGTATTTCATCGACTACCGTTCATCCGGAATGTATTCCACACGCTTCTATATTGGGTCCATAAGATGGGCCGAGACCGTTATACGTATCACATGATTTGTACCTAGATCACGGCGGTGAGGAAGGAGTTCCACGTACAGGGATAACTTTGAGGCGTGAGTCCTCGACTTGACATGATCGCTTATGATGTGAATCAGAGTTTGGTTATCATACATGTCTCTCGCTTTATATAGACTATTATGATTTCATTTACTGATTTTACGCTTCACATACTTGGTACTGTTGTGATCGACTCTCCTTCGGGCCGCGTTCATGCCGCAGTAAAGGTACATCGATCGCCGATCCCCGCTTATAGGATCACATTCGGGCCGTTGGGAAGCTCCGTTCTTCGAGGCTTATCTTTGGTATGTTACCAGTCCGTAGGTTCTTGTACATTCGTGGTATGGCGGGCCTGTCCCGCCATAGTTGTTGTCACTTCTGCAGGTCCGTAGTATCGCTGTGGCGTAGTCCGTAAAAAGGATAACTGTCGTATTTATGTATATATACCAAGGCAATCGCTTTGGCCTGTTTATTTATCATGTCTCTTAATTCATGTTCATGTTTTTATTTCCGCTGATTTTCTCTGATGATGTATCACTAGGGTGCCCGGGGTAAGGCACCAGTCACGGGCCCGGGATTCGGGTCGTGACAAAAACATCATTTGAAAACTCAATAAAATCATTAAATGAACTTTTTACTAGAAGGTCAAAGACACTTCTCATGACACATATAGGAATTAAACTGTGTAAAAATTATGTACGTCCACCGTATGTTCATTTCATATAAATCATGCCAAAAGAAGAAAGGATAGTTTCACATACCTTATCGGCTACCAACACGACAAGTAGAATACGCCTCAAGTAGTACTTCAACCTATAATAACGATAACACATCTATCAACTTCATGCTTACTAGTGTAGGTCAAATACCAAGTAATGGTTCTCCTTTCATATAAAAATTTGGGCAGCACTTCCCCTAATTATACAAACATTTCCACCTTACAATTAAGGCCAAGAACATCAATAACCAAGCACCACTTAAGGTCACAACCAAAACAACAACCAAGGTGGATTTCACACCTACTTCACATGTTAATCTGGCCTCTTAATCCATATAAAAATATTCCACTAAAACAGTCCATACTTCAACAACAACGAGGGTGAAATGTGAAGTTTTTCTACACCTTTCTACACCATTATTCCTTTAGGATATACGTTAGCAACTTACCACATTAAACATGCATAATTGTAACTAAATTTTCAGCATTATAACACCACAAAACAGACCCTAAAACAGCACAACAACGTCCCACAGTTTCATGTAGTTCTCGGCCACAACCACTACCAAATCCTTTTCCATAACTCCTTAAAATCCAATTCATAATTCAACACTTTCATATAAACCATTTCAACTTTAAACAACAAGATTTCCTTCAATCTAACATGTAATAAGTGACGATAATAACAATAACAACCAACGAATCCAATATAACAAAATTGTCCACAATTCGGCTAACATGCCAAAACTGTGACATGCACTTCTTATTATCCATTTTACTGAACAAAAGTTCATCTCTTAACTATAACATCATGTAACTTCCAATTAATTTAAGAGGAAGAAGAATCTTACCTTAATCTTATGCCAAAATAGTCCACAATACACGACACACTACTTCACTTTAGCACCACTTCTACACGTTTCAATAACACAAACGTATCCTCTACAAGCTTATAACCATCTTGATTTCATGTTCTCCTTCCATAAATTTCATTCCAAGCTTAGGGTTTCAAAGAAATATTTTTGGCCAAAACCGTGACCACTTGTTATGGAGAGTTAACCTTGCTTAGAACTTGGTTAAGGAACTTAATCTTGTTCTTCACTTTGGCTATGGTTCGAAACTTATAGGAGAAGAGAAGGGAGAAGATGGTTTGAAGGATGAAGATGTTTGTGATCCAAGTCTTGCAAGACTTGTATCTATAAGGTGTATATTGCACAAGTGGAGGGGGACCCAAGTAGGCCCACTTGTCCACTTGTCACAAACTATCTTCCACACTTAGCAAATTTTCTGAAATTCCGCAGAGGCACCGTGGTCCTGCACAATGGCACTGCGGTGCCGAAAGTACTGCGACTCTCAGTAGTTATGGCATCGCGGTCCTGCCCTCCGAAACCGCGGTGCTGCAGTCCTTCGCCCCGATCTGCCAACTTTCGTACTTTATGTTTTGGGAGCTCCTTTTTTTGCCTTTTCTGCCCACACTCCATTGAAACGAATTCAATACTAGTACTACATCACGTCGTCACATTTATTTGTATCCAAAATTATTCCTTATAAAAAATATGAATATACTTTTCCTTCCAACATTCAAACCTTATATCCTAACTTACGTTCTTATTTCATTGCCATGAAATTACGGGGTGTAACATTCTTCCCCCCTTAGAAACATTCGTCCCCGAATGTTCATAATAGGTATCAAACTATACAAATTTCGGTATAGTCTCCTTTAACCATACCTATCATCCTATACTCAGCAACACAAAGATGTCTCACATGGCCACAATATACACATAGTCTCATTCATCAATCAAAGTAGTCAAATAGGGAATCGAGTTACCTGTAACAACATCCGGTGACGCCTCTTGATCGAGTCTACTGGTCAAGGCCTAAATGCGGTTTGAAGGACCGCCAGAGCTAGAAACTCCGCCACGACTACTACCACGGTCTACTGGCAGGTGGACACCCTGCCCTGCGGGGCGCATAGCTATAGAAGGTGATGAACCAGTAACTGATCCAGTAGGCTGAGTCATCCCACCTGTACCACCTCTATACGGGCATTCTCTTATCACATGGCCTTGACGGCCGCAAGAATAACAGGCACCTGTAGCAAAATGGCATTCCCTAAAATGGGACCTACCACACCGAGAATACTGAGGCAAAGGTGACCTCGACTGAATAACCCCGTGAACTCGGCCCTAAGCTCGCCACCTCGAATACCCCGAGTGGTCAAACCTTCGCTCAGATCGCGAGGTACACTCTGTGCTGGCTGTGAATAATATCCAACTTGCTACTGAGGCTGCCCGCCTCGAAACTTACCAAAATATCCAGTCGACCTAGCCCTCTTATGCTGACTTCTGTCATGCTCTCTATCTGGTTAATGCCCTATGCGTCTGCCCTCAATCCCCTGTGCATATGCCTGTATCCGGGCAATATCCATTCCTGGCTGAAGAGCCACTGCCAAACACCCATCAGTCAAGTAGCGGTTGAGTCCCATCACATAGCGATGAACTCTATCGACCATGTCAGCCACAATCGTAGGCGCATACCTAGACAATGAATCAAACTCCAGGCTATACTCGCGAATGGTCCTGCCATTCTGCCGCAACTGTAGGAATCTGTCAACTCTAGCCCTTCTTATCTCTGGAGGCAAGAAGTGACCAAGGAATGCCTCTGTAAACTCATTACATGTAGCTGGAGGAACATCCTCTCCTCTCGACAACTCTCATGACTCATACCAGTTATTAGTCGTATCCCACATCCTATACGATGCCAACTCCACGCACTCGCCTTGAAGCCCTCGACACCCTCATCAGACGTGCATCCGCTTGATGAACTCGCGGTCATCCTCGAGCTGTGACCCGAAAAACTCTGGAGGGTTACAATTAAGGAAATCACGAACCCTCAAACCGCCGGACCTGTGGTCAACTCGCCGCCTCGCTTGCGCTCGCCTACCATCAATCTAGTCGCAAGAAATCGCATCTCTCATGACCTCTCTCGCCTCGGCCGAGAAACTGGAGGCTCAGGTATCGGAACCTCTGGAGCTGCTCTAAGATCCTCTGGTGATGTCAGTGTAACTGAGCTCGCCGACTGGCGTACAATCTCATGCATAGACTGGGCATGTGCCCTAGTAACTCTCTGAGTCTGACTAGTAGCTCCTGCTACTGATTTGCCCTTCTGGGCCACTGTAGCTTTCCTCTGAGGCATAGCTGTAGCACAATATTACGTTAGAGAGGGGAATTCTCCTAATAACATAGCTCTATCACACGATCTATGAGGTGAACGAATATAAACCACTCATAAATGTAATGTAGCCTCCTGTTTATGGGTGTGGTGCACAACACACCAATAACCAAGACTCTACTGCACACGGTCTGTAGACATTCCGAGGACTAACTGCTCTGATACCACTTTTGTCACGACCCGAACCGATGGGCCGCGACTGGTTCCCTACCTGGGCACCCTTCTACCCAAACATCTCATATAACCAGCGGAAGCTTAAGAACAATTCATAATCATATAACAAAGGGATCCTGTCCCCTGAACTGTAATAACAAACTCTTAATATAAAACAGGCGAGCCGACAAGGCTGTAACTGTACATAGAAATATCCAAACGAACTACAATTGTACATGTCCAACCAACACATGACTACAGACCTCTAAGAGTAAGACAGTAACTATGACGGGACAAGGCCCCGCTGTACCCCTGAATATACATAAGTCATAATGGAAGTCCTGTACCAAAATGACTAGGCTCCGGAACAATGGAGCTATCCCAAAACGCTGAGCAATGATCATAAGCTCGCAGATCACCAAACGGAGTACCTATACTTGCGGGCATGAACGCAACCCCTCGAAGGGGGTCAGTACAACAAGGTACCAAGTATGTAAACATAAAGTACATTAAATAAGATCATAACTGGCTAAAAGATGACAGGGACAAGTATGAAAATCAAATACCAGATCCAACTGTGCCATATAAACTAGAGCCAACTGTACCTTTTTTAAAAATGTGAGAGTCATATCAAAATCACGAATGTTTTGTCACGACCCGACCTCGGGCCCGCGACTGGTGCCTTACCCCGGGCACCCTAGTGATACAACATCAGAGAAAATCAGCGGAAATAAAAACTTAAACATGAACAAGACATAAAATAAGCGATAGGCTAACCAAAACGGTTACCTTCCTGTATATATAAATCAAAATTGAACAGTTAAATCCCTTACAACCCTTCCCACAACGGATTATGCACTTACGAATTTTATAACAACTATGACTCGACAGGCCCCGCCATACCCCGAATGTACAAGAACCTACAAACTCAGTGGAATCATACCAAAAGATAAGCCTCCGAGAAACGAGCTTCCTAAAATGCCGAACTGATCCTATGAGCGAGGATCAACAACCGGTGTACCTCTACTGCGCATGAACACACTCGAAGGAGGTCGATAACAGTACCAAGTATGTGAAATAAAAATATCAGAAATGAAATCATAATAGTCTATATAAAACAGAGACATGTATGATAACCAAACTACGCTCACAATATATATTAGCAAATATGTCAAGTCGTGACTCACGCCAGAAAGTCATCACTCAAATATAACCCGAATTTAACTCAAGACAACGGCCGCATGCCCCGACATCTTACCTCGGTATAAGCATGGCCATGGAACCATCCTAATGGAAGAATACCCGTGGGCAACCCATCGTGTCAGTATGTCCAAAGGAAATAACAAGATAACAATCATAATGGAAACATACTCGTGGGCCACCCATCGTGTCAGTATGTCCAAAGCAAATAACAGAATAACACTCCTAATGGAAGCATACCCGTGGGCCACCCATCGTGTCAGTATGTCCAAAAGGAAATAACAAGATAACACTCATAGTGGAAGCATACTCGTGGGCCACCCATCGTGTCAGTATGTCCAAAGCAAATAACAGAATAACACTCCTAATGGAAGATACCGTGGCCACCCATCGTGGTCGGATGTCCAAAAGGATCGATATAGTGGAAGCATTGTTATACCCGTAGTTCCGTGGTATATAGGTGAGGATGCATGCGAGAATACGTGTAAATTTTGGAAAGAAAGAAAGATGTGATTTTTCGACGGAAAAGTTTCCGGGTTTTGTGAAGGAAAAAGGTTCGTTAATGGGAATTGGATTCCCAGATTTGGTATTCGGACTTCTTATAATATTTGAGAATTATGGAATTTTATTTCCGGAAATGGTGAAATTTACGGTTTTGTGGGGCCCGCTTAGTTTTTGAGATTTTGGCCTTTATGGATATTTTCGGAAGATGAAATATTTTGATTTAATAGGAGGCGACACGTGTCACCCCCCTAGGTGGCCTTGTGGCCGAAATCTTGTGACAAGTGGCCAAGACAAGTGGCCAAGTCTTGCAAGATATTTTGTGTGGACAAGTGGCTTGTGGATCCCACCCACACTTGTCCCCAATCTCAACCACACACTTGCCTTCATCCTAGCCCTTGGTTGTCCTATATATGCACCCTTAGTTGATGAAAACTTCCACACTTAACCATTTCAAGACAAGAAATTCCCTCCCTTCTCCCTTGACCTTGCTCTCGCTGAGCCCATTTCTTGACCTAAATTTGTCCAACAATTCTTAAACTCTCAAGTGTTCTTCCCTAAGGTGTTAGGAAGATTGTGTACCAAGAGTTGGAAAAGATTTCACACCCCTAACCTATTGTTCATGCCTTGGCCGAAACTTACTAGTTGGAAACCCTAAGTGTTCTTCACTTTTTGGAGTTGGTTCTTGAAGAGAAGTTAGTTAGGAGCTTCTATGGGTTGCTTGTAGCGGATTGGAACGGAAAGATTTGGAGCTAAGACTTGCTTGGAGCGACATTAAGTTCTTGGATAATTTTGGGCTATTTGAGGTAGTAAACCTTAACCTCTTTGTGAATTGGTCATTATACATATATTATAAGTATATTATGGAGTATATAAAATATGGAGTAAAGTTTGGAAAAGTTGGATCTTGTTAACTTGTTAAAAGAAAGGATTGGCCGTTTGCCATTAAAATGGTAAAAACGTATCTTACTTGTGAAGAAGTAATTAACAAAGTAACTATAACTTATATTAAGATGGAATATAAGTTGGATGACTAATGAAGTAATTGGATAAGTAAAATGGACAAAGTTGGCCAAGGACCCCAACTTAAGGACTGTATTTACTTTGGACTGTATTTACTTTGGACAGTATTTACTTTGGACTGTATTTACTTTGGACAGTATTTACTTTGGACTGTATTTACTTTGGACTGTATTTACATTTCTGTTAAGGGGAAGATTGTTCAATCGCGTTCCGTTTGGGCGTGTGATCCCCTTTTTAATTATTGTATTGTTATGAAGGCGTGATAGTAAACCGCGTTACCGTTTGGGCGTGTAATCCCCTTCTTTATGTTGTTTAATTATTACGCCTTATATATATATATGGTATATATATTACGGTTATTCGGGCCTTGGAGAAAGATGGAAAAGTGAGTAAAAACGGGGGAAGTGCTGCCGAATTTTCCGTAGAATTAGAGGGCTTTTTATTGGTATAAGTCTTCAATGGTAAGAAAGGTTTGATAGAAGTACTATGACCATTTTAGGAGTGAGTACTACGTGGCGTGATCTACTTGGCTTAAGGAGTAGCCGACGTGAAGTACTTGAGCGCTTTTGCTATTTGTCGATAATCGTCGCGAGGTATGTGAACCTCTTCCTATCTTTTCTAGCATGATTGTTGTGAACTATGTAGTACGGCAGACGCATACGTGCTAAGTGATTTGGTTGGTTTAAAACATAGGGTGTTATAATAGCTTTATGGGAAGTTAGTTATAACGACTTTATGTAGGTAAAAGAATGGTTTATTGATTGTAGAAAGTTAAGAGACTTGATCTTGAAAGATAAGAGACTTGACTTATACGACTTGATTTTGAAAGTTAAGAGACTTGATCTTGAAAGATAAGAGACTTGACTTAGTTTGACTTGTTATGAATTTTGTTAAAATGTTGTAAAAACCTCATTCGCGAGTAATGAGTAGTTGGTTTTAAAAGAATAATGTTTCTTGATTTCGAAATGAGATTAAGTATCGAACAAACCATTGCAGTTAATAAAGGAAATGTATTGACTAATTGTTATTAAAACCAAGAGAAACCTCCATCCGCATGAAGCTAAGATGAGACAAAATGATATTACATTTCCTAGATCATGGCTGCTTTTATAAGATTGTAATAGACAAGAACAACCTACTCACACATTAGGCATATGTTTCTCAAATTTGTTTTAAAGGAGAATTATATTCTTAAGTGATTAAAACTATGAACTACGAAACCTTTCGAAAATGAGAAACTTGAGCATTTGAAATTAGGCAAACTTGAACGTTTGGAAAATAATGTGTTACTTGATTTTACAAGGGAAGTGTTTGGTTTACTTAAAAGATAGTCACTATATTTTATACTACGAACATTGTGTGACTTTTGTGAAAGAAACGTATCTTTTTAAAAGAGTTAATGTATGTAATACTTTAGGGTCAGAACCGGGATTTTGGCATAAAATGATAGTACCTTAAGTTGTGTGTAACTTGCCTATGTTTGCGTGTGATAGCCTTGTGCAAGTATCGTATTTTACTCGACTACCGCGTTCATGGATGAACCGAATGTATTTCACTGACTACCGCGTTCACGGGATGAACCGAATGTATTTCACTCGACTATCGCTGGCCCACGGGATGGACCGAATGTATTCCATCCGACTACCGAGTTCATGAGATGAACCGGGAATGTATTTCACACGTTTCTATACTGGGTCCATGAGATGGGCCGAGACATGTTATACATATCACATGGTTTGTACCTAGACTGCCGGCAGTGAGGAAGGAGTTCCACGGGCATGAGGGATGACTTTGAGGGCGTGAGTCCCTGACTTGACATGACTGCTTTTATGTTATGAGCTGTAGTTTGGTTATCATACATGTCTCCTGTTATATAGATCGTATGATTTCATTTACTGATTTTTCGCCACATACTTGGTACTTGTTATCGACCTTCGGGCCGCGTTCATGCCGCAGTAGAGGTACATCGGTTGTGGATCCTCGCCATGGATCACGCTCAACGTATTAGGAAGCCCCGCTTTCTCCGAGGCTTATCTTTTGCATGTTACCACGAGTCTGTAGGTTCTTGTACATTCAGGGGTATGGCGGGGCCCTGTCCCGTCATAGTTATTGTCACTTCTTAGAGGTCTGTAGTACTGTTGTGGGCAGAGTTTGTAAAAAGGATAACTGTTCGGGTTTTATGAATATATACAGAAGGCAACTGTTTTGGTTGGCCTGTTTATTTATCATGTCTCTTGTTTCATGTTTATGTTTTTATTTCACGATTCTCTCGATGTTGTATCACGAGGGTGCCCGGTAAGGCACGACCACGCCCCGGTTCGGTCGTGACAAAAGTGGTATCGAGCGCTTAGTCTCTGAAAGTGTCTACAGACTGTTCAGTAGTAGTCTTGATTATCGGTGTGTTGTGCACCACATCTATAATCGTGAGGTCGCAGGACATTTAGGATTGGTTTCTATTCTTCTCACTCGAGATCGTGCCTTAGAGTTATAAGTTGCACTCTCCGACGTATTCTTATGTGCCGCTTATGCCTCCACGCAAGACAATCGGGCCTGGCGGCAAGGCAGCGAGGAGCCGAGTAGAGCACGGAGGTTACCGGCAGAGGCCCGCCGCACCGAGATAGTGCTTCCGACGGCGAAGTTTTGAGCGCCACAATGGGCAGAGTTTAGAGCCGCAGCAGTTGGCTGCCGAGACTACAAGACTGAGCCTCCACCCCACACTGGAGCAGATGAGACGGGTACAAGGAGATGGCCCGCCATCGCCGTGGTCGTGGCGATATGGCGAGAGGCCGACGCAGCAGCCCAGCCCCAAGAGCACCCGTAGTTCACCCCGAGCGCATGGTTGAGACTACGGGACTTTACGAGTTGTAGCCCGCCGATGTTCTATGGATCGAGCCGAGGATGACCTCGTGAGTTTATCCGACAGCCTACAACGATCATGAGAGTGATCGAGTCTCGAGGCGAGTCGGTGGTATTGGTTCGCATCACCGCGTGATATCGCAATGATCGTTTGATTCACGGAACCCCAGGGGAACATGCGCCCAGCAGTTGGGGTGAGTTCTCGGGCATTTCTTGCACATTTCTTGCCTCCACAGATGAGGCGAGGGCTCGCCGACATATTTTTGACGTTAAGGCGCATCGCGCATTTGCCAGGAGTACAACGTGGAGTTTGACTCGTTGGCTCGGTATGTCCCCGCCTTAGTGACCGATATGGAGGATGAGTGCACCGCCACGCCACCGGCTCGATGATTACTTGGCGAGGCTTGTTCGTGTAGCTCTTCACCGCATGGACATTGCCCGCACGCAGCTCATGCACTGATGCGAGGCACGAGAGGTCGACGGAATGACCGGATCAGCAGGCGCGCCGTAACAACAGGTCATTTGGTAACTCATGAGGCGGACGCCACGCGTGATAGTTATGATAAGAAGACCACCAGGTTTGCGTAACTTGATTAGTGAGATTGTTCGGATCGGGAACAAGAGTTTGGCGCGCAAACGGGTCGCCGAGGCAAGGTTGCGCGGTCAACCCGCACCTGGCCAGCTTGGGGTCGGGTCAAGTGGTCCCGCCAGTGGTAGGGTCACGAGGGTGCTAGGCCCAGTTTAGGTAACCATCAGACGGGTTCGTGGACGCGCTCGACCAGAATCGGATCGTGAAGGCCGGGAATGGCCTTAGAGTAAATTGAAGCTAGTGGGAGCTGTTGTGAGATTAGAAATGATTCCTCGTTGGCTTGGATTTGAGTTTTGCGCACATGTTATATTCTGGCCATTGGTGGCATGATCGGTGTCACGACCCGTTCCGGGGCCCGTGACTGGTGCCTTACCCCGGGCACCCTAGTGATACAACATCAGAGAAATCAGCGGAATATAAAGACAATACATGAAACCAATGTAATAAGACAGTGAAATAAGAAGACAGGCTAACCAAAAACGTATCACAAGATATATATATAAATAACAATTTGAACAGCTACATCCCTTTCTACCACTTTGCCCATAACAAGATTTACATGCACTTAAGAATGATATGACAACAACGACGACAGTGGCTCCGCCATACCCCGAATGTAAGCATCTACAATCAGTGGACTATACCAAGATAAGCTCCGAGGAACGGAGCTTCCCAAACGCTGAATCGTGACTCCTAAGAGCGAGGATCAACGATCGGTGTACCTTTACCGCGCAGATGAACGCAGCCCAAGGAGGTCGATAACAGTACCAAGTATGTGAAATCAAAATACATACGTAAATGAAATCATAGTAGTCTAAATAAAGCAGAGACATGTATGATAACCAAACTACGCTCACAATAAATCAGAAATATGTCAAGTCGTGGACTCACGCCCACAAGCCATCACAATAGAACCATACGGGGTAAGTACGAAGGCATAGTCGACTACTAAGACCCACAGTACCAAAAATGCCATAAATTATATCACGAGGTCTTTCTAGACCGCACCACATGATCGTTCGCCACTCACCCGCAATATCATTGCGTGTTCATCCTCGAACTCCCGCAGCCCGCATAGGTCACACACCTTCGCATGAGGTATTCCTCGAATCATGGTCCTGCATCACCGAGGTATACCCCGTGATCGGCGCAAATAACCTCGGTATCCACCTAGGCTCCCGCAGCCGCATAGTCTCAAAAGACCGCATAGTCTCAACAGACCGCATAGGAATCCCCGCATCGGGCTAAACACCGAATGATCAATCCCGAGCTCCCGTGACCGCATAGTCACGAGGATCGCATAGCCGATAGACCCGCATCAAGGGTGGCAAGCCCTCGGTATAATAAGTCAAGGGGGTATGTGATACAATAACAGTACAACGGGCTTAACGTTTGACAACGTAAGCACAACAAGAGTGACCCCCTTACATAATAATCACAAGATACTATCACACGTAGCATCCTAACATACTTACTTATCAAATCAACAAGAAAGTATTACAAGGCTATCACAAACCAATACAATCAAGTTATTCACACAAGGTACTTTCTACTAACAAGTTTGGGTACCTATCCCCAAAGTACTTCATACATTAAATCTTTAAAAGATACGTTACTTCACAAAAACCACACAATACCCGTAGTGTATGAAAACAGAGTGATTATATTCTTAAAGTAAATCAATTACTTCTCTTTGTAAAATCAAGTAGCAACATTCTTTTCCAATGTTCAAGTTTGCCTAATTTCCAATGTTCAAGTTTGCCTAATTTCCAATGTTCAAGTTTCTCATTTTAGAAAGGTTTCGTAGTTCATAGTCTTATTCATTTAAGAATATAATTCTCCTTTAAACAATCTGAGAAACATAAGCCTTATATGTGAGTAGGATATTCTTGTTTATAACACTCGTAGTACAACAGCCATGATCTAGGAAATATCATTTTGTCTCATCTTAGCTTCTATGCAGATGGAAGTTTCTACTGGTTTTAATAATACTTAATTATTAAAAACATTTCCTTTTATTAACGCTGCAGTGGTTTGTCGATACACATTCTGATTTCCAAAATCAGTAAAACATTCTTAAGTCGTTATACCTAACTTTCCATAAAGCTAGTATAACTCTTAAGTTTTCTAAAAAAATCAAGTATTACCTCTTCTTTCAAAATGATTCAAAAATCTTTTGAAATACTTCAAGTTCTTTATTAACACATAACAAGCCGCTTATAGTTCAAATCGCTTACCTTTTAAAAGCCACAAGTATTTTCTTACCAACATAAAGTCATTATAACCAACTTCCCATAAAGCCGTTATAACACTTTATGTTTTAAACCAATCAAATACATTTAGCACATGTACGCTCACCGCACTACATAGTTCTCACATATCATGCTAGAAGAGATAGGAAGATGTTCACATACCTCTCGTCGAGTATCGACTAATATCAAAACGCCCAAGTACTTCCAACCGCCGCTACCTTTAAGCCAAGTAGATCGCGCCACACGTAGTACTTCAACCTATAAGGCCACAAGGCGCTTTATTAACATTTAGATCCCTTCAGAGAACATTCTACGTAAAATTCGCAAAGACTTCCCCGCAAAACAGCGTAAATCTCCTCCTCTATCTGGGCCGGCTACCAAGCCAACCGTGGGTTATATGTTTAATCCGACGCACAATTCTACCCTACGTAAAAGCTACACAAGTTCATCAGAATACACCCATGTAAATACTGATTCAAGACTTTTCTTCAAAAGGTTTCTTATAATTCAGCTTAAGTCAAAAGACATCACGATAACAACGCTCAGTTCTATATATAGTATACTTCAACTATATTGTCTAACAATCATGTAATTTCCAATTACAATAGAGGACAAGATATTTACCTCGATAAGCCCATAATTATCCGAGTTTAAATGTCGATCCCGAGCAAGGTTTAGCTCCTACTCCGCAAGGCCCGACCCGCCTCCAACAACCCTTAGAAGTTCTAACCAACTTCTACTTATTACTCCAACTAACCATGGAGATTTTCCTTGGTTTCGGTTTCAGGACTAAGTGGAAGTATAATAGTATTTCGGGCTTTTCAGATAAGTATAACCTTAGAATACTACAAGGTATACTACTAAGGTAATTGGGCATTATAACAATACTTTTTGAGAGTATTTCTAACAAGATGGGGTATTATACGAAGACAACTAGCAGTGGGGTACCCCACTGCTAGCACCACAAGGAGGGGAGGGCTCTCGCCAAGGGGAGTGGATGGTGTTGACGAGAACACTACTAAGAGAGGGGGAGGATTTTAACACTTAGAAATATTTTAGGAATGGATGAAGAAGTCATCAAAGAGGGGGGTATTTATAGGTCTAGCAAAGGCCAACCAATGGCCAAGATCTTGCCAAGTGCAAGGCAAGTGTAGGGCCAAGATCTTGCCAAGTGCACCTTAACCAACCACACACAAAATATCCTACCAACCCTTGACCACTTTAACCACACTTTCGGCCACCCCTTTACCGCCCAAGCCTAACCAATGAGAGGGTGACAAGTGTCGCCCTCTTGTTGGTCCAAAATGTTTCGTCTCTCGGAAAAATCCGCAAAAAATAAAAATGGCATAGCCGAATTTTCCTACGAAAGTCGTGGAAACGCTTCGAAAAACGACTCTAACCGTGTTGTGAACAAAAATAATTCGGCCAAGCCTTAATTACAAGTTCAAATTTTCTACGTACGTCCTTACGTACATACTCTGGAAATACGGGGTATAACATTCTCCCCTCCTTAGAAACATTCGTCCCGAATGTTCCTTCTAGGTCTCGAAACAAACGTGCGCCAGTATAGTCTTCACTACTATACTTACGAGAACAACTCGCTACACATGGCCACCAAACAATCACAAGAAAATACTTATATCCAAGTCCACGAGGAAGCACCTCTAACATCATAAAGCATACCACTTCGTCACTTTGCCGCGAGGTTCTAGTGTCACTCGGCGACCTAACAAATGGTACCGGCCGCATGCGATCCCCGAGGTCGTCGATACTCGAACTCTTACCACATTTCCGATACTTCTTCGCCCAAAACTCGGTTACTATCTCTAACGTGGTCATTATTAATCGGGAACACTGACGGATCTCCGATACTTTCCCGATCATATCAATACGAAAAGATCGGACGCATCGCCTCCTAAGTCGGACGGCAAATGCTAACATATAGGCAACCCGCCTATTCTTCACATGAACTCAAAAGGGCCCAAAGTAACTCGCTAAGTTCCTCGCTTTCCAAAACTCACACACCCAACCCGGGTGGTACTTTCAAGAAGACCGACCGCCAACTCGAACTCTAAGCGCCGCCGATTATCCGCACGATTTCTCCGAGCCGCTAACCTCTTCTAGACAAGCTTTACCCTATCCACACCTTTGGAAAAGCCCGAACCAACCATTTGAATCTTGCCAACATCGAACCAATCGACGGCCGACTTACACATCCGCCCTACAATGCTTTATAAGGCGACATCCGAACACCGAAATGGTAGCTTAAACACTCTCCACAGAGACAACAATCCCCACAACTACCCCGAAATCCACACACCGCCCGAGGCGAACGCGATTCGAGACTCACCGAGTTCTTAACCCCGCTGGTAAAAACTTCCGTAAACCAAAAACAGCCGCACTGACTCCACTGTCGCCATAAGGTGAAGGTAGGCACCTCGCAGCTTTACAACCTTTCGATATATCATCTCGCATAACCTCTCGCACGAGTAAACGGTCTTTGCTAAGACAAGACATTTACCGACCTCCTCGCCCGACCATCGGTCGAACGCATCCATGAATTGACGTTGGTTAACTAAACTCGCCTAACACCTCGTGACCCTACCACAAGACGACCATCACAACCGACTTCACCACCAAACATGCCGCGGGTTGACCAAAGAACGTGGCCTCAACCCGACCCTAAGAACGCGCTAAACGCTAGCTCTCCAAGGAAAACTCTCACTAATCACTTTACGAAAACCTAGCGGTCTTCTTAGCTCAACTACCTCTTTCATGCCACACTACTCGTGACTTATCCCGAAAACATAGCTCACGTGCACTATGCACTCCTATAAGGGTCAAACATAAACATACGTCTTTTACTCGAGATGGCCTTACCTCTAAGGTCTCTACGTATAAAACTCTAAGGCTCACACCTTCTCTATCCTCCAAATCTTCCTTGGTTAACTAACCAAGATTTCTAATCACAATAAACACTCATGGTATCTGAACATAACACTTAAGGTATACTCACCTTATCACGTATACAAAGCTCTAGAGGGTTAAAGATATACCTGAATCTACTGCTTCACTCCCCTTAGTCGTTCTAATCAAACCTGCCCCGTAGGGCGCATAGCTTAAGGAAGATGACAAACTACCCACCGATCCTGAAGGCTAAGTCCTCCCGCAAGGACACTCTTTCGACATCAGACCCTGACGGTCATAGGTACAACAAGTACCAACTAAAAGACGACATTCCCTGAGATGACGCCTGCCACACTGTGAACACTGAGAAATCGAATCCATGGCCGGAACCTTCGTGGATCGTGGAACCGAAGCTCGAGCTCACCAACTCTCGCATACCCGAACGCCCCGAACCCCGCGAGGACCTTTCGCGACCGTGGATGCGCATAATCTGATTCACGCGAGGCGACTCGCCTCGAAAGTTACCAAAGGACCTTGCTGCTCTGGCCCTCTTCTGATGTCCTTCGTTAACCCGTCGATCTCTACGTTTCTCGGCCTGCTGCGCATAAGCCCGTACACAGGCCAAGCTCAATCCTAACTGAAGAACTTACTTTTGCACAACCTTCTCGTTGATATTCATCAAGACTCGCGTACATCCAGTATACTCCGTAGTCAAATACGTGGTCGCCTTGAAATCTATATTCTCTGCTCGCCGCGAATCGGGCGTTCAAACATCATGGCCGCAGAGGAATCGCCGCCGGCTAAACTCGTTGGGCTAGTGACGCCGCAAAACTCCCCGAATGAAGCACCACCCTGGTGATGATTGGGCTGTGCCCACGTAACCTCTCAGATTTACTCGCAGCTCCTCGGCCGCTTTGCCCTCCCGGGCCCGGGTTGCCTACGCGAGGCATAGCGGTAGTGGAAAGAAATACGTTAGAGGTCCAACTTACAACACAACTCTAATGCACGATCTCGAGTGAGAAGAATAGAAACCAATCCTAAATATCCTATAGCCTCCGATTATTGTGTGGTGCACAACACACCGATAATCAAGACTTCCATCGATACGGCTCAGTAGACACTTTCCGAGGATTAATCGCTCGATACCACTTTTGTCACGACCCGCTCGGGGCGTGGATCGTGCCTTACCCCGCACCCTAGTGATACAACATCGTAGAAATCACGGAATATAAAGACAATACATGAAACCAATGTAATAAGACGTTGAAATAAGAAGACAAAGCTAACCAAAAATCTGCATCACAAGATATATATATAATAACAATTTGAACAGCATATCCCTTTCTACCACTTTGCCCATAACAGATTTCATGCACTTCTAAGAATGATATGACAACAACGACGGATGTGGCACCGCCATACCCCGAATGTAAGCATCTACAATCAACAGTGGACTATACCAAGATAAGCCTCCGAGGAACGAGCTTCCCAAACGCTGAATCGTGACCCTAAGAGCGAGGATCAATGATCGTGTACCTTTACCTGCAGATTTAACGCAGCCCGGGGAGGTCAAGATAACAGTACCAAGTATGTGAAATCGAAAATACATATCAGAAATGAAATCATAGTAGTCTAAATAAAGCAGAGACATGTATGATAACCAAACTACGATTCACAATAAATCGCAAATATGTCAAGTCGTGGACTCACGCCTCAAGCCATCACAATAGAACCATACGGTAAGTACGAAGGCATAGCCGACTACTAAGACCCACGCATCAAAAATGCCATAAATTATATCACGAGGTCTTTCTAGACCGCACTACATGATCGGCCGCCACTCACCCGCAATATCATTGCGCGCGCCTATCCTCGAACTCCCGCAGCCCGCATAGGTCACACACGCACCCGCATGAGGTATTCTCGAATCACGGTCCTGCATCACCGAGGTATACCCCGCATCGGGCGCTAACCTCGGTATCCGCCTAGGCTCCCGCAGCCGCATAGTCTCAAAAGACCGCATAGTCTCAACAGACCGCATAGGAATCCCCGCATCGTGCTAAACACCCGAATGATCAATCTCGAGCTCCCGCGACTCGCGATAGTCACGAGGATCGCATAGCCGATAGACCGCATCAAGGGTGGCAAGCCCTCGGTATAATAAGTCGGCGGGGTATGTGATACAATAACAAGATAACCGCTTAACGCTTGACAACGTAAGCACAACAAGAGTGACCCTTACATAATAATCACAAGATACTATCACACGAGCATCCTAACATGCTTACTTATCAAATCAACAAGAAAGTATTACAAGGCTATCACAAACCAATACAATCAAGTTATTCACACAAGGTACTTTCTACTAACAAGTTTGGGTACCTATCCCCAAAGTACTTCATACATTAAATCTTTAAAAGATACGCACTTCACAAAAACCACACAATACCCGTAGTGTATGAAAACAGAGTGATTATCTTCTTAAAGTAAATCAATTACTTCTCTTTGTAAAATCAAGTAGCAACATTCTTTTCCAATGTTCAAGTTTGCCTAATTTCCAATGTTCAAGTTTGCCTAATTTCCAATGTTCAAGTTTCTCATTTTAGAAAGGTTTCGTAGTTCATAGTCTTATTCATTTAAGAATATAATTCTCCTTTAAACAATCTGAGAAACATA
The DNA here is from genome assembly GCA_029844215.1 of Przewalskia tangutica. Lineage (NCBI taxonomy): Eukaryota > Viridiplantae > Streptophyta > Magnoliopsida > Solanales > Solanaceae > Przewalskia > Przewalskia tangutica. The sequence goes on from CM056727.1 coordinate 80,960,807, forward strand.
AGCCTTATATGTGAGTAGGATATTCTTGTTTATAACAATCTTATTACAGCAGCCATGATCTAGGAAATATCATTTTGTCTCATCTTAGCTTCTATGCAGATGTAAGTTTCTCTCGGTTTTAATAATACTTAATTATTAAAAACATTTCCATTTATTAACGCCGCAGTTGGTTTGTCGATACACATTCGATTTCCAAAATCAAGAAACATTCTTAAGCCGTTATACCTAACTTTCCATAAAGCTAGTATAACTCTTAAGTTTTCTAAAAAATCAAGTATTACCTCTTCTTTCAAAATGATTCAAAATCTTTTGAAATACTTCAAGTTCTTTATTAACACATAACAAGCCGCTTATAGTTCAAATCGCTTACCTTTTAAAAGCCACAAGTATTTCTTACCAACATAAAGTCGTTATAACCAACTTCCCATAAAACCGTTATAACACTTTATGTTTTAAACCAATCAAATACATTTAGCACATGTACGCTCACCGTACTACATAGTTCACACATATCATGCTAGAAGAGATAGGAAGAGGTTCACATACCGCGACGAGTATCGACTAATAGCAAAACGCCCAAGTACTTCCAACCGCTCGGCTACCCTTTAAGCCAAGATCGCGCCACACGTAGTACTTCAACCTATAAGGCCACAAGGCGCTTTATTAACATTTAGATCCTTCGTAGAACATTCTATAGAAAATTCTAAGACCTCCCCGCAACAAACAGTAAATCTCCTCTCTATCGGCGGCTACCAAGCCAACCGTGGGGTTATATGTTTAATCCGACGCACAATTCTACCCTACGTAAAAGCTACACAAGTCTCATCAGAATACACCCCTATGTAAATACAATTCAAGACTCTTCTTTCGAAAAGGTTTCTTATAATTCAGCTTAAGTCAAAAGACATTGCCGATAACAACGCTCATTCTATATATAGTATACTTCAACTATATAGTCTAACAATCATGTAATTTCCAATTACAATAGAGGACAAGATATTTACCTCGATAAGCCCATAATTATCCGAGTTTAAATGTCGATCCCGAGCAAGGTTTAGCTCCTACTCGTGCGCCCGAGGCCTCCAAACAACCCTTAGAAGTTCTAACCAACTTCTACTTATTACTCCAACTAACCATGGAGATTTTCCTTAGGTTTCAGCTTTGTGACTAAGGAAGTATAATAGTATTTCTGGGCTTTTCGTATAAGTATAACCTTAGAATACTACAAGGTATACGGCTAAGGAAATTTGGGCATTATAACAATACTTTTTGAGAGTATTTCTAACAAGAGGGGGGGTATTATACGAAGACAACTAGGCTAGGGGGGGGGTACCCCACGGCTAGCACCACAAGGAGTGGGAGGGCTCTCGCCAAGGGAGGGGGATGGTGTTGGACGAGAACACTACTAAGAGAGGGGGAGGATTTTAACACTTAGAAATATTTTAGGAATGGATGAAGAAGTCATCAAAGAGGGGGGGTATTTATAGGTCTAGCAAAGGCCAACCAATGGCCAAGATCTTGCCAAGTGCAAGGCAAGTGTAGGGCCTTAACCAACTACACACAAAATATCCTACCAACCCTTGACCACTTTAACCACACTTTCGGCCACCCCTTTACCGCCCAAGCCTAACCAATGAGAGGGTGACAAGTGTCGCCCTCTTGTTGGTCCAAAATGTTTCGTCTCTCGGAAAAATCCGCAAAAAATAAAAATGGCATAGCCGGAATTTTCCCTACGAAAGTCGTGGAAACGCTTCATTTAAAAACGACTCTAACCGTGTTGTGAACAAAATAATTCGCAAGCCTTAATTACAAGTTCAAATTTTCTACGCACGCCCCACGCATATACTGAAGTACGGTATAACATTCTCCTCCTTAGAAACATTCGTCCCGAATGTTCCTTCTAGGTCTCAAACAAACGCGGCGCCAATATAGTCTTCACTACTATACTTACGAGAACAATTTCACACACATGGCCACCAAACAATCACAAGAAAATACTTATATCCAAGTCCACGGAAGCACTCTAACATCATAAAGCATACCACTTCGCTACTTTGCCGCGAGGTTCTAGTGTCACCCGGCGACTAACAAATGGTACCGGCCGCACGCGATCCCCGAGGTCGTCCGATACTCGATCTCTTACCACATTTCGATACTTCTTCGCTTCAAAACTCGGGTTACTATCTCTAACGTGGTCATTATTAATGGAACACTCGATGGATCTCCGATACTTTCTCGATCATATCAATACGAAGATCGACGATCGCCTCCTAAGTCGGACGGCAAATGCTAACATATAGGCAACCCGCCTATTCTTCACATGAACTCGTGCGGCCCAAAGTAACTCGCTAAGTTCCTCGCTTTTCCAAAACTCGTCACACCCAACCCGGTGGTACTTTCAAGAAGACCGACCGTCAACCTGAACTCTAAGCGCCGTCGCCGATTATCCGCACGATTTCTCTGAGCTGCCAGAACCTCTTCTAGACAAGCTTTACCCTATCCACAGTCTGCTGGAAAAAAAGCCTGAACCAACCATTTGAATCTTGCCAACATCGAACCAATCGACCGGCGACTTACACATCCGCCCCTACAAGGCTTTATAAGGCGACATCCGAACACTGAAATGGTAGCTTAAACACTCCCTCCACAGGAGACAACAATCCCCACAACTACCCCTGAAATCCACACACCGCCCGGTGGCGAACGCGATTCGAGACTCACTGAAGTTCTTAACCCCGCTTGGTAAAACTTCCGAAACCAAAAACAATGCACTCGACTCCATCATGCGCCATAAGGTGAAGGTAGGCACCTGCAGCCTTACAACCTTTCTCGATATATCATCTCGCATAACCCTCACGAGTAAACGGTCTTTGCTAGAAGACAAGACTACCGACCTCCTCGCCCGACCATCGGTCGAACGATCCATGAATCAGACGTTGGTTAACTAAACTCGCCTAACACCCTCGTGACCCTACCACAAGGCGACCATCACAAACCGACCCCACCACCAAACATGCCGCTGGTTGACCCGCAACGTGGCCTCAACCCGACCAAGCAACGCGCTAAACGCTAGCTCTCCAAGGAAAACTCTCACTAATCACTTTACGAAAACCTAGCGTCTTCTTAGCTCAACTACCCTCTTCATGCCACACTACTCGTGACTTATCCCGAAAACATAGCTCACGCGGCACTATGCACTCCTATAAGGGTCAAACATAAACATACGCCTTTTACTCGACGGCCTTACCTCTAAGGTCTCTACGTATAAAACTCTAAGGCTCACACCTTCTCTATCCTCCAAATCTTCCTCGTTAACTAACCAAGATTTCTAATCACAATAAACACTCATGGTATCCGAACATAACACTTAAGGTATACTCACCTTATCACGTATACAAAGCTCTGAGGGTTAAAGATATACCGATCCATCGCTTCACTCCTTAGTCGTTCTAATCAAACTCGCCTGCAGGCGATAGCTTAAGGAAGATGACAAACTACCCACCGATCCTCAAGGCTAAGTCCTCCCGCAAGGACACTCTTTCGACATCGACTCGACGGTCATAGGTACAACAAGTACCAACTAAAAGACGACATTCTCGAGATGACGCCGCCACATCGTGAACACCGAGAAACTGAATCGGATGGCCGAACCTTCGCAGGATCGTGGAACCTAAGCTCGAGCTCGACCAACTCCTGCATACCCCAACGCCCCGAACCCCGCGAGGACCTTTCAGACCGGTGGATGCGCATAATCTGATTCACGCGAGGCGACTCGCCTCGAAAGTTACCAGCGACCTTGCCGCTCGCCCTTCTCGCCCTTCGTTAACCCGCCGATCTCTACGCTTTCGCCGGCCGCGCATAAGCCCGCATACGTGCCATGCTCAAGCTTCAATCAAGAACTTACTTTTGCACAACCTTCTCGCTGATATTCATCAAGACTCGCAGACATCGGTATACTCTCGTAGTCAAATACAGTGGTCGCCTCCTGAAATCTATATTCTCTGCTCTCGCCGCGAACCAAGGTTCAAACATCATGGCCGCAGAGGAATCGCCGCCGCAGCTAAACTCGCTGGGCTAGCGACGCCGCAAAACTCCCCGAATGAAGCACCACCTCGGTGATGATTGGGCTGTGCCCACGTAACCCTCTCAGACTTTACTGCAGCCTCCTCGCCGCTTGCCCTCCCCGGCCGGCCGCCTACGCGAGGCATAGCGGTAAGGGAAAGAAATACGTTAGAGGTCCAACTTACAACATGCCTCTAAGGCACGATCTCAGAGTGAGAAGAATAGAAACCAATCCTAAATATCCTATAGCCTCGACATTATTGGTGGTGCACAACACACCGATAATCAAGACTCATCGATACGGCTCAGAGACACTTTCCGAGGATTAATCGCTCGATACCACTTTTGTCACGACTGTTCGGGGCGGATCGTGCCTTACCCCGCACCCTAGTGATACAACATCGAGAAATCAGCGAATATAAAGACAATACATGAAACCAATGTAATAAGACAGTTGAAATAAGAAGACAAAGCAACCAAAAACTATCACAAGATATATATATAAATAACAATTTGAACGATTACATCCCTTTCTACCACTTTGCCCATAACAAGATTACTGCACTTCTAAGAATGATATGACAACAACGACGACAGTGGTTCGCCATACCCCGAATGTAAGCATCTACAATCAATGTGGACTATACCAAGATAAGCCTCGAGGAACGGAGCTTCGCAAACGCCGAATCGTGACCCTAAGAGCGAGGATCAACGACTGGTGTACCTTTACCTGCGGCATGAACGCAGCCCCCCGAAGGAGGTCAGTACAATAGATACCAAGTATGTGAAACTGAAAATAAATACTGTAAAGGAAATCATAGTAGTCTATATAAAGCAGAGACATGTATGATAACCAAACTACAGCTCACAATAAATCGAAATATGTCAAGTCGTGACTTACGCCTCAAGCCATCACAATAGAACCATACGGTAAGTACGAAGGCATAGCCAACTACTAAGACCCACGCACCAAAAATGCCATAAATTATATCACGAGGTCTTTCTAGACCGCACTACATGATCGGCCGCCACTCACCCGCAATATCATTGCGCGCCTATCCCCGAACTCCCGCAGCCTCCGCATAGGTCACACACGCACCCGCATGAGGTATTCCTCGAATCATGGTCCTGCATCACCGAGGTATACCCCGCATCGGCGCAGCTAACCCTCGGTATCCGCCTAGGCTCGCGCTCGCATAGTCTCAAAAGACCGCATAGTCTCAACAGACCGCATAGGAATCCCGCATCGTGCTAAACACCCGAATGATCAATCCCGAGCTCCCGACTCCGCATAGTCACGAGGACTGCATAGCCGATAGACCGCATCAAGGGTGGCAAGCCCTGTATAATAAGTCGGGGTATGTGATACAATAACAAGATAACGCTTAACGTTTGACAACGTAAGCACAACAAGAGTGACCCCCTTAAATAATAATCACAAGATACTATCACACGTAGCATCCTAACATGCTTACTGTTATACCCCGTATTCTCAGGGTATGTATGCGAGAACGTACGTACGAGAGCACGACAGAAAATTGGAAAGGAAGAAAGAGGTGATTTTTCCACGGAAAAAGTTTCCGGTTTTTGTAAAGAAAAATGTTCGTTGAAGGGAATTGGGTTCCCAGATTTGGAATTTGGGCTTCTTAGATTATATTAGAATTATGGAATTTTATTTTCGGAAATGGTCACGCTGGGCCCACGGAGAAATTTACTGCCAAGGGCCCACTTTGTTTTCTAGATTTTGGCCATTGTGGATATTTTTTCGAAGACGCTTTTATGAGGGCCAATAGGAGGGTGACACGTGTCACCCCGCCTAGTGGCTCGCCGATTGACATTTGTGCACAACACCCTGTTAGAGTCGCTTTTTGACTAAACGCTTTACATAACTTGCAGGGAAAATTCCGGCTATGTCTTTTCTTATTTTTGCGGATTTTTCCGAGAGACGAAACATTTTGGATCAACGGAGGGTGACACTTGTCACCCTCATCGACTGTAGAAGGAGGCCACGACTGTGAGGTTTTGAGGCCCTTTTCACGGGTCTTTGTTTTGTGAGGATTTGAGGAGTAGGTTAGGGTGCACTTTTGCCAATCTTGGCCATCCACTTGCCCCCACATGGCTTGATCTTGTCCGTTGGTGCCCCTATAAATACCCCTGCTCAAGGTTTTTCTTCATCCTCAATTCATTCTAAGTCTTGAAAACTCTTTCCCTTTGTGTTGTTCTCGCCCCAGCCTCTCCTCCTCCCCTTGTGTGGCCTTGTGGCCGAGAGCCTCCTCCCCTTGTGGTGCTAGCATGGGTACCCCTAGCCTAGTTGTTTTCAGATAATACCCCTTGTGGTATTAAAATACTTCTCCAAGTATTGTTATAATGCCCAAAATACCTTAGCCTTTACCTTGTTGTATTCCAAAAGTTACCTCTATACGTAGAGCCCGGAAATACTACCTTTTGTCCTTTTAGTCTCAAACCGAAACCCTAAGGAAATCTTCATAGTTGGTCAAGTATTTGAGTAGAAGTTGGTTAGAACTTCTAGGGTTGTTTGGAGTGGTTTGGAGCGCACGGAGTGGAGCTAAACCTTGCTCAGGATCGACATTATAACTTGGATAATCATGGGCTTATCGAGGTAATTATCTTGTCCCTCTATTGTAATTGGAAATTACATGTTTGTTAGAATATATAGTTGAAGTATACTATATATGGAACTATACTTAGTATTCGGCAATGTCTTTTGACTTAAGCCCAAGAATAAAAGAATCGAATCGAATCAGATTTACATAGATCAGATTGCAAAGAGACTTGTGTAGTATTATCGAGTAGAATTGTACACGCCCGGTTAGGCGTAAACCCCCGGTTGGCTTGCAGCCTACCGTTAGAGGAGGAGATTTACGCCATGTGTGAGGAAATCTTACGAATTTTCTGTAGAAGATAGAAACTTGTGTTTTGGGGTTAATAGACGTTTGTGACCTTTATAGGTGAAAGTACTAAGAGTAGCGTATTCTACTCGAGGAGTGGAAAGTGGCTAGTGCGTTGTAGTACTTGGAGCATTTTGCTTATTGTCGATAAATCGTCGCGAGGTATGTGAACCTCTTCCTATCTTTTCTAGCATGATTGTTGTGAACTATGTAGTACGTAGACGCATACGTGCTAAGTGATTTGGTTGGTTTAAAACATAGGTGTTATAATAGCTTTATGGGAAGTTAGTTATAACGACCTTACGTAGTGAAAATGGTTTATCGATGTTAGAAGTTAAGAGACTTGATCTTATAAGATAAGAGACTTAACTTATTTGTTTTAATGTGGATGTTTGTGTGAAACCTCATTCGTGAGTAATGAGTACTTGGTTTTTAAAGGGATAATGTTTTACCGATTTGGAAATCGAATGTGTATCGGCTGCACCACCGCGTTAATAAAGGAAAATGTATTGAATAATGATGTGTATTAAAACCAAGAGAAACCTTCATCCGCATAGAAGCTAAGATGAGACAAAATGATATTACATTTTCTAGATCACGGTCATTGTAATAAGATCGTTATAAACAAGAATAAACTACTCACATATATGACATATGTTACTCAATTGTTTTAAAAGAGATTAAGACTATGAGTTATGAAACCTTTCTAAAATAAGTGACTTGAGCATTTGAAAATGAAGCTTGAGTAATTGAAACTAGGCAAACCGAACTTAGGAAAAGAATGTCATACTTGATTTTGAAAAGGAATGTGGGTTGGTCATTCTAATACTACTGCATAGGGTGACTTTTATAAAAGTAATGGATCTCTTTTAAAAGAACTTAACGTATGTAGTACTTTGGGGTTAAAACCCGACTTTGGCATAAAATGAAAGTACTTGAGTCAGGTGAAACTTGCCTATGCTTGTTGTTGTGAAACTTGCCTATGCTTGTTGTTGTGAAACTTGCCTATGCTTGTGATGATAGCCTTTGTGCAAGTGTGGTATTTCGTTACCGCTGCTCTCGATAGAGGCCTGGTCGACTTGTCGAGAACTTACTCGACGTGGCCGGGCGGTGATGGAGAATTCCACGGTATGTTTCCATTTTGATTCTTGTCTTGTTGTTGATGTCACATGGACATGTCTACACCGACGCAGATTCCGGCACGCGCTACGCGGCGGGTTGATTACCCGATATATTGTTATTGTGGTTACATGGACATGTCTACACCGAGGTAGAATTCCGGGGCACGTGGCTACGCGGCAGGTTGATCACCCAAAGATATTATTGTTGATGTCACATGGACGTGTCACACCGAGGTAGAATTCGGCACGTGGCTAGGGCATTGGTATTATTGATGCATCATTGACATGACTCCACCGATGCAGAATTCCGGGCGCAAGCGGCCATGATGCGAACATGATTGATGTTGTGGGCGTGAGACCCATAGTTATATTTGAGTGATGACTGAGGCGTGAGTCCTCGATCGACATGATCGCTTTTATGTTGTGAATCGTAGTTTGGTTATCATACATGTCTCCCGCTCTATATAGACTAGTATGATTTCATTACGATTTTACGCTTTCACATACTTGGTACTGTCAGATCGACCTCCTTCGGGGCCGCGTCATGCCGCAGTAGGTACATCGGCCGTGGATCCTCGCCATAGGACCACGCTCAACAGATTGGGAAGCTCCGCTTTCTCCGAGGCTTATCTTTTGCATGTGTTTCCCTGAGTTGTAGGTTCTGTACATTCTGTGGTATGGCGGCCCGCCCCGTCATAGTCGTTGTAAATCTTAGCGGTCGGTAGTCCTGGGCAGGGTTGTAAAAGGATTAAACTGTTCAGGTTTTATGTATATACTGAAGGCAACTGCTTTGGTTGGCCTGTTTATTATTATATCTCTTGTTGCATGTCTAAGTTTTTATTTCCGCTGGTTTTTCTCTGATGTTGTATCACTAGGGTGCCCGGGGTAAGGCACCAGTAACGGGCCCGGGTTCGGGGCGTTACACTTACTTATCAAATCAACAAGAAAGTATTACAAGGCTATCACAAACCAATACAATCAAGTTATTCACACAAGGTACTTTCTACTAACAAGTTTGGGTACCTATCCCCAAAGTACTTCATACATTAAATCTTTAAAAGATACGTTACTTCACAAAAACCACACAATACCCGTAGTGTATGAAAACAGAGTGATTATCTTCTTAAAGTAAATCAATTACTTCTCTTTGTAAAATCAAGTAGCAACATTCTTTTCTAATGTTCAAGTTTGCCTAATTTCCAATGTTCAAGTTTGCCTAATTTCCAATGTTCAAGTTTCTCATTTTAGAAAGGTTTCGTAGTTCATAGTCTTATTCATTTAAGAATATAATTCTCCTTTAAACAATCTGAGAAACATAAGCCTTATATGTGAGTAGGATATTCTTGTTTATAACAATCTTATTACAACAGCCATGATCTAGGAAATATCATTTTGTCTCATCTTAGCTTCTATGCAGATGGAAGTTTCTACTGGTTTTAATAATACTTAATTATTAAAACATTTCCTTTTATTAACGCTGCAGTGGTTTGTCGATACACATTCTGATTTCCAAAATCAGTAAAACATTCTTAAGCCGTTATACCTAACTTTCCATAAAGCTAGTATAACTCTTAAGTTTTCTAAAAAAAATCAAGTATTACCTCTTCTTTCAAAATGATTCAAAAATCTTTTGAAATACTTCAAGTTCTTTATTAACACATAACAAGCCAGTTATAGTTCAAATCAGTTACCTTTTAAAAGCCACAAGTATTTTCTTACCAACATAAAGCTGTTATAACCAACTTCCCATAAAGCCGTTATAACACTTTATGTTTTAAACCAATCAAATACATTTAGCACACGTACGCCTACCGCACTACATAGTTCACACATATCATGCTAGAAGAGATAGGAAGAGGTTCACATACCTCGCGACGAGTATCGACTAATAGCAAAACGCCCAAGTACTTCCAACCGCTTCATTACTCCTTTAAGCCAAGTTGATCGCGCCACACGTTTTACTTCAACCTATAAGGCCACAAGGGGGTTTTTAAAATTTACATCCCTTCTTTTAACATTCTAAATAAAATTCGGCAAGATTTTCCCGCAACAGCGTAAATCTCCTCTCTATCTGGCCGGCTACCAAGCCAACCAGGGGGTTATATGTTTAATCCGACGTGCACAATTCTACCCCACGTAAAAGCTACACAAGTCTCATCAGAATACACCCCATGTAAATGCGATCAAGATTCTTCTTTCGAAAAGGTTTCTTATAATTCAGGCTTAAGTCAAAAAACATTGCCGATAACAACATTCAGTTCTATATATAGTATACTTCAACTATATAGTCTAACAATCATGTAATTTCCAATTACAATAGAGGGACAAGATATTTACCTCGATAAGCCCATAATTATCCGAGTTTAAATGTCGATCCTGAGCAAGGTTTAGCTCCTACTCCGCGGCTCCGACCCGCCTCCAAACAACCCTTAGAAGTTCTAACCAACTTCTACTTATTACTCCAACTAACCATGGAGATTTTCCTTAGGGTTTCGGTTTTGTGACGGAAGGGAAGTATAATAGTATTTCTGGGCTTTTCGTATAAGTATAACCTTAGAATACTACAAGGTATACGGCTAAGGTAATTTGGGCATTATAACAATACTTTTTGAGAGTATTTCTAACAAGAGGGGGGGTATTATACGAAGACAACTAGGCTAGGGGGGGGGGGGGGCTACCCCACCGCTAGCACCACAAGGAGGGGAGGGCTCTCACCAAAGGGGAGTGGGATGGTGTTGGACGAGAACACTACTAAGAGAGGGGGAGGATTTTAACACTTAGAAATATTTTAGGAATGGATGAAGAAGTCATCAAAGAGGGGGGTATTTATAGGTCTAGCAAAGGCCAACCAATGGCCAAGATCTTGCCAAGTGCAAGGCAAGTGTAGGGCCAAGATCTTGCCAAGTGCACCTTAACCAACTACACACAAAATATCCTACCAACCCTTGACCACTTTAACCACACTTTCGGCCACCCCTTTACCGCCCAAGCCTAACCAATGAGAGGGTGACAAGTGTCGCCCTCTTGTTGGTCCAAAATGTTTCGTCTCTCGTAAAAATCCGAAAAAAATAAAAATGGCATCGCCGTAATTTTCCCTACTAAAGCTGTGGAAACTTTTCGTCCAAAAACGACTCTAACCGGGTGTTGTGAACAAAAATAATTCGGCCAAGCCTTAATTACAAGTTCAAATTTTCTACGTACGTCCTTACGTACATACTCTGGAAATACGGGGTATAACAATCGGTTTTGTAAGTATAGTAGTGAAGACTATACCGACGCAAGTACGTTTGGAGACTCAGAAGGAACATTCGGGACGAATGTTTCTAAGGGGGGAAGAATGTTATTGTTATACCCCGTATTTCCAGAGTATGTACGTAAGGGAATACGTACAAAAAGTTTGGCCTTAAAGTTAGCCTTGGACGTTTTTTTTTTGTGCACAACTCACTAAAAGAATCGTTTTCCGACGAAACGTTTCCACAGCTTTCGTAGGGAAAATTCCGACTATGTCATTTAGTATTTTTGCGGATTTTTCCGAGAGACGAAACATTTTGGACCAACGGGAGGGCGACACTTGGCACCCTCCAATTGGTGGACTTGAATCGTCCATTTGGACGAATTGGAGAACCATGGCACGTTTTTTGTGCCTTGTGCACAAGTCAAGGAGTTGGTAGGATATTTGTGTTTAGTTAATCCTCACCCTACACTTGCCTTGCACTTGTCTTCATCTTGGCCATTGGTTGGCCAAGGCTTGAGCTTTAAATACCCCCCTTTAGATGAAGAGTTCTTCATCCACAAAGTTATCTTCCAAGTCTTGAAAAATCCTCTCCTCTCCTTAAGCCTTCGCCCAACACCTCCCCTTCGAGTGAGTTTGGTCGAGGGCCTACCCCCCCTAGCCTAGCCGAAATCTACCCCCCTCCCTTGGTAGAAAAGTTGTCTTCTAGTATTGTTATAATGCCCAAAATACCCTAGCCCAAATCCCTTAGTCCTTTGTAGAAGTGGTGAAGAACTTCTAAGGTTTCTTGGAGCTACTGGGCGCATAACTTAGAGCTAAACCTTGCTCAGGCGCGACTTTATCTAGGATATTATTGGGCTTACCGAGGTAACTAATCCTAACCCTCTTTTGAATTAGAGAATACTTACTGTAGTAGTATAAGAATAAGTATAAATACTTAGAAGATTATTGCAGAATAGAATTGAACTGTTATCACAGTAGAAGGGTTTAAAAGAAGAATAATTAAACTATGCTTATATAGGACTGTTTTCACAAAGAGACTTATATAGCTCACCGGGTGGAAGTGCGCCGAATTTCCGTAGAATTGTGAACCCTCTGCTTAGAATGACCTTGAGTAGTCTTTGATAGATGTCTGACTATTATAGGTTGACTCTGCGCGACATATTCAACTCGCGGTGGTTTTCACGGTAAGGTATGTGATTCTTCCTAAAGCATGATATTTTTACAATATATAGTACGTAGACGCATACGGGTTAATCGAATAATAACTACGGCAATGTCTTTGACTTAAGCTCGAATAATACTTATGGCAATGCCTCACGCTTAAGCTCGAATAATACTTACAGAATGCCTTACGCTTAAGCTCAATAACAAAGAACTGAAAGCATTTCAAAAGAATACTGAATCATTTTTTAACAGAAGAGAAATATTTGGTTTTTAAAACAAAAGCTTAAGAGTTATACTAGCTTTATGGGAAGTTAGGTATAACAACTTAAGAAAGATAAAAGGAACTGTTTACTTGTTTGTTTATAAAAGCCTGGTATTGATTTCATAAGTGTAGTAAGATTTGTGTGATAAGTAGACATATTATGATGCTACCCGGTTAGTGTCTTGAAACGCCGTGCGGGTCATTCTGCTGCGGCTTACGTTGCTAACCGTAAGTCCGTTGTATCGTTATTGTATCACCTACCCTCGATCGTTATACCGGTGGTCGCTTCTCGACGCGGGTCTATACGCCTACGCGGTCGTGAGACTATGCGAGCAGCGGTATGCTCCGTGATTGATCATTCGGGTGTTTAGCCCGACGCGGGATTCTATGCGCGGTCCGCTGAGACTACGCGCTTTTGAGGCTATGCGGCCGCGGAGCCTAGGCGGACGCCGGGTTGGCTGCCCCGACGCGAGGAATACCTCACGCGCGGTGCATGTGACCTATGCGATCGCGAAAGTCCGTGACTAGGCACGCAGAATGATACTATGGGCGATTGGCCTTGCTTCGATCATTCGCGACCTAGAATAGACCTGTTACAGTTTTCCTATTACTGTTGTTGTTTGTGATGTGGCACTATGTGCAATTGAACTGATTGTATTTGTGAAAAGGTTTTTACTTTGATTTCATTTCAGTTCTTTATAGTTTCTCATACTGGGTACTGTTGCATCGACTCTCCTGGGCCGCTCATGCCGCAGTAAAGGCAAAGTGCTAGATCCGCATCCTTAGGATCTTTGCGTTGGTGTCGAGCTCCATCTTCTCCGAGGCTCTACTTTTGGGTATGATCTCCCCGTCAGAGATAGTTTTGTCTGATACAGGTATGGCGGGCCCCGTCCCGCCATAGTTGTATTTTTCCTTAGAGGTCTGTAGTCATGTTGCAGTTTGGGATGTAATCACGAACCATGTTTATTTATATATGCCGAAAGGCGACGTTTTCACATAAGCGTGTCTTATTTTATAAACTGCTTCTCAGATATTGTATATTTCACGGTTACTCGATGTATGACTACTTGGGTGCCCAGAGCACGACCACGCCCCGAACGGTCGTGACAAAAGTGGTATCGAGCGATTAATCCTCGGAAAGTGTCTACAGTGCCGTATCTAGTAGTCTTGATTATCGGTGTTGTGCACCACACCAATAATCGTGAGGCTATAGGATATTTAGGATTGGTTTCCATTCTTCTCATTCGAGATCGTGCTTTAGAGTCGTGTTATAGGTTGACCTCTAACATATTCCTTTCCTAAATGCTTATGCCTCCACGTAAGGGCAACCCGCCCGTATGGCAAGGCAAATGGCGAGTCGCTAGCAGACACCCAGAGTCACGAGGGCTCCAGAGACGGCGAAGTTCTATGACGCCGCCCCAAAGAGAGATCGCAGCACCACACCTCCCGTCCCACACCGGGCGAGGAGTTAGGGTACAAAGAGATGGCCCAGCCTATTGGCTATAGTTGTGGCCCGACACGGAGAGAGGCCGACGCAGCCTGGGCCCAGCCTCCAGCCCACGACCGTAGTGCACCCGAGGCGAATAGTTTGAGACTACGGATTTCCTTAGTTGTAGCCCGCCGAGTTTTACTGTCGAGGCCGAGGATGATCCGCAGAGTTCATCCGTCACCGCAGAGGATTATGCGGTGATCGTGGCTTCAGAGACCGAGTGCGTGATATTCGGTTCGCAGACGGCCGCGCGTGATACCGCAATGATTGGTTTGATTCATGGAGCTTTCGGGAGAGCATGCACCTCCAGCAGTATGAGATGAGTTTTCAGAGTCTTTTCTAACACACTTCTTGCCACCGCATGGTGAGGGCACGAGCCGATAGATTCTTGTTCTTGAGAGACAGGAGGACGCATGCCGAGGAGTACAATGTCGAGTTTGATTCTTTGGCTCGATATGTCCTCAGACCGTAGCAGAGATGGAGGACCGGTGCATCGCTATGTCACGTGGCTAGATGATTACATGGCCGAAGTCTTGTGCGGTGTGTCCTTCACCAGTAATGGACATAACCCGTATGCAGCTCACGACTAGATGCGAGGAGCGTAGAGACCGCCGGCAGAGCGATATCGCGAGAAGAAGGCGCCAAGACGGCCGGTTCTTTTGGTGGTTCTCGTGGTGGGCATCGCCAGGTCCGATTTGCACCACGCCCAGCGCAGAGCGCCCTACCTCATTTTGCATACCAGAGCGATCGGGGCGTGTCGTGGCCCAGGACTTGGATTTGAGTAGCGAGGGTGCTAACCGCTCGAGGTCCGCTCGTGCCCGTTGTGGTAGATACCATTCGAGTCAGTACTCGAGCTCGCTATACTTGTGGGCCGCAGGTCATTTCGCGAGAGTTTGTCCGACCGGGGCGGCGCTGTAGTAGGGCCTACGATGTGGTCTGCTGCCGCTTCTTCATCCTCGACAGCTACTCGCCCGAGGCAAGGTACTCATGGACCAGCGGGTCGCGGCAGGTCGTGGGCGCGGTCTCAGCTTCTAGCGTCCTCGTAACCGCATTTATGCTTTGTCCACCGACAGATCGTGAGGCCTCACCGATGTCGCCACAGTACCTTATCGGTTCGGGTTTGATGTGTATGCTTGATAGATCCGGTTCTACTGCCCCATATATCTCCCTTGTTGCTAGTAGGATAGGGATAGAGCCCGAGTCCATAGACCCTTTCGAGGTAGCTACGCGATGGTGATTCGGTGGTAGCTCGGCGGGTATATAGAGCTTGTCCTGTGACTATTTACGCGTCGGACCCTAGCCGACTTGATAGAGTTGGAGATGATTGACTTCGACGTGATCACGGGGATGGATTTGCTAGCTTCTTGCTACGCCAATGTAGACCGCAGAGAGAGTAGTACGGTTCCAGCTTCCGAGGAGCCGTTGTTGAGTGGGAGGAGCACGGTATCGCCGAGGGTAGGTTTATTTCCTACCTCAAGGCTAGGAAGATGGTGCGAAAGGGTATATCTACCATCTCGCTCGTGTTTGATATCGAAGTCGCGGTACCAGATTTTCCGATTCCCAAAGTGGTCGAGAGTTCCCGCACGTATTTCCGCACGACCTCCGTATCCTCCCGAGAGGGAGATTGAGTTTTGTATCGACATATTGCTGCACACTCGCCTATTTCCATTCCGCCATACGTAACGGCACCGCCGAGTTGAGAGAGTCAAGGATCGGCTTAGGGATTTCCGGAGAAGCGGCTTCATCAGCCTAGTGTTTCTCCCGGGAGCGCGTATTGTTCGTGAAGAAGAAGGGCGACGCCGCGCATGTGTGTTGATTACGGTGAACAAGGTGACCATTAAGAACGTATACCCCTTCCCGTGATTGATGATTTGTTCGACCGCAGCGTGGCGCGAGATGTTTCTCCAAGATTGACCGCGTCGCTATCATCGTTCGTGTCGAGAGGTGGATGTCCCTAGATCGCATTCGACCCAGACGGGCATTATGAGTTCAGTGGTCATGTCTTTTGGGTTGACCAATGCTCCGCGGTATTCATGGATTTGATGAACCGAGTGTTCAAACCATTTTTGGACACGTTTGTGATAGTGTTCATTGATGATATCTTGGTTTATTCTCGCCGAGCAGAGCACGCGAGCACTCGAGGATCGTGGCCGACAGCTTCTCCGACCAAGAATGACGACAAGTTTTCCAAATGTGAGTTTTGGTTAACTTCGTGGCATTTCTTGGGCACATTGTCGGGGCCGATGGTATTCGTAGATACGCCAAGATCGAGGCGATCCGAGTTGGCCTAGACCTACTACTCCGGCAGAGGTTCGCAGCTCGGGCCTTGCAGATATTATCGGTTCGTGGAGAAGTTTGCTTCTATCTTCGCACCATTGACTAGGCCGACTCGTGGCGCCAAGTTTGATGGATCGACGCGTGTGAGCGGTGGTTTCGATTCTTGAAAAGAGATCGACGACCGCCTCGTTCTTACTCTTCCGGAGGTCCAGACGGTTATGTTGTGTATTGTGACGCGTCGCATCGGGCCGATGTGTGTTGATGCAGCATGGCAGGTTATAGCATATGCATCCCGACACCAAGAAACACGCAGGAACTACCCCACCCATGATTTGGAGTCAGCGGCCGTGATTCACGCTTTGAAGATCCGAGGCACTATTTGTATGGGTTCACGTGGATATTTTTACGCACCACAAGAGCCTCCAAGATATCTTCACCAGAGAGTGAACTTACGGCGAGACGGTGGTTAGAGTTGCTTAAGGATTACGATGTTGATATCTGTACCACCCGGGAAGGCCAATGTTGTGGAAGATTCTCTTAGTCGTAGGTCGATGGGGAGTCTATCAGATGGGCAGCCAGAGAGGAGGGACATGGTTCGTGATTTGCATCAGCTAGCGAGCCTTGGTGTCCGTTAGATTGAATCTGATAGCACTTGTTTTAGAGATCGCGAGGTTGCCGAGTCTTCCATCGTCGAGGAGTTGAAGAGGCAACAGTTAGAGGATCCAGCTTTTGATTCGGTATCGTGATCTGACTCTTCGTGAGGCGCGGTCCTTTGAGGTAGCACCTGATGTGGTGCTAAGATTTGAGGGAAGGTTGTGTGTCCCGGATGTTTGTGGCTTCGGCAGAAGGTTCTTGGGGAAGCACACAGCGCGCGTTACTCTATCCATCCGGGGTCGACCAAGATGTACCACGACCTTAGATCTGTGTATTGGTGGGATGGCTTGAAGAGGGACGTTGCAGAGTTCGTAGCTCAGTGCCCGTGTTGTCAGCAGGTGAAGGTAGAGCACCAGAGACCTGGTGGTTTGTTACAGGCGATAGAGATCCCGACCTGGAAGTGGGAGGTAATCAACATGGACTTCATCACAGGATTACCTCGCACTCAGAGGAGACATGATTCTATATGGGTTATCGTCGACGGTCGACGAAATCAGCCCACTTTCTTCCGTCCGACGACTTTTGGTGAGGATTATGCGGACTTTACATCCGAGAGATCGTCGATCGCATGGAGTCCCTATTTCGATCATATCGCATGCAGGAGCCCGCCACGCTAACTTCGGAGGTCCTTCCAGCGGGGTTTAGGGACGCAGTGAGCTCGAGCATCGCATTTCATCCACGCATGACGACAGCAGAGTGCACTATCCGCACTTCGAGGATATCTCGCGAGCTGTGTTATTGACTTCTCTGTTAGTTGGGATGATCATTTGGCTCTAGTTGATTTTGCGTATAATAATAGCTACCACCCAAGATTCGGGATGGCGCCTTATGAGGCCTTGTATGGGAGGAAGTGCAGATCGCCTATAGGTTGGTTCGATGGGCGAGGTGCGGCTAGTGGGACCAGATTTGCGCAGCAGCGATGGATAAGGTGAAGCTTATCCGAGAGCGCTATCGATACTCGAGTCGATGAAGTCGTATGCGCAGATCATCGTCGTCGGATCTTGAGTTCGAGGTTCATGATTGGGTTTTCCTAGTGTCACCCATGGCGGTGTGATGAGATTCGGAAGAGGAAACTCACCAAGGTACATCGGGCCGCTTCGATTGTCCGCACGGTAGGCAAGGTTGCCATGAGTTGGATCTGCCGTCCGATCCGAGGCGGCATCCGCTTTTTCACGTATCTACGCCGGCGAGATGTATCGGGATCCATCTAGTGGTACACCCGATTGACGATGTCCAGTGACCGGCGGGTTATCGTATGAGGAGATTCCCATAGCGATAGTCGATCGTCGTCAGCGTCATGACGAAGGACGTGGCTTCCGTCAAAGTCTTGTGGCGGAACGAGCTCAGGGAGGAGATGACGTGGGAAGCCGATGAGGACATGAGGCAGAAGTATCCTCACCTATTCCCCACACCTCCAGGTAATTCACTTTCCTACTTGTAAATTTCCATTATCATATTTGCCTAAGTGTTATTTTGTGGCCATGTGTGGCACTTACAAACTGTTTAAGCTTCTTCGATAACTATCTTGAGAAGGAACATTCGGGACGAATGTTTCTACGAGGGAGAATGTTATACCGTATTTCAGTATGTACGTAAGGGAATACGCATAAAAGTTTGGCCTTAAAGTTAGCCTCGACGCTTTTTTTGTGCACAACTCACTAAAAGAATCGCTTTCCGACTAAACGCTTTCCACTTTTCGTAGGGAAAATTCCGACTATGTCATTTAGTATTTTTGCGGATTTTTCCGAGAGACGAAACATTTTGGACCAACGGGAGGGCGACACTTGGCACCCTCCAATTGGTGGACTTGAATCGTCCATTTGGACGAATTGGAGAACCATGGCACGTTTTTTGTGCCTTGTGCACAAGTCAAGGAGTTGGTAGGATATTTGTGTTTAGTTAATCCTCACCCTACACTTGCCTTGCACTTGTCTTCATCTTGGCCATTGGTTGGCCAAGGCTTGAGCTATAAATACCCCCCTTTAGATGAAGAGTTCTTCATCCACAAAGTTATCTTCCAAGTCTTGAAAAATCCTATCCTCTCCCTTAAGCCTTCGTCCAACACCTCCCCTTTGAGTGAGTTTGGCCGAGGGCCTACCCCCCCTAGCCTAGCCGAAATCTACCCCCCTCCCTTGGTAGAAAAGTTGTCTTCTAGTATTGTTATAATGCCCAAAATACCCTAGCCCAAATCCCTTAGTCCTTTGTAGAAGTTGTGAAGAACTTCTAAGGTTTCTTGGAGCTACCGGGGCGTACAACTTAGGAGCTAAACCTTGCTCAGGCGCGACTTTATCTAGGATATTATTGGGCTTACCGAGGTAACTAATCCTAACCCTCTTTTTAATTAGAGAATACTTACTGTAGTAGTATAAGAATAAGTATAAATACTTAGAAGATTATTGCAGAATAGAATTGAACTGTTATCACAGTAGAAGGGTTTAAAAGAAGAATAATTAAACTATGCTTATATAGGACTGTTTTCACAGTAGACTTATATAGCTCACCGGGTAGGGAAGTGCTGCCCGACTTTCCGTAGAATTGTGAACCCTCTGTTTAGAATGACCTTCAGAGTAGTCTTTGATAGATGTCTGTGACTATTATAGGATGACTCTCTGCGCGCGACATATTCAACTTGGCAGGTGGTTTTCGCTGAGAAGGTATGTGATTCTTCCTAAAGCATGATATTTTTACAATATATAGTACGGTAGACGCATACGGGTTAATCGAATAATAACTACGACAATGTCTTTGACTTAAGCTTGAATAATACTTATGGCAATGCCTCACGCTTAAGCTCGAATAATACTTACAGAATGCCTTACGCTTAAGCTCAATAACAAAGAATCGAAAGCATTTCAAAAGAATATTGAATCATTTTTTTAACAGAAGATAAATATTTGGTTTTTAAACGAAAGCTTAAGAGTTATACTAGCTTTATGGGAAGTTAGGTATAACAACTTAAGAAAGATAAAAAGGAAATGTTTACTTGTTTGTTTATAAAAGCCTTGTATTGATTTCTGTTAAGTGTAGTAAGATTTGTGTGATAAGTAGACATATTATGATGCTACAGGTTAGTGTCTTGAAACGTTGTGTAAAGGGGTCATTCTTGCCGTGCTTACGTTGCTAACCTAAGTCCGTTGTCTTTGTTATTGTATCACCTACCCTCGATCGTTATATCAGGGCTTGCCCTCGACGCGGTCTATACGGCCTACGCGTCGCGAGACTATGCGAGCAGCGTATGCTCCGTGATTGATCATTCCGGTGTTTAGCCTAACGCGGGGATTCCTATGCGGTCCGCTGAGACTACGCGGTCTTTTGAGGCTATGCGAGTGCCGCGGAGCCTAGGCGACGCCGGGTCTGCCCCGACGCGAGGAATACCTCACGCGGATGCATGTGACCTATGCGGATCGCGAAAGTCCGTGACTAGGCACGCAGAATGATACTATGGGCGATCGGCCTGCTTCGATCATTCGCGCCTAGAATAGACACTGCTTTTCCTATTATTGTTGTTTGTGATGTGGCACTGTGCAATTGAACCGATTGTATTTGTGAAAAGGTTTTTACTTTGATTTCATTTCGCTTTATAGTTTCACATACTTGGTACTGTTATCGACTCCTTCTGGGGCCGCTCATGCCGCAGTAAAGGCAAGCAGTGCTAGATCCGCATCCTTAGGATCTTTTGCGTTGGTGTCGAGCTCCATCTTCTAGGAGGCTCTACTTTTGGGTATGATCTCCCGTTGTATAGTTTTGTACTGAGGGTATGGCGGGCCTCGTCCCGCCATAGTTGTATTTTTCCTTAGGTCTGTAGTCATGTTGCAGTTTTTGGGATGTAATCGCTGAACCATGTTTATTTATATATGCCGAAAGGCGACGTTTTCACATAAAGCGTGTCTTATTTTATAAACTGCTTTCGCCTTGTTGTATATTTCACGTTACTCGATGTATGACTACTGGTGCCCAGAAGGCACCAAATACGCCCCGAACGGTCGTGATGCTTATACCCCGTAGTTCCAGGGTATATAGGTGAGGATGTACGTGCGAGAATACGACAGAAATTTTGGAAAGAAAGAAAGATGTGATTTTTCGACGGAAAAGTTTCCGGGTTTTGTGAAGGAAAAAGGTTCGTTAATGGGAATTGGATTCCCAGATTTGGTATTCGGACTTCTTATAATATTTGAGAATTATGGAATTTTATTTCCGGAAATGGTGAAATTTACGGTTTTGTGGGGCCCGCTTAGTTTTTGAGATTTTGGCCTTTATGGATATTTTCGGAAGATGAAATATTTTGGACGAATAGGAGGGCGACACGTGTCACCCCCCTAGGTGGCCTTGTGGCCGAAATCTTGTGACAAGTGGCCAAGACAAGTGGCCAAGTCTTGCAAGATATTTTGTGTGGACAAGTGGCTTGTGGATCCCACCCACACTTGTCCCCAATCTCAACCACACACTTGCCTTCATCCTAGCCCTTGGTTGTCCTATATATGCACCCTTAGTTGATGAAAACTTCCACACTTAACCATTTCAAGACAAGAAATTCCCTCCCTTCTCCCTTGACCTTGCTCGCTTTGAGCCCATTTCTTGACCTAAATTTGTCCAACAATTCTTAAACTCTCAAGTGTTCTTCCCTAAGGTGTTAGGAAGATTGTGTACCAAGAGTTGGAAAAGATTTCACACCCCTAACCTATTGTTCATGCCTTGGCCGAAACTTACTAGTTGGAAACCCTAAGTGTTCTTCACTTTTTGAGTTAGTTCTCAAGAGAAGTTGGTTAGGAGCTTCTATGGGTTGCTTTTAGCGGATTGGAACGGAAAGATTTGGAGCTAAGACTTTCTTGGAGCGACATTAAGTTCTTGGATAATTTTGGGCTATTTGAGGTAGTAAACCTTAACCTCTTTGTGAATTGGTCATTATACATATATTATAAGTATATTATGGAGTATATAAAATATGGAGTAAAGTTTGGAAAAGTTGGATCTTGTTAACTTGTTAAAAGAAAGGATTGGCCGTTTGCCATTAAAATGGTAAAAACGTATCTTACTTGTGAAGAAGTAATTAACAAAGTAACTATAACTTATATTAAGATGGAATATAAGTTGGATGACTAATGAAGTAATTGGATAAGTAAAATGGATAAAGTTGGCCAAGGACCCCAACTTAAGGACTGTATTTACTTTGGACTGTATTTACTTTGGACAGTATTTACTTTGGATTGTATTTACTTTGGACAGTATTTACTTTGGACTGTATTTACTTTGGACTGTATTTACATTTCTGTTAAGGGGAAGATTGTTCAATCGCGTTCCGTTTGGGCGTGTGATCCCCTTTTTAATTATTGTATTGTTATGAAGGCGTGATAGTAAACCGCGTTACCGTTTGGGCGTGTAATCCCCTTCTTTATGTTGTTTAATTATTACGCCTTATATATATATATGGTATATATATTACGGTTATTCGGGCCTTGGAGAAAGATGGAAAAGTGAGTAAAACGGGAAGTCGCGAATTTTCCGTAGAATTAGAGGGCTTTTTATTGGTATAAGTCTTCAATGGTAAGAAAGGTTTGATAGAAGTACTATGACCATTTTAGGAGTGGAGTACTACGTGTGGCGTGATCTACTTGGCTTAAGGAGTAGCCGACGGGTTGAAGTACTTGGAGCGTTTTGCTATTTGTCGATAATCGTCGCGAGGTATGTGAACCTCTTCCTATCTTTTCTAGCATGATTGTTGTGAACTATGTAAGATCGTAGACGCATACATGTGCTAAGTGATTTGGTTGGTTTAAAACATAGGGTGTTATAATAGCTTTATGGGAAGTTAGTTATAACGACTTTATGTAGGTAAAAGAATGGTTTATTGATTGTAGAAAGTTAAGAGACTTGATCTTGAAAGATAAGAGACTTGACTTATACACGACTTGATTTTGAAAGTTAAGAGACTTGATCTTGAAAGATAAGAGACTTGACTTATACACGACTTGATTTTGAAAGTTAAGATACTTGATCTTGAAAGATAAGAGACTTGACTTAGTTTGACTTGTTATGAATTTTGTTAAAATGTTGTAAAAACCTCATTCGCGAGTAATGAGTAGTTGGTTTTAAAAGAATAATGTTTTACTGATTTCGGAAATGAGATTAAGTATCGAACAAACCATTGCAGCGTTAATAAAGGAAATGTATTGACTAATTGTTATTAAAACCAGTAGAAACCTCCATCTGCATAGAAGCTAAGATGAGACAAAATGATATTACATTTCCTAGATCATGGCTGCTTTATAAGATTGTAATAGACAAGAACAACCTACTCACACATAAGGCATATGTTTCTCAAATTTGTTTTAAAGGAGAATTATATTCTTAAGTGATTAAAACTATGAACTACGAAACCTTTCGAAAATGAGAAACTTGAGCATTTGAAATTAGGCAAACTCAACGCGTTTGGAAAATAATGTGTTACTTGATTTTACAAGGGAAGTGTTTGGTTTACTTAAAAGATAGTCACTATATTTTATACTACGAACATTGTGTGACTTTTGTGAAAGAAACGTATCTTTTTAAAAGAGTTAATGTATGTAATACTTTAGGGTCAGAACCGGGATTTTGGCATAAAATGATAGTACCTTAAGTTGTGTGTAACTTGCCTATGTTTGTGTGATAGCCTTGTTGTGCAAGCATCGTATTTTACTCGACTACCGCGTTCATGGATGAACCGAATGTATTTCACTCGACTACCGCGTTCACGGATGAACCGAATGTATTTCACTCGACTACCGGCCCACGGGATGAACCGAATGTATTCCATCCGACTACCGAAGTTCGAGATTTAACCAGGGAATGTATTTCACACGCTTTCTATACCGGGTCCATGAGATGGGCCGAGACATGTTATACGTATCACATGGTTTGTACCTAGATCACGGCATGAGGAAGGAGTTCCACGCATGAAGGATGACTTTGAGGCGTGAGTCACGACTTGACATGACCGCTTTTATGTTATGAAATGTAGTTTGTTATCATACATGTCTCTGCTTTATATAGATCGTTATGATTTCATTTACGTGATTTTGATTTCACATACTTGGTACTGTCAGATCGACCTCCTCGGCCGCGTCACGCCGCAGTGAGGTACATCGGTTGTGGATCCTCGCTCATGGATCACGATCAACGTATTAGGAAGCCCCGTTTCTCCGAGGCTTATCTTTTGCATGTTACCCGAGTCAGAGGTTCTTGTACATTCAGGGGTATGGCGGGGCCCTGTCCCGTCATAGTTATTGTCACTTCTTAGAGGTCTGTAGTACTGTTGTGGGCAGAGGTTGTAAAAAGGATAACTGTTCGGGTTTTATGAATATATACAGAAGGCAACTGTTTTGGTTGGCCTGTTTATTTATCATGTCTCTTGTTTCATGTTTATGTTTTTATTTCCGCTGATTCTCTCTGATGTTGTATCACGAGGGTGCCCGGGGTAAGGCACCAGTCACGGCCCCGGTTCGGGTCGTGACAAGCATACCCGTGGGCCACCCATCGTGTCAGTATGTCCATCAATCAACCAGATAGCCTACTCCAACGAGACGCCAGAGTACGTAAACACAACACTTGCACAACAAAAGCTATCACCACAAGCATAGGCAAGTTCAACATACTTTTAGACATTCTTTTTATGAACACAAATCCGGGTTTTAACCCCAAGGTACTACGTATTTTAACTCTTTAAAAGATCCATTTCTTTCACACAAAGTCACACGATACCCGTAGTATCAAAAATAGAGTAACTGTCTTTGTAAGTAAACCAAAACAATTTTCATACTTTCTTTTTAAACCGAATTATTTTTCCCTTTAAAGTCCAGTTACCATTTTAAATCCAATAATAAAACCATCCTTTTGTTTTCATAAAGTCGTTATAACTAACTTCCCATAAAGCTGTTATAACACTTTATGTTTTAAACCAATTTAAGACAAAACCATGCCTTTCTTTTAAACCAAAACACTTCAAATTCTTCAAGTCTCATTTCTTTTAGAAAACAAGTTCCTTACTTTGGAATTTAAGAAAAATCAATACTTGTTATTAATGATCTTATTAAAGCAGCCATGATCTAGGAAATGTAATACAATTTTGTCTTATCTTAGCTTCTATGCAGGTGGAGGTTTCTACTGGTTTTAATATAATTAATTATTTGTCAATACATTTTCCTTTATTAACGCTGCAGTGGTTTGTTCGATACTTATTCTCATTTCTGAAATCAATATAACTTATTCCTTTTAAAACTCAATTACCCATTTATCATAAATGCGGTTTCACAACTTTTTAACACAAACCAAGTCCTTAATATTTCACATCAAGTCATTTATAAGTGAAGTCTCTTATCTTTTAAAAATCACAGACCATTTCTTTACCTACATAAAGTTGTTATAACAAACTTCCCATAAAGTCGTTATAACACTTTATGTTTTAAACCAATCAAATTGCTTAGCACACGACGCTCACCGTACTACATAGTTCACACAATCATGCTAGAAAAGATAGGAAGAGGTTCACATACCTCGCGACGATTATCGACAATTAGCAAAACGCCCAAAGTACTATCACTCTGCTAGCCTTTTCCACCCTTCAAGTAGAATACGCTACTCGTAGTACTTCCACCTATAATGGCCATAAAATGTCTATCAACTTCTAGATCTCTTCGTAGAATATTCTGAATACAAGATTCCTTATTCTACAGAAAATTCGCAAAGACCTCCCCGTAACCACATAAATCTCCTCCTCTATCAAGACCCGCTACCAAGCCAACAACTCCATGGGGGTTACACGTCTAACCGGACGTGTACAACACTGCCCCACAATAATACTACAAGTCTCATCAGAATACACCAATGTAAATACAGTTCAATTCTTATCCATATTCATTCTACATATAGTATACTCAACTATACATTACTACAAATGTAATATCCAATTACAATAGGGACAAAGATAATTACCTCGATAAGCCCAAAATTATCCAAGATATAAGTCGATCCCGAGCAACGTTTAGCTCCATTCCTTACGCCCAACCCGCTCCAAGCAACCCTTAGAAGTTTCTAAACAACTTCTCTTAACACTTCATCTAAGCTATGAAGATTTTTCTGTGGCTTCATTTTGCGACTATGGAATAAAGTAGTATTTCCTGCTCTTATGTTGGGATTTCTTTGGAATACCACAAGGGATTTAGGCTAAAGTATTTGGAATAACAACAATACTTGAAGAATTCTACTCAAGGTGGGGGGGTGTTTGGACGAGAACTCACTAAGGGAGGGAGGGGAATTTTTGCCTTGGAAACTTTCTAATGTGGATGAAATAAAGTCTTGCACACATGGGGTATTTATAGGGAAATCAATGGCCAAGATCTAGGCAAGTGTGTGGTGAGGATGGGGTACATGTGTGTGGGTAGTTGGCCAACCATTTGGCTACCACAAAAATGGGACAAGTGGCCACCACAAAAATGGGCCACTTGTCCACCTAAAACGCCCCACTCATTCTTCTCCACCCGCCAACATAGCCACACGGGGTGACACGTGTCGCCTCTACTCGTCCAAAATATTTCATCTTCCAAAATATTCGTAATGCCAAAAATCCAAAAATAAAGTGGGCCCTACAAAACAGAATTTTCCTGTGGGCCCCACGTGACCAATTTCGGAAATAAAATTTCATAATTCTCAAATATTCCAAAAAGTCCAAATACCAAATCTGGGAATCCAATTCCCTTTAACGAACATTTTTCCTTCACAAAATCCGGAAACTTTTCCGTCGAAAAAATCACATCTTTCTTCCTTTCCAATTTTACTGTCGTATTCTCGTACGTACGTCCTCGTATACATACCCTGGAACTACGGGGTGTAACATGTTTGTTCATATAATCATATATTGTCACATATATCTGTACCTGCATCATGGATACATATTCATGGAATCATATACTGTCGTGAGTATCTATACTCGCATCATGGATACATGTCCATGGAATCATATATTTCATACTCGTATCATGGATACATGTCCATGGAATCATATATGTCATAGGTATTTATACCCGCATCATAGATATATGTCCATGGAATCATATAACGTACCCGACCCATTTTGGGACTCGGTGAAAGAACCATCTCTGTGTATCATATACCGTACCCGGCCCATTATGGAACTCGATGAATGAATCATATTCGTGTATCCTATATCTTACCCGGCCCACTATAGGACTCGGTGAATGAAGTCATAGTTGTGGATACCTGCCCACATATATCGTACCCGGCTCATTATGGGACTCGGTGTATGAAGTCATAGATATATGTCCACATATACCGTACCCGACCCATTATGGAACTCGGTGAAAGAAGTCATATCCGTGGATATCTGTCCACATATACCGTACCCGGCCCATTATGGGACTCGATAACATAATCATCTCATCTTAGGCACGTGTAGAATATCATAAGCAACCTCGTGCAATTTAAATCATCTTTTGACACTCAATAAACTCATTAAAATGAACTTTCTTTTTAGCAAAACCCAGGCACTATCATGTCATGTATCATTTTAAAACATCATTTGGAAACTCAATAAAATCATT
Source organism: Przewalskia tangutica (assembly GCA_029844215.1). Taxonomy (NCBI): domain Eukaryota; kingdom Viridiplantae; phylum Streptophyta; class Magnoliopsida; order Solanales; family Solanaceae; genus Przewalskia; species Przewalskia tangutica. The sequence goes on from CM056727.1 coordinate 80,988,569, forward strand.
AAATGAACTTTTTACTAAAAGGTCAAAGGCACTTCTCATGACACATATCTTTAGGAATTAAACTGTGTAAAAATCATGTACGTCCACCGTATGTTCATTTCATATAAATAATGCCAAAAGAAGAAAGGATAGTTTCACATGCCTTATCGGCTATACCAACACGACAAGTAGAATACGCCTCAAGTTACTTCAACCTATAATAACGATAACATATCTATCAACTTCATGCTTACTAGTGTAGGTCATATACCAAGTAATGATTCTCCTTTCATATAAAAATTTGGGCAACACTTCCCCTAATTATACTTACATTTCCACCTTACAATTAAGGCCAAGAACATCAATAACCAAGCACCACTTAAGGTCACAACCAAAATAGCAACCAAGGTGGATTTCACACCTACTTCACATGTTAATCCGACCTCTTAATCCATATAAAAACAGTCCACTAAAACAGTTCATACTTCAACAACAACGAGGGTGAAATGTGAAGCTTTTCTATATCTTTTTACACTCTTATTCCTTTAGGATATATGTTAGCAACTTACCACATTAAACATGCATAATTGTAACTAAAAAAATTCAACATTATAATACCACAAAACAATCCCTAAAATAGCACAACAACGTCCCACAGTTTCATGCAGTTCTCATCCACAACCACTACCAAAGCCCTTTTCCATAAAAATCCAATTCATATTTCAACACTTTTATATAAACCATTTCAACTTTAAATAACAAGATTTCCTTCAATGTAACATGTAATAAGTGACGATAATAACAATAACAACCAACAAATTCAATATAACAAAACTGTCTACAATTCGGCTAACATGCCAAAATTGTGACATGCACTTCTTATTCTCCATTTTACTTAACACAAGTTCATCTCTTATCTATAACATCATGTAACTTCCAATTACTTCAAGAGGAAGAAGAATCTTACCTTAATCTTATGCCAAAACAGTCCACAACACACGACACACTACTTCACTTTAGCACCACTTCTACACGTTTCAATAACACACACGTATCTTCTACAAACTTGTAACCATATTGCTTTCATGTTCTCCTTCTATAAAGTTCATTCCAAGCTTAGGCTTTCAAAGAAGTTTCATGGCCAAAATCGTGACCACTTATTATGGAGAGTTAACCTTGCTTAGAACTTTATTAAGGAACTTAATCTTGAAAAATAACTTAATTTTGTTCTTCACTTTGGCTATGGTTCGAAACTTGTAGGAGAAGAGAAGGGAGAAAAGGGTTTAAAGGATGAAGATGTTTGTGATCCAAGTCTTGCAAGACTTGTATCTATACGGTGTATATTGTATAAGTGGAGGGGGACCCAAGTAGGCCCACTTGTCACAAAATATCTTCCACACTTAGCAAGTTTTCTGAAATTCCCGCATAGGCACCGCGGTCCTGCACAATGGCACCGCAGTGCCGAAAGTACTGCGACTCTCACTAGTTATGGCACCGCGGTCCTGCCCTCCGGAACCGCGATGCTGCAGTCCTTCGCCCCGATCTGCCAACTTTCATACTTTATATTTCGAGAGCTCCTTTTCTGCCTTTTCTGCCCACACTTCATTGAAACGAATTCAATACCAATACTACTTCTCGTTGTCACATGTATTTGTATCCAAAATTATTACTTATAGAAAATATAAATATACTTTTCCTTCCAACATTCAAACCTTATATCCTAACTTACGTTCTCATTTCATTGCCATGGAATTACGGGGTGTAACACCATTCTTATTTGCCTTTGTGATGACTGGACTGATGCGACAAATTCGAGGGGAGGTGTCATGGTGTATGTTATTCGCAGATGACATAATACTGATTGATGAAACTCGCAGCGGAGTGAACGCTAAGTTGGAGGTTTGAAAACAAACTCTGGAGTCAAAAGGGTTTAGGCTGAGTAGGACCAAGACAGAATACATGGAGTGCAAGTTCAGTAACGAGAGCGAACATGAGATAGGTGTGGAGGTGAGGCTTGGTACTCAGATCATTCCAAAAAAAGTAAGCTTCAAGTACCTCAAGTCTATTATCCAATGGAATGAAGAGATTGATGACGATGTCACACATCGTATTAGGGCAGGGTGGATGAAATAGAGGCTCACATCTGGAGTCTTATGTAATAAAAAGATGTCACCAAAACTTAAAGACAAGTTCTATAGAATCGTGATTAGATCGACTATGTTGTATGGGGCGGAGTGTTGTCCAGTCACACTTCGCACATCCAAAAGATGAAAGTTGCAGATATGAAGATGTTGATATAGATGTGTGGGCATATAATGAGGGATAGGATAAAAATTAGGATATCCGGGACAGAGTGGGAGTGACCTCGGTGGAGGATAAGATACGGGAAGCGAGGTTGATATGGTTCAGGAATTTGAAGAGAAGAGACACAAATGTCCCAGTGTGGAGGTGTGAGAGGTTTGCTATGGACGGGTTAGGAGAGGTAGAGTTAGGCTGAAGAAGTATTGAGGAGAGGTGATTAGACGGGATATGACACAAATGTAACTTACTGAGGACATGACCTTAGATAGGGGGTTGTGGAGGACACAAATTAGGGTAGAAGGGTAGTAGGTAGTTGGGCGTAGTCCTACTTACTCTTACAAACTGGTAGTTGTGTTATTATTGTAGGTCTGTGTCACGACCCGAACCCGGGCCCGTGACTGGTTCTTTACCCGGGCACCTAAGTAGACATACATCAGAGTAACCAGCGGAATATAAAAACAAGACATGAAATAATTATGAAATGAGAACAGTTTATCCAAGAAAAGATTGCCTTTCGGCATGTATATATACATAAAGAGTGAACAGCATAACCCAACTTTACAACAGACTACTGCACTTAGGAATGTAAACAACTATGGCGATGGCCCGCCATACCCTGAATGTACATAAATCTACAATGACAGGGAGATCATACCCAAAAGATAAGCCTCCGGAGAAACGGGGCTTTCCCAAAAGCAGAAACGGTGATCCTAGGAGCGGGGATCAACAACAGGAGTACCTCTACCTACGGCATGAACGCAGCCCCCGAAGGAGGTCAGTACAACAGGTACCAAGTATGTGAAACTGTAAAGTACTTAAATGAAGTCATATCATTTTAAAACCAATTTTACAAATATGTACGAAACAACCAATGTAACCGCACATAGTGCCACAACATAACCAAGAGCAAAATAGATATAACATAACTGGTCTTTTCTAGGCCGCTAATGATCGAAGCAAGGCCATTCGCCCATAGTATCATTATGCGTGCCTAACTCGAACTCCCGCACCGCGATAAAGCCACATAGGCCCGCATGAGGTATTCCTCGCATCGGGGGTAGCTAACCCGCGACATCATCCTGGACCCCCGAAGTCCGCATAGTCCTATGGACCACACGAGGTTTCCCTCGCATCGGCGTAACACACTGTTATACCACGTATTTCTAGAGTATGTACGTAAGGACGTACGTACAAAAGTTTAGCCTTAGTTAGGCACTTTGGACGAAAAGTTTGTGCACAACTCACTAAAAGAATCGTTTTTCGACGAAACGTTTTACTAAACTCGCGTAGGGTAAATTCCGGCTATGCCATTTATTATTTTTGCGGATTTTTCCGAGAGACGAAACATTTTGGACCAACGGGAGGGTGACACTTGTCACCCTCAATGGACGGCAAACATGGGCCAAGGTTGCACGTTTTTTGTGCCTTTGCACAAAGTCAAGGAGTTGGTAGGATATTTGTGTAGTAGATGGATAAGGATACTTGGGTGAATCTCCACCCTACACTTGCCTTGCACTTGGCATCATCTTGGCCATTGGTTGGCCATTTCTTGACCTATAAATACCCCCCTTAAGATGAAGAGTTCTTCATCCACAAATCAAACTTTCCAAGTCTTGAAAAATCCCTCCCCTCTCTTGTGTTTCGTCCAAAGCCTCCTCTCCCCTCGAGTGAAGCTTAGCCAAAACAACCCTCTTCCTCTAGCCCTAACCGAAACCTACCCCTTGGTAGATAGTTGTCTTCCTAAATACCCTAGCCCAAATCCCTTAGTACTTAGTAGAAGTTGTGAAGAACTTCTAAGGGTTCTCGAGCTATCTGAGCGCATACAAATTAGAGCTAAACCTTGCTCGGGAGCGACTTTTAACTTGGATAATTTTGGGCTTATCGAGGTAAATACTCTTGTCCTTCTATTGTAATTGATATTACATATAAGAATAGTATAGACTTGAGTATAAGATACAATGAAGGATATTAAAGAATAGAATTGAATGTTATCACGCAGAAGGGTTTAAAAGAAGAATAATTAAACTATACTTACTTAGACTGCTTACTGAGACTTGAGTAGCTCGACGTAGGGAAGTGCTGCCCGATTTTCCGTAATAGAGGACCCTCTACTTAGAATCTGCTTACTAGTCTAGACGTTGATAGACGTATTTGACTATTATAGTCGATTCTTCGCGCGACATATTCGACTTGGCGGTGGATTTCACGGTAAGGTATGTGATTCTTCCTATACTCTTGAGCATGATATTTTAAATATATATATAGTACGGTAGACGTACGAGTGTTAACTGAATAATAATTACGGCAATGTCTTTTGACTTAAGCCTGAATAATAACTACGGCAATGTCTTTTGACTTAAGCCTGAATAATAAAGATCTTGAAGCATTTCAAAAGAATACTGAATCATTTTTAATGTAAGAGAAAGCGGTTGGTTTTAAACAAAAGCTTAAGAGTTATACTAGCTTTATGGGAAGTTAGGTATAACAACTTAAGAAAGATAAAAAGAACTGTTTACTTATTTGCTTATAAAAACCTTGTATTGATTTCTGTAAGGTGTAGTAAGATTGATTGATAAATAGACATATTATGATGCTACGTGTGTTAGTGTCTTGTGATGTTGTGAAAGGGGGTCATTCTTGTTGTGCTTACGTTGCTAAACGGTAAGACAATTGTACTGTTATTATATCACCTACCCCTTGACTTGCTATACCGAGGGCTTGCCACCCTTGATGCGGGTTTATACGGCCTATGCGGTCTGTGAGACTATGCGAGTCGCGGAGTTCGAGGATTGATCATTCAGGTGTTTTAGCCCGACGCGGATGCCTATGCGGTCTCGCATGTGACTATACGGCCTATCGAGACTATGCGGATCGCGGAGTCCAGGAGGGTACCGGGGTTAGCCCCCGACGCGAGGAATACCTCACGCGAATCTGTGTGACCTATGCGATCGCGGAAGTCCAGACTAGGCTCGCATAATGATACTACGGGCGATCGGCCTTGATTCGATCATTCACGCCTAGGAAAGACCGATTACATTATATCTATTTTGCTCTTGTTTATGTTGTGGCACTATGTGCGATTAAACCGTTGTATTTACAAATGGCTTTAAATACTTTGATTTTACTTCAAGATTTTTACGCTTTCACATACTTAGTACTGTTGTAATCGACCTCTTCTGGGCTGCGTCATGCCGCAGTAAGGGCAAGCAGTGCTAGATCCACATCCTTAGGATCTCTTTGCTTTGGTGTCGTGAGCTCCATCTTCTCGGAGGCTCGACTTTTAGGTATGATCTCCTGTTATTGTATATAGTTTTGTACATTCAGGTATGGGCCGGGCCCCGTCCCGCCATAGTTGTTTATCTTCTTAGAGGTGCAGTAGTCCTATTGTACAGTTGGGAAGTAACTGCAAAACTATGTTTATATATATATGCCGAAAGGCGACATTTCTCACATAAAACTGTGTCTCATTTTACAACCGTTTCATGTCTTGTTTTTATATTCCACGACACTGATGTATGACTACTTGGGTGCGGGTTAGGCACGATCACGCCCCGAACGGGTCGTGACAAAAGTGGTATCGAGCGATTAATCTCGGAAAGTGTCTACGAGACCGTATCTAGTAGTTCGATTATCGGTGTGTTGTGCACCACACCAATAATCGTGAGGCTATAGGATATTTAGGATTGGTTTCCATTCTTCTCACTCGAGATCGTGCCTTAGAGCCGTGTTATAAGTTGGACCTCTAATGTATTCCTTTTACAGAATAGCTATGCCTCCACGTAGGCAACCCGCCTGTATGGCAAGGCAATGGCGAGTCGCTAAGAGACACCGAGAGTCACGAGGCACAGCCCGATTCTTACCCGAGGCGATACCTCGGGACGGCGAGTTCCATGACGCCGCCCCAAAGAGACCACGGTACCCACACCTCCCGTCCCACAACCCGGGCGGAGGAGTTAGGGTACAAGGAGATGGCCCACTATTGGATGCGCAGCAGTTCCAGCCTGATGAGTACGTGGTTCACCCGAGGCGATAGTTTGAGGCTACGGACTTCCCGAGTCAGAGCCCGCCAGAGTTTTACTGTCGAGGCCGAGGATGATCCGCAAGAGTTCATCCGTCGCCTACAGAGGATTATGAGAGTGATCGGGCCGGACACCGAGTCCGTGATCTTCGGCCACATCGGTGCGTGATACCGCAGATCATTGGTTTGATTCGTGAGTTATCCCGGGAGAGCACGCGTCCCGCCTACTGGGATGAGTTCTGAGGCTTTTCTCACTCACTTCTTGCCTCCACGGATGAGGAGGCACGGCCGATGATTTTTGCCGTTGAGACAGAGAGGCGCACGCCAGTGAGTACAATGTCGAGTTCGATTCTTTGGCTCGATATGTCCTCGCATTGGTAGCGGATATGGAGGGCGTGGTGCATCGCTATGTCACCGGCTAGATGATTATATGGCCGAGTCTTGTGCGGGTGGCTCTTCACCGTGCATGGACATTACCCGTATGCAGCTCATGCACTTGACGCGGCGAGCGCAGAGACCGACGGGTCGACAGATATCAGCATCAGAAGAAGGCCAAGACGGCCGGTTCTTTCGATAGTTCTCGGGGTGGACGACCTCATCAGCAGTCTAGATTTGCACCCCACCACCGTGAGCACTCCCACATCATTGTCACAAGACCCAGAGTATTCGGGCGTGTCACGGCCCCGGACTGGATTTCGGTGGTAAAGCGGTGCTAACCGATCGAGGTCCGCCTTTGTGTCCGTTGTGGTAGATTCCATTCAGGAGCCGTAGTACTACTCGGAGCTTGCTATACTTGTGGCCGCAGGTCATTTTTCGAGGGCTTGTCCGACCGGGCACAGTGGTAGGCTCACCACAGATTCTTGCCGGCTCATCGCCTCCTATAGCTACTCGCCCGAGGCGTGGTACTCATGGGCCAGCAGGTGTCGCGCAGAGGTCAGGGCGCGGTCTCAGCTTCTAGCGTCCTCGAATCGCATTTATGCCTTGTCCACCGGCAGACTGTGAGGCCTCACCGATGTCGCCATGTGTACCTTATCGCCTCCGATTATGATGTATGCCTTGATAGATCCGGTTCTACTGGCCCCATATATCTCCCTTGTTGCTAGTAGGATAGGGATAGAGCACGAGTCCATAGACCCTTTCGAGGTAGCTACGCCAGTGGGTGATTCGATGGTAGCTCGGCGGGTATATAGAGCTTGTCCAGTGACCATATACAGTCGTCAGACCCTAGCCGACTTGATAGAGTTGGATATGACTGATTTCGACGTGATCATGGGTATGGATTGGCTAGCTTCTTGCTACGCCCATGTAGATCGCAGGATAGAGTAGTACGGTTCCAGCTTGAGAGCCATTGTCGAGCGAGGGGAACATCAGACGCCGGCGGTAGGTTTATTTCCTACCTCAAGGCTAGGAAGATGGTGCGAGGCGGGTACATCTACCATCTCGCTCGTGTTTGATACCGAGGCCGCAGCGCGATTTCCGCCGGCCCAAAGAGTCGAGAGTTCCCGCACGTGTTTCCGCACGACTCCCGTATTCCTCCGCAGGAAATAGAGTTTTGTATCGATGTCGCTGCACACTCCTATTTCCATTCCGCCATACGTAATGGCACCTACCGAAGTTGAGAGTCAAGGACCAGCCGAGAGATTTGCCGGAGAAGCGGCTTCATCGACCTAGTGTTTCTCCCCGGGAGCGCCGATATTGTTCGTGAAGAAGAAGGGCGACGCCGCGCACGTGTGTTGATTACATACCGAACAAGGTGACCATTAAGAATGATACCCCTTCCTGTGATTGATGATTTGTTCGACCACCGCAGGTGCGACATGTTTCTCCAACATTGATCCGCGATCGGGCTATCATCGTGCACGAGTCGAGAGGCGGATGTCCCTAAGATCGCATTCGACCCAGACGCATTATGAGTTCGTGGTCATGTCTTTTGGGTTGACCAATGCTCCGCAGATTCATGGATTTGATGAACCGAGTGTTCAAACCATTTTGGACACGCTTTGTGATAGTGTTCATCGATGATATCTTGTTTATTCTCGCCAGAGCGGGAGCACGCGAGCATTTGGCGATCGTGGCCGAGAGTTCTCCAGACCAGCAGCTTATACGCCAAGTTTTCCAAATGTGAGTTTTGGTTAGCTTCGTGGCTTTTCTTGGGCATATAGTCGGGCCGATGGTATTCAGTGGATACGCCAAGATTGAGGCAATGAGTTGGCCTAGACCTACTACTCCGGCTGAGGTTCGCAGCTCGGGCCTCGCAGTTATTATCGGCGTTCAGAGAAGTTTGCTTCTATCTCTCGCTCATTGACTAGCCGACTCGTAAGGCACTAAGTTTCATGGATGATGCTTGTGGCGTGGTTTCCAGCTCTTGAGAGATCGACGACCGCCTCGCTCTTACTCTTCCGCAGGTCCAGACGGTTATGTCGCGGTATTGTGACGTCGTGCATCGGGTTGGGATGTGTGTTGATGCAAGGCAAGGTTATAACGTATGCATCCCGACAAACCAAGAAACACGAGGAACTACCCCACCCATGATTTGAGTCGCGGCGGTGATTCACGCCAAGATCCGGAGGCACTATTTGTACGGGTTCATGTGGATATTTATACTGCACCACAAGAGCCTCCAAAGATATCTTCACCGCAGGAGCCGAACTTACGGCGCAGACGGTGGTTAGAGTTACTTAAGGATTACGATGTTGATATCCCGTACCACCCGGGAAGGCCAATGTCAGGCGATGCTCTTAGTCGTAGGTCGATGGGAGTCTATCGATGTGCAGCAGAGAGAGGGGCATGGTTCGCGATTTGCATCAGTTAGCGAGCCTTGGTGTCCGTTTGATTGATTCTGATAGCAGTGGGGTTCGAGTTCGAGAGGTTGCCGAGTCTTCCATCGTCGAAGAGGTGAAGAGGCAACAGTTTGAGGATCCGGTTTTGATTCGCATCGTGATACGCTCTTCGTGAGAGGAAGGGTCCTTTTGAGGTAGCACCTGATGGGGTGCTAAGGTTTGAGGGCAGGTTGTGTGTTCCAGATGTTTCAGGACTTCGGCAGCAGGTTCTAGGGGAAGGACACAGCGCTTGTTACTCTATCCATCCGGGGTCGACCAAGATGTACCACGACCTTAGATCTGTGTATTGGTGGGATGGCTTGAAGAGGGACGTTGCAGAGTTCGTAGCTCAGTGCCCGTGTTGTCGCAGTGAAGGTAGAGCACCGAGAGACCGTGGTTTGTTGCGCATTTAGAGATCCCGACCGGAAGCCGAGGTGATCAACATGGACTTTATCACGGATTACCTCGCACTCGCAGGAGACATGATTCTATATGGGTTATCGTCGACAGTCGATTTAAATCAGCCCACTTTCTTCCCGTCAGACGACTTTTTCTACGATGATTATGCCGACTTTATATCCGGAGAGATCGCCGACTACATGGAGTCCCTATTTCGATCATATCGCATGCAGGAGCCCGCCACGCTAACTTCGAGGTCCTTCCGTATGGTTTAGGGACGCAGTGAGCTCGAGCATCGCATTCCATCCACGCATGCACGGACAGCAGAGCGCACTATCCGCACTCTCGAGGATATGTCGCGAGCCCGTGTTATCGACTTCGTGGGTAGCCGAGGATCATTTGTCTCTAGTTGAGTTTGCATATAATAATAGCTACCACTCCAAAGATTCGATGGCGCCTTACGAGGCCTTGTATGAGGAAGTGCAGATCGCCGATAGGCTGGTTCGATGTGGGCGAGGTGCAGTTGGTGGGACCAGATTTGGTGTAAGCAGTGCGGATAAGGTGAAACTTATCCAGAGAGGTCACGACACTCGTAGTCGATGTAAGTCATACGCAGATCATCGTCGCGCAGATCCGGAGTTCGAGGTTGATGATTGGGTTTTCTCGGCGTGTCACCCATGGCGGTGTGATGAGATTCGGAAGAAAGAAACTCACCCAAGGTACATCGGGCCGAGTCGATTGTCCGCAGGTAGGAAAGGTTGCCTATGAGTTGATCCGCCGTCCGATCCGGAGGCGCATCCGGTTTTTCACGCTTTATGCCGGCGAGATGTATCGGATCCATCTAGTGGTACACCCGATTGACGATGTCCAGTGACCGACGGTTATCGTATGAGGAGATTCCCATAGCGATAATCGATCGTCGTTAGCGTCATGACCAAGGACGTGGCTTCACAAAGTCTTGGGCGAACGAGCTCGAGTGAGATGACGTGGGAAGCAGAGGAGGACATGAGGCAGAGGTATCCTCACTTATTCCCCACACCTCCAGGTAACTTACTTTCCTACTTGTAAATTTTCATTGCCATATTTGCTTAAGTGTTATATTGTGGCCATGTGTGGCACTTGCAAACGGTTAAGTTGTGAGGTACTTTATCGTTAACTGTCTTGGGAAGGAATATTCGAGACGAATGTTTCTAAGGAGGGGAGAATGTTATACCCCGTATTTCCATAGTATGTACGTAAGGACGTACGTACAAAAGTTTAGCCTTAGTTAGGCACTTTGGACGAAAAGTTTGTGCACAACTCACTAAAAGAATCGTTTTTCGACGAAACGTTTTACTAAACTCACGTAGGGTAAATTCCGGCTATGTCATTTATTATTTTTGCGGATTTTTCTGAGAGACGAAACATTTTGGACCAACGGGAGGGTGACACTTGTCACCCTCAATGGACGGCAAACATGGGCCAAGGTTGCACGTTTTTTGTGCCTTTGCACAAAGTCAAGGAGTTGGTAGGATATTTGTGTAGTAGATGGATAAGGACACTTGGGTGAATCTCCATACTACACTTGCCTTGCACTTGTCATCATCTTGACCATTGGTTGGCCATTTCTTGACCTATAAATACCCCCCCTTAAGATGAAGAGTTCTTCATCCACAAATCAAACTTTCCAAGTCTTGAAAAATCCCTCCCCTCTCTTGTTGTGTTTTCGTCCAAAGCCTCCTCTCCCCTCGAGTGAAGCTTAGCCGAAACAACCCTCTTCCCCTCTAGCCCTAGCCGAAACCAACCCCTTGGTAGATAGTTGTCTTCCTAAATACCCTAGCCCAAATCCCTTAGTACTTAGTAGAAGTTGTGAAGAACTTCTAAGGGTTCTTGAGCTATCTGAGCATACAAATTGTGAGCTAAACCTTGCTCGTGAGTGACTTTTAACTTGGATAATTTTGGGCTTATCGAGGTAAATACTCTTGTCCTTCTATTGTAATTGGATATTACATATAAGAATAGTATAGACTTGAGTATAAGATACAATCAAGGATATTAAAGAATAGAATTGAATCGTTATCACAGTAGGGGTTTAAAAGAAGAATAATTAAACTATACTTACTTAATTTGCTTTCACAAGAGACTTGAGTAGCTCGACGTAGGGAAGTGATGCCCGATTTTCCGTAGAATAGAGGACCTCTACTTAGAATCGCATGCACTAGTCTAGACGCTGATAGACGATTTGACTATTATAGTCGATTCTCTCACGACATATTCGACTTGGCGGTGGATTTCGCGAGAAGGTATGTGATTCTTCCTATACTCTTGAGCATGATATTTTAAATATATATATAGTACGGTAGACGATTTGAGTGTTAATCGAATAATAATTACGGCAATGTCTTTGACTTAAGCCCGAATAATAACTACTGCAATGTCTTTTGACTTAAGCCCGAATAATAAAGATCTTGAAGCATTTCAAAAGAATCTCGAATCATTTTTTTAATGTAAGAGAAACAATTGGGTTTTAAACAAAAGCTTAAGAGTTATACTAGCTTTATGGGAAGTTAGGTATAACAACTTAAGAAAGATAAAAAGAACTGTTTACTTATTTGCTTATAAAAACCTTGTATTGATTTATGTATGTGTAGTAAGATTGATTGATAAATAGACATATTATGATGCTACGTGTGTTAGTGTCTTGTGATGTTGTGAAAGGGGGTCATTCTTGTTGTGCTTACGTTGCTAAACGGTAAGACGCTTGTATCATATTATATCACCTACCCTGACTTGCTATACCGGTGGCTTGCCACCTTGACGCGGTCTATACGGCTACGCGTCCGTGAGACTACGCGAGTGGGAGTTCCAGGATTGATCATTCCGGTGTTTTAGCCCGACGCGGGGATGCCCATGCGGTATGTGTGACTACGCGGTCTATTGAGACTATGCGGATCGCGGAGTCCGTGAGGTACCGGGGTTAGCTACCCCGACGCGAGGAATACCTCACGCGGTATGTGTGACTATGCGATGCGGGAAGTCCAGACTAGGCTCGCATAATGATACTACGGGCGATCGCCTTGCTTCGATCATTCGCGCCTAGAAAGACCAATTACATTATATCTATTTTGCTCTTGTTTATGTCAGGCACTATGTGCGCTTAAACCGGTTGTATTTACAAATGGCTTTAAATACTTTGATTTTACTTCAAGATTTTACGCTTTCACATACTTAGTAATGTTGTATTGACCTCTCGGGCCGCGCTCATGCCGCAGGTAAGGCAAGGTGTGCTAGATCCACATCCTTAGGATCTCTTTGCTTTGGTGTCAGGAGCTCCATCTTCTCCGGAGGCTCGACTTTTGGGTATGATCTCCCTGTTATTGTATATAGTTTTGTACATTCAAGGTATGGCGGGGCCCTGTCCCGCCATAGTTGTTTATCTTCTTAGAGGTCTCAGTCCTATTATGCATACTGGGATGTAACTGCAAAACTATGTTTATATATATATATGCCGAAAGGCGACATTTCTCACATAAAACTGTGTCTCATTTTACAACTGTTTCATGTCTTGTTTTTATTCCGCTGATTACTCTGATGTATGACTACTTGGGTGCCCGGGTTAGGCACCAGTCACGGGCCCCGGAACGGGTCGTGACACACACCCGGAGTGATCAATCCTGGAACTCCCGCAGCTCCGCATAGGTCACATGGACCCGCATGAGGTATTCCTCGCATCGAGGGTGGCAAGTCCTCGACATCATAACAAGTCAGGGGGGTATGTGATATAATAGCAGTACAACGGGCTTTTCGTTTAACAACGTAAGCACAACAAGAATAACCCCCCTATACAAACATCACAAGACACTAACACACGTAGAATCATAACATGTTTACTTATCAAACCATCTTACTACACTTTCCAGAAATCAATACAAGACTTTCATAACCAAATAAGTAAACCGTTCCTTTTATCTTTCTTAAGTCGTTATACCTAACTTCCCATAAAGCTAGTATAACTCTTAAGCTTTTAAAACCAAGTATTACTTTTCTTTCAAAAATGATTCATAACTCTTTTGAAATATTTCCAAGATTCTTATCATTTAAAACTCAAGTCAAAAGACATCAAAGTAAAACCAAGTTTAGTTAACACATGTACGTCTATCGTACTATATATATTTCAAAAGTATCATGCTCAAGAGGATAGGAAGAATCACATACCTCCTACCAATCCACCGCCAAGTCGAATATGTCGCGCAGAGTATCAACCTATAATAGTCAAATACGCCTATCAACGCCTAGACTACTCAGTAGAATATTCTAAGCAGAGGGTTCTCTATTCTACGGAAAATCAAAGATTTCCTACCCGCCAAACTACACAAGTTCATCAGAATACAGCCCAATGTAAGTACAGTTCAATTCTCTTCTTTTAAATATCCTTCTATAAATCTTATCTTCATTTCTATATACTACTACAGTATGTAATCTCCAATTACACTAGAAGGACAAAGATTATTACCTCGATAAGCCCAAAATTATCCAAGATAAATGTCGATCCTGAACAACGTTTAGCTCCTAATTTGCACGCTCCGATAGCTCCAAGAACCCCTTAGAAGTTTCTAACCAACTTCTACTTAATACTTCAACCAACTATGAAGATTTTCCTAGGGTTTCGTTTTGTGACTAAAGGATATAAAGTAGTATTTCCGGGCTTTTAGTATAGAGGTAACTTGGGAATACTATAAGGGATTTGGGCTAAGGTATTTTGGAATAGTAACAATACTAGAAGACAATTTTCTACCAAGGGGGGGGGGCTTGTTTCGGACGAGAGCTAGGGAAAAAGGGGGGGGGGAGTTTTTGGACGAGAACTAGCAACTAAGGGGGAAGGATTTTGTGACTTGGAAATGTTAAGTGAATGAAGAAGTCTTGCACTAGAGGGGGGTATTTATAGAACCTTCAATGGCCAAGATTAAAACAAATGGAAGGTGAAGATTGGGTTGCTTGTGTGAGTGGAGTCTTCCACCAAGTGTCCACCACAATATTGGGACATATGTCCACCACAACATTGGGACATATGTCCATCACAACAATGAGCCATGTGGCAAGCCAATTGCTTCACCAAAACCGTCCAAACCTACTCCCACTATCCCAAAAAAATATCTTCTAAGACTTGACTTATTGACTTGGCCACTAGCCCACAATTTCTTCCAACCAATGCCACCTAAGGGTGACACATGTCGCCCTCCTATTGGTCCAAAATATTTCATCTTTCGGAAAAAAATCTGTAATCGGTTAAAATATTAAAAACGTAAAATTTCCTTCACAAGGTTCGGAATCTTTTCCGTTGAAAGTTCACAATTTCATCCTTAACCTAATTAGGGCTTATACAATTGTACGTACGTCCTCAAATACATACTCTGGAAATACGGGGTATAACATTCTCCCCTCCTTAGAAACATTCGTCCCGAATGTTCCTTCTAGATTCAATCAATCAGAAACGACATAGCTCCTCACAACTTAAACAATTTGCAAATGCCACACATGGCCACAACACAACACTTAAGCACATATGAAAATTAAAACCAGCAAGTAGGAAAGGGAGTTACCTGGAGGTGTGGGGAATAAGTGAGGATACCTCGCCTTCATGTCCTCCTCTCGCTTCCCACGTCATCTCCTCTCTGCTCTCGCTCCGCCATAAGACTCGACTAAGCCACATCCTTTGTCCGCAGCCGCCTAACCTGACGATCGAGTATCGCTATGGGACTCTCCTCATACGATAACCCCTCGGTCACCTGGACATCGTCAATCGGGTGCACTCTAGATGGATCTCCGATACATCTCCTCAGCATAGAAACATGGAAAACCGGATGCACTGCCTCTAGATCGGACGGCAGATCCAACTCATAGGCAATCTTACCTACCCTGCGGACAATATGATAAGGCCCAATGTACCTTGGGCTGAGCTTCCCTTTCCTCCCAAATCTCATACACCCTTCATAGGTGACACCTTCAGGAAAACCCAATCATCAACCTCAAACTCCAGATGCCGACGACGATGATCTCGTGATATGACTGGCCGACTCGAGTCAATAACCGCCCCCGGATAAGTTTCACCTTATCCATCGCTCGCCAGTATCAAGTCCACCCCACTAATCGCACTCGCCATTATCAAACCAGCCTATCGGCGATCTGCACTTCCTCCCATACAAGGCCTCATAAGGCGTCATCTGAATACTGAAGTGGTAGCTATTATTATACCGCAAACTCTACTAGAGGCAAATGATCCTCCCAGCTACCCCTGAAGTCAATAACACAGGCTCGCAGCGTATCCTCAAGTGTCTGGATAGTACGCTCTGCCTGTCCGTCTGTCTGAGGATGGAATGCGATCGAGGCTCACTCGCCCCTAATCCTTCTGGAAAGACTCCGGAAGTTAGCCGAACCGGGCTCCGTCGATATGATAGAAATAGGGATCTCTGATGTAAAGTCGCATAATCTCACCAAAAAGTCGCCCCGATCGGAAGAAAGTGGGCCGATTTCGTCACTGTCGCCGATTTATAACCCGATAGAATCATGCTTCCTCCGAGTGCGAGGTAATCCCGTGATAAAGTCCATGTTGATCACCTCCCACTTCCGTCGGATCTCTATCGCCGCAATAACCCACCAGCCTCCGTGCTCTACCTTACTCCGCCGACAACACGCATCGAGCAACAAACTCGCAATGTCCTCTTAGTCCATCCCACCAATACACGATCCGAGGTCGTGGTACATCTTTGTCGACCAGACGGATAGAGTAACGCGCGCGTTGTGTGCTTCCCCAGAACCCGCCGTCAAGTCCCGCAATATATGGAACACACAACTCGCCTCAAACCTTAGCACCCCATCAGTGCTACCTCAAAAGACCCTTCCTCACGAAGAGTCGTATCACGATACCGCGTGTCAATCGGATCCTCAAACCGTTGCCTCTTCACCTCCTCGACGACGATGGAAGACTCGCAACCTCTCGAACCCAACCCCACCGCTATCGTAACCAATCAATCGGACTCCAAGGCTCGCTAGCCGATGTATCTCGCGACCATGCCTCCTCTCTCGCCGCACATCCGATAGACTCCCATCGACCTACGACTAAGGGCATCCGCCACAACATTGGCCTTCCCCGGGTGGTACAGATATCGACATCATAATCCTTGAGTAACTCTAACCACCGCTCTCGCCGTAGTTCGTGTCCTCTGGCTGAAGATATACTGAAGACTCTTGTGGTCTGTGTAAATATCCACATGAACTCCATACAAATAGTGTCTCCAGATCTTCAAGGCGTGAATCACCGCGCTAACTCCAAATCATGCGGGGGTAGTTCTTTTCATGCTTCGAGTCGCCGAGACGCTGCACGCTATAACCTTACCCCGCCGCATCAACACATATCCAAGCCCGATGCCTAACGCATCACAATACACCACATAGCCGCTTCAGGCCCTCTCAAGAGTAAGAATCGGGCCGCCAACCTCTCCTTCAAGAATCGGAAGCCCTCCTCACAAGCATCCGTCCATCAAAACTTAGCCGCTTCGAGTCGCCTTAGTCAAAGGTGCCAAATAGAAGCAAACTTCCACGAACCTCCGATAGTAACCTCGCAAGGCCCATAAAGTTGCGCACTGCCGGAGTAGTAGTCTAGGCCAACTCGATCGCTCGATCTCGCCAGATTCCACTCAATACCATCACCCACAACGTGCCCGAGAAAGCCATCAAGCCAACCAAAACTCACATTTGGAAAACTTGGCATAATCGCTGGTCTCGAGAACTCTCAAAGACAGCCTCTCAAATGCTCCGCATGCTCCCGCCTGAGCGAGAATAAACCAAGATGTCATCAATGAATACTATCACAAACGATCCAAAATGGCTTGAACACTCGGTTCATCAAATCCATAAATACCACGAGCATTGGTCAAACCGAAAGACATAACCCCGAACTCATAGTGCTGCGACGTCCGAATGCACCTAAGGACATCCGCCTCTAACTCGCACTGATGATAGCCCGATCGCAGATCAATCTCGAGAAACATCTCGCACTCGCAACCGGTCGAACAAATCATCAATCCCGGGAAGCGGGTATTCGTTTTAATAGTCACCTTGTTCACCGTCAGATCAACACACATGCGCTGGCCCCGCCCTTCTTCTTCTTCACGAACAATACCGGCGCTTCCACAGTGGAGAAACACTAGGCCCGATGAAGCCCTTTCTCCAAAGAAATTTATCACCGGTCCTTCAACTCTCTCAACTCGGCAGTGCCATTCTCAGATGGCGGAATGGATATAGGTCGAGTATCCGCAAAGACATCGATACAAAACTCTATCTCCTCTCGTGAGGGATACCCGGAGGTCGCCTGAAACACATCCGGGAACTCTCTCGACATCGAATCGATCAAAATCTGGTACCGCAGCCTCGTGATCAAACCGTTATACCTCAGATTTCAGTATGTACGTAAGGGAATACGCATAAAAGGTTAGCCTTAAAAGTTAGGCTTGACGAAAATTATTGGGCACAACTCACAAAACGATTGGTTTTCCGACTAAACGCTTTCCACCTTTCATAGGATAAATTCGCTATGTCATTTCTTATTTTTGCGGATTTTTCCGAGAGACGAACACTTTGGACCAATGAGAGGGCGACACTTTCCACCCTCTCATTGGTGGACTTGTCACCAATAGGTCATTGGATGACAATCCTTGTCATAAAGTCGATAGATATTTTGTGCAAGTCACAGGTACACTTGCCCTAATCTCGACCTTACACTTGCCTAGCACTTGGCTAAATCTTGGCCATTGGTTGGCCATGTCTTGACCTATAATTACCCCTCTTGAGATGACGAGTTCTTCATCCACTAAAGCTTTCAAGTCTTGAAAAAACCTCCCCTCTCCCGTGTGAGCACTTCGTCCAAACACCCCTCCCCTTTGAGTGAAGTTTCGCCGAGGCCCTTCCCCCCTCTAGCCTAGCCGAAACCTACCCCCCCTCCCTTGGTAGGAAATTTGCCTTCTAGTATTGTTATAATGCCCAATTTAACCTAGCCCAAATTCCTTAGTACTTAGTAGAAGTTGTGGGAAACTTCTAAGGATTCTGAGCGCTGAGCTTTGGATTGTGAGCTAAACTCGCTCAGATCGACTTTTTACTTGGATATTATTGGGCTTATCGAGGTATATAATCCTAACCCTCTTTGTAATTAGAGAATACTTACTGTTGTAGAATAAGAATAAGTATAAATACTTAGAAGGTTGTTAAGGAATAGAATTGAATCAGAACACCTGTAGAAGCGGTATAAAAGAAGAATATACGAATCAGATTTACATAGACTGCTTTCACAAGAGACTTATATAGCTCACCGGCAGGGTTGTGCCCGACTTTCCGTAGAATTGAGGACCCTCTGCTTAGAATGACCTACGTAATAGTCTAGACTTTGATAGATATCCGTGACTATTATAGTCGATTCTTCACGCACATACCGACTTGGCGTGGATTTCACGAGAAGGTATGTGATTCTTCCTAAAGCATGATATTTTACAATATGTATATAGTACGGTAGACGCATACGTGTTAATCGAATAATACTTACAGAATGCCTCACGCTTAAGCTCGAATAATACGTGACGAATGCCTCACGCTTAAGCTCAATAATAAAGAATCAAAACATTTCAAAAGCGACTATCAACCATTTATTAAATGTAAGAGAACTAATTGGTTTTTGAAATGAAGTTTAAGAGTTATACTAGCTTTACGGGAAGTAAGTATAACCACTTAAGATTGATAAAAGAAACAAGTTTGCCTATGTGTTTATAAATGCATTTATATTGTGAAAAGAATAATAAGACGGTTTGATAAGTAGACATG
Source organism: Przewalskia tangutica (assembly GCA_029844215.1). Lineage (NCBI taxonomy): Eukaryota > Viridiplantae > Streptophyta > Magnoliopsida > Solanales > Solanaceae > Przewalskia > Przewalskia tangutica. The sequence continues at coordinate 81,007,931 of CM056727.1, forward strand.
ATATGATGCTACGTGTGTTAGTATCCGTAACGCTTGTATAGGTGAGTATCCTTGTTGTGGCTTATGTTACTTAAAGATAAGTTGTTATGTTAGTATACTATCACTCACCTCTCGAGACGACACCGGGTTAAGTCGCCTCCGACGCGTGGTAGACTCAGCGGCCCGGGACCATGATTCGAGAATACCTCACGCGGGTCCAGTGGGGCCTACGCGAGCTACGAGTTCCGTGTTAGTATGCGGGTTATGCCTCACGCGGTCTATGTGGCTACGCGACAATGAGTCCAGATTTACGCCGAGGAGTAGCTACCTCGACGCGGTTATACCTCACGCGCCCACGCGAGTGGCCGGCGCGACTCGAGTCCGTGATTAGGCTCAGAATGAGGATGTGGCGAGTGGCCCTATTTCGATCATTCGCACTAGACAAGACGACATGCTTACCTATTGTTGTTTTGTTCAGGATGTGGCACTATGTGCGGCTTCGGTTGTTTCACACATATTTGTAAACCGGTTTTAAAAGAAATGATATGTTTTCATTTAAGTACTTTAAGGCCGCATACTTAGTACCGTTGTATCGACCTCTCTGGGCCGCGCTCATGCCGCAGTAAGGTGGCAAGCAGTGCTAGATCCGCATCCTTAGGATCTCTACGCTGGTGTCGTGAGCTCCATCTCTTCCGAGGCTCTACTTTTGCATGATCTCCTGTCAGATAGTTTTTGTACAAGCCAGGTATGGCGGGCCCCGCCCGCCATAGTTGTATATTTCAGAGGTCTGTAGTCATGTTGCATGGTTTGGATGTAATCGCTAAAACATGATTATATATATATGCCGAAAGGCGATGTTTTCTCACATAATCTATGTCTTGCTTTATAAACTGCTTTCATGTCTTGCTTTATGTTTCACGATTACTCGATGTATGACTACTGGGTGCCCCAGAAGGCACTACCACGCCCCTAACGGTCGTGACAAAAGTGGTATCGAGCGCTTAATCTCTGGAAAGTGTCTACGCATCGTATCTAGTAGTCTTGATTATCTGTGTGCACCACACCAATAATCGTGAGGCTATAGGATATTTAGGATTGGTTTCGCTCTTCTCATTCCGAGATCGTGCTTTAGAGTCGTGTTATAGGTTGGACCTCTAACGTATTCCTTTCCGTAATGCTTATGCCTCCACGTAAGGCAACCCGCCCGTATGGGCAAGGCACGAGGAGCGCTAGCAGACACCCAGAGTCACGAGGGCTCGTGCCCGCCTATACCGAGACGGCGAGTTCTATGACGCCGCGCCCCAAATAGAGACCACAAGACCCACACACCTCCTATCCCACACCGGGCGGAGGAGTTAGTGGTACAAGGAGATGGCCCAGCCTTTTGGCTAAAGTTGTGGCCCGACACGGCGAGAGGCCGGACGCGCAGCCTGGCCCACCCAGCGCTTGGCCGCACCGCTGTTCACCCGAGGCGCAGAGTTTGAGGCTACGAGACTTCGAGTCAGAGTTCACGCCGGAGTTTTATGGATCGAGGCCGAGGATGATCCGCAGGAGTTCATCCGCCGCCTTCAGAGGATTTTGAGAGTGATCGGGCGCCGAGACCGAGTCCGTGATCTTTGGTTCACATAGGTCGCGTGATACCGCAATGATTGGTTTGATTCACGGAGTTATCCCGGAGAGCACGCGCCCCGCCTACTGGGATGAGTTCTCAGAGGCTTTCCTCACTCACTTCTTGCCTCCACAGATGAGGAGGGCGCGGGCTGATAGATTTTTACCATCGAGGCGCAGAGGACGACCGCCGTGAGTACAATGTCGAGTTTGATTCATCGCTCGATATGTCCCAAAGATTGGTAGCAGATATGAGGATAGGGTGCACCGCTATGTCACCGGGCTAGACGACTATATGGCCGAGTCATGTGCGGGGTTTCTTCCACCGGTATGGACATTACCCGCACGCAGCTCACGCCTGACGCGGCGAGCGCAGAGGTCGACGGCCGACAGACGAAGCAGGTTAAGGCCAGACGGAGGGTCTTCCGTGGTTATCGTGGTGGGCGGCCTCGCAGCTAGCCTCAGATTCGCACCACGCCCAAAGACAGAGCACTCGCGACCGCCCTCAAATGCCTACGCTTTCGAGGGCGTACTGCGCCCTGTGGCTTCGTGACGCCCAGGTAGCAGAGATCGCCGACCACCACCCCAGTGGCCGATGCGGTAGATCCCATTACGGGAAGTGTGGTACTACTTTTGGATCTTGTTACAGTTGTGGCCAGCAGGGTCACTTTGCGAGGGACTGTCCGACCGGGGCGCACCGGTGGTAGGCTCACCTTCGTGTTCGCTGCCGCCATCATCTCCTACGCTTATCGCCCGAGGCGTGGGTGCTCACGGGTCACAGGTCGCGCGCAGGCCGTGGCTCGGTCTCAGCCTAGCGTCCTCGTAACCGCATTTATGCTTTGTCCACCGACAGATCGTGAGGCCTCACCGATGTCGCCACGTACCTTATCGCTCGGGTTTGATATGTATGCTTTGATAGATCCGGTTCTACCGCCCCATATATCTCCCTTGTTGCTAGTAGGATAGGGATAGAGCCCGAGTCCATAGACCCTTTCGAGGTAGCTACGCCAATGGTGATTCGTGGTAGCTCGGCGGGTATATGAGCTTGTCCCGTGATCATTTACGTCGCCGACCGCCGACTTGACAGAGCCGAGATGATTGACTTCGATGTGATCACGGGGACGGATCGCTAGCTTCTCGCTACGCCAATGTAGACCGCAGAGAGAATAGTACGGTTCCGGGGCTCGAGGAGCCGGTTGTTGAGCGAGGAGCACCAGACGCCGGCGGTAGGTTTATTTCCTACCTCGGCTTAGGAAGACGGTGCGCATGGGTATATCTACCATCTCGCTCGTGTGTTTGATATCGGCCGCGTGCCAGATTTTCGGCCGCCCAGAGTCGAAGTTCCCGCACGTGTTTCCGCATGACCTCCGTATCCTCCCGAGGAGATCGAGTTTTGTATAGATGTGTTGCAGATACTCGGCTATTTCCATTCCGCCATACGTAACGGCACCGCCGAGTTGAGAGAGTCAAGGATCAGCTTAGGATTTGCTAGAGAAGCGGCTTCATTAGGCCTAGTGTTTCTCCCCGGGAGCGCCGGTATTGTTCGCAAGAAGAAGGGACGACGCCGCGCACGTGTGTCGACATGTACCAACAAGGTGACCATTAAGAATGATACCCTTCCTAGGATTGATGATTTGTTCGACCAGTGGTGCGAGATGTTTCTCCAAGATTGATCCGCGATCGCTATCATCAAAGTAGTCGAGAGCTGGATGTCCCTAGATCGCATTCGGACCGTGACGCATTATGAGTTCAGTGGTCATGTCTTTGGTTGACCAATGCTCCGCAGATTCATGGATTTGATGAACCGAGTGTTCAAACCATTTTGGACACGCTTGTGATAGTGTTCATCGATGATATCTTGGTTTATTCTCGCCAGAGCAGTGAGCACGCGAGCATTTGGCGATCTGGCCGACGCTTCTCCAGATCAGCCAGACGCCAAGTTTTCCAAACGTGAGTTTTGGTTAACTTCGCATGCTTTCTGGGCATATTGTCGGCCGATGGTATTCGAGTTGATACGCCAAGATCGAGGCAGCAGACTTGGCCTAGACCTACTACTCCGGCTGCAGGTTCGCAGCTCGGGCCTCGCAGGTATTATCGGCGTTCGTGGAGAAGTTTGCTTCTATCTTCGCACCATTGACTAGGTCGACTCGTAAGGCAGCCAAGTTTCAGGGATCGATGCCGTGAGTAGGGTTTCCATTCGAAAGAGAGATCGACGACCGCCTCGCTCTTACTCTTCCGCAGGTCCAGATGGTTATGTCGTGCATCGTGACGCCGTGCATCGGGTTGGGATGTGTGTTGACGCAAAGATGGCAGAGTTATAGCATATGCATCCCGACTGAAGAAACACGAGAGGAACTACCCCACCCATGATTTGAGTCATACCGTGGATTCACGCCAAGATCCGGAGGCACTATTTGTAATGGGGTTCACGTGGATATTTTTACGCACCACAAGAGCCTCCAGATATCTTCACCAGTGGAGCCGAACTTACGGCTGCAGACGGTGGTTAGAGTTGCTTAAGGATTACGATGTGGACATCCTGCACTACCCGCAAGGCCAACGTTGTGGCGTATGCCCTAGTCGTAGTCGACGGGAGCCTATCGACGTGCAAGAGAGAAGGCGGACATGGTTCGTAATTTGCACCGCTTAGCGAGCCTCGGTGTCCGCTTGATTGATTCGATAGCAACGGGTTAGAGTTCGCGAGGTTGCCGAGTCTTCCATCGCTGAGGAGGTGAAGAGGCAGCTCGAGGATCCAGCTTTGATTCGATATCGTGATACGCCTCTTCGCGAGGCGCGGTCCTTTTGAGGTAGCACCACGGGTGCTAAGGTTTGAGGCGGTTGTGTGTTCCAGATGTTTCAGACTTCGCAGCAGTTCTCGGGGAAGCACACAATACAAGCATTTCTATCCATCCGGTCGACCAAGATGTACCACGACCTTAGATCCGTGTATTGGTGGGACGGCTCAAGAGGACGCTGCAGAGTTCGTAGCTCGCCCGTGTTGTCGCAGCGAAGGTAGAGCACCGCAGACCGTGGTTTGTTACAGCGATAGAGATCCCGACCGAAGTGGGAGGTAATCAACATGGACTTCATCACAGGATTACCTCGCACTCGAGGAGACATGATTCTATACGGGTTATCGCCGACAGGTCGATAAATCAGCCCACTTTCTTCCCGTCAGACGACTTTTTCTACCGAGGATTATGCCGACTTTACATCCGAGAGATCGCCGATCGCATGGAGTCCCTACTTCGATCATATCGCATGCAGGAGCCCGGCCACGCCAACTTCGAGGTCCTTCCAGAGGGTTTAGGGACGCAGTGAGTTCGAGCATCGCATTTCATCCACGCATGCACGACAGCAGAGCGCACTATCCGCACTCTCGAGGATATGTCGCGAGCCCGTGTTATTGACTTCGCAGTAGTCGGGAGGATCATTTGCCTCTAGTTGAGTTCACAGATAATAATAGCTACCACCCAAAGATTCGACGGCGCCTTACGAGGCCTTGTATGGGAGGAAGTGCAGATCGCCTATAAAGTTGGTTCGAGGTGGGCGGTGCAAAAGTGGGACCAGATTTGGTGCAGCAGCCGGATAAGGTGAAGCTTATCCGAGAGCCGCAATTGACACCGTAGTCGATGTGGTCGATGCAGATCATCATCGCCGACATCCGAGTTTGCAAATGATGATTGGGTTTTCTCAAGCGCCACCCACGGGCGGTGTGATGAGATTCGGAAGAAGGGAAACTCACCAAGGTACATCGGGCCGCTTGCATTGTCCGCAGGTAGGCAAGGTTGCATATGAGTTGGATCCGCCGTCCGACCGAGGCGGCATCCGTGTTTCACGTTTACGCCGAGGAGATGTATCGGGATCCATCTAGTGGTACATCCGATTGACGATGTCCAGTGATCGGCGGGTTATCGATGAGGAGATTCCCATAGCGATAATCGATCGCCGTGTTAGCGCCCGCGGACGAAGGACGGGGCTTCCACAAAGTCTTGTGCGAACGAGCTCGTGGAGGAGATGACGACGGGAAGCCGAGAGGACACGAGGCAGAGATACCTCACCTATTCCCACACCTCCAGTAACCTACTTTCCTACTTATTGATTCAATTGACTTATGTGCTAAGTGTTTTTTTTTGCGAATCGCTTAGGTTGTTAAGAACCTTATCTTTAATCGTTTGTAAGGAACATTCGGACGAATGTTTCTAAGGAGGAGAATGTTATACCTCAGATTTTCAGAGTATGTACGTAAGGGAATACGCATAAAAGGTTAGCCTTAAAAGTTAGGCTTCGACGAAAATTATCGGGCACAACTCACAAAACGATTGGTTTTCCGACTAAACGCTTTCCACAGTTTTCATAGGATAAATTCGGCTATGTCATTTCTTATTTTTATGGATTTTTCCGAGAGACGTAACACTTTGGACCAATGAGAGGCTACACTTTCCACCCTCTCATTGGTGGACTTGTCACGCAATAGGGCTGATTGATGACAATCCTTGTCATAAAGTTGATAGATATTTTGTGTGCAAGTTGGCTAGGTACACTTGCCCTAATCTCGACCTTACACTTGCCTAGCACTACAAATCTTGGCCATTGGTTGGCCATGTCTCGACCTATAAATACCCTCGAGATGAAGAGTTCTTCATCCACTAAAGCTTTCAAGTCTTGAAAACCCTCCTCTCCCTTGTGAGCAATTCGCCCAAACACCCTCCCCTTTGAGCGAAGTTTCGCCGAGGCCCTTCCCCTCTAGCTCAGCCGAAACCTACCCTCCCTTGGTAGGAAATTTGCCTTCTAGTATTGTTATAATGCCCAATTTAACCTAGCCCAAATTCCTTAGTACTTAGTAGAAGTTGTGGGAAACTTCTAAGGATTCTGAGCGCTGAGCTTTGGATTGTGAGCTAAACCTCGCCAGATCGACTTTTTACTGATATTATCGGGCTTATCGAGGTATATAATCCTAACCTCTTTTGTAATTGTGAGAATACTTACTGTTGTAGAATAAGAATAAGTATAAATACTTAGAAGGTTGTTAAGGAATAGAATTGAACCGTAACACCTAGAAGGGTATAAAAGAAGAATATACGAATCAGATTTACATAGGACTGTTTCACAGAGACTTATATAGCTCACCGGTAGGGTTGTGCTGCCCACTTTCCGTAGAATTGAGGACCCTCTGTTAGAATGACCTAGAATAGTTCAGACTTTGATAGATATTCGTGACTATTATAGGTCGATTCTTCACACACATACCGACTCGGTGGATTTCACTTGAAGGTATGTGATTCTTCCTAAAGCATGATATTTTACAATATGTATATAGTATGAGACGCATACGTGTTAATCGAATAATACTTACGGTAATGCCTCACGCTTAAGCTCGACAATACGTGACGGCAATGCCTCACGCTTAAGCCCGAATAATAAAGAATCAAAACATTTCAAAAGGACTCATCAACCATTTATTAAAATGTAAGAGAACTAATTGGTTTTTGAAACAAGCTTAAGAGTTATACTAGCTTTACGGGAAGTAAGTATAACCACTTAAGATTGATAAAAGAAACAAGTTTGCCTATGTGTTTATAATGATTTATATTGTGAAAAGAATAATAAGATGGTTTGATAAGTAGACACGATATGATGCTACGTGTTAGTATCCGCAACGCTTGTATAAGTAGTATCCTTGTTGTGCTTATGTTACTTAAAGATAAGTTGTTATGTTAGTATACTATCACTCACCTTCGAGACGACACCGGGGTTAAGCCGCCTCCGACGCGGTAGACTCAGGTCCGGGGACCATGATTCGAGAATACCTCACGCGGGTCCGTGGGCCTAGCGCGAGCTACGAGAGTTCCGTGTTAGTATGCGGGTTATGCCTCACGCGGCCTATGTGGCCATGCGACAATGAGTCCAGTGATTTACGCCGAGGAGTACCCTCGACGCGGGTTATACCTCACGCGCCCACGCGAGTGGCCCATGCGACTCGGAGTCCAGATTAGGCTTGCAGAATGAGGATGGGGCGAGTGGCCCTGCTTTCGATCATTCGCAGCCTCAGACAAGACGTATTACGCTTACCTATTGTTGCTCTTGTTTGTGATGTGGCACTATGTGCGTTTCTGGTTGTTTCACACATATTTGTAAACCGGTTTTAAAAGAAATGATATGTTTTCATTTAAGTACTTTACGCTTCGCATACTTAGTACCGTTGTAATCGACCTCCTTCGGGCCGCTCATGCCGCAGGTGGCAAGCAGTGCTAGATCCGCATCCTCAGATCTCTACGCGCGCCGTGAGCTCCATCTCTTCCGAGGCTCTACTTTTGGCATGATCTCCGCTGAGATAGTTTTTGTATACCAGGTATGGCGGCCCCGTCCCGCCATAGTTGTATATTTCCTGAGGTCTGTAGTCATGTTGCATGGTTGTCGGATGTAATCGCTAAAACATGATTATATATATATGCCGAAAGGCGATGTTTTCACATAATCTATGTCTTGCTTTATAAACTGCTTTCATGTCTTGCTTTATGTTTCACTGACACTGATGTATGACTACTGGGTGCCCCTAAGGCACTGGCCACGCCCCTAACGGGTCGTGACACAAACACCCGAATGAGATGGTAGATATACCCCTTCTGCACCATCTTCCTAGCCTTAAGGTAAGAAATAAACCTACCCCTCGGCGACACAGTGTTCCCCTCCCACTCAATAACCGGCTCCCCAGGAATCGAACCGCACTCTCTCCCTACAGTCTACATTGGCGTAGCAGGAAGCTAGTCAATCCATACCCATGATCACATCAAAATCGGTCATATCCAACTCTATCAAGTCGGCTAGGGTCTGACGACTGCATAAAGTCACTGGGCAAGCCCTATATACCCGCCGAGCTACCACCGAATCACCATCGGCGTAGCTACCTCGAGTGGTCTATGGACTCGTGCTCTATCCCTATCCTACTAGCAATAAGGGGAGATATATAGACAGAGTAGAACCCGATCTATCAAGGCATACACGCTACAACAAGAAACCGAGCAAAGTACCGCGGATAACATCCGCGATGCCTCCCGGTCCCGCTTACCGGACAAGGCATAAATGCGTTCGAGGACCGCGAACTAGACTCGCCACGACCCGCCACACTGCTGGTCCTCGAGCACCTCGCCCGGGCGAGTAAATCAGAGCGATGAAGACCCGAAAGACCAGAGGCCGCTTCTACCATCGCGCGCTCGCCTGACGCCGTGATAGTGACTCCGCTGGCCGCAAGTGTAGCAAACTCCCAATTAGTACCACAACTCCTAATGGAATCGCCGCATCGTATACACCGAGATGACTCGATCGGTTAGCACCGCTACCCTCGAAGTTCAAGTCCCGGGCCCCGACCGCCTCGAATACTCGGTTGTCCCGACGATGGTGTAGAGTGCTCGAGCCGGCCGGTGCAAATCTAGTCACGCCGAGATCGCCCACCCCGAGAGCTACCAAAAGATCCGCCGCTTGGCCTTCTTCTACCGAGCACGGCCAACCTGCCGCCTCACGCCCGCACTCCAAGTGCACGAGCTCAACGCGCAATGTCCATGCCCGCCAAGAGCCACACCGAGCAAGACTCGCCAAATAATCATCTAGCTCGTGACGTAGCGGTGCACTTGGCCTCCATGTCCGCCACCAACGCGGGACATATCGAGCCAACGAGTCAACTCCACGTTGTACTCCCGATCGCGGCGCCCTCTATGTCTCAAAGATCGTAAATTGTCGCACATGCCCTCCTCATCCGCGAGGCAAGAAGTGGCCGAGAAAGCCTCCGAGAACTCGCCCCATACCGGAAGTGCATGCTCTCTCGACGCTCCCACGAATCAAACCAATCGATCGCAGATCACGCAGCCGATGTGAACCTAAGACCACCGACTCGGTCTCCGGCCCTCGATCACTTTACGATCCGTCAGAGTCGCTTGATGAACTCCCGCGATCATCCTCGTGTCTCACCAGAACTCGCGGCTACAACTCGTAAAATTCCGTAGTCTCGTTATCCGATCTAGATGAACTACGGTGCATCGAATCGCCGCTGGCCCACTTATCCTCGCGTTCGCCACAACTCGCTAGTAATCGCCATCTCTCGCTACCCATCTCTCTCGCTTCCGGCCGGACGGAGGCGCAGTATCGTGGGTTTCAGTACACCGCCGCGCTCTAAACTGCTGGGCCGACGGCGCCGCAGAACTCGCCGCCCGAGGTATCGCTGCAAAGTCCGGGCTCGCCTCGCGACTTCGTGTCCTACTAGCAGCCTCCGCCGCTTGCCTCTTCTGGGCCCGGTTGCTCATGCGAGGCATAATCGTAAAGAAAAGAAATACGTTAGAGGGTCCAACTTATAACACAACTCTAAGGCACGATCTCGTGAGTGAGAAGAATGGAAATCAATCCTAAATATCCTATAGCCTCCGGGACATTGTGGTGCACAACACACCGATAATCAAGACTTACTAGATACGGCCTGTAGACACTTTACGAGGATTAATCGCCTGATACCACTTTTGTCACGACCAACCTGCCCGTGATCGTGCCTTACCCGGCACCTAAGTAGACATACATCGAGTAACCAAATGGAATATAAAACAAGACATGAAACAATTATGAAATGAGAACATTTATCCAAGAAACGATTGCCTTTCGCATGTATATATACATAAAGAGTGAACAAGCATAACCCAACTTTACAACAGGACTATGCACTTAGGAATGTAAACAACTATGGCGATGGCTCCGCCATACCCGAATGTACATAAATCTACAATGACAGGAGATCATACCTAAAAGATAAGCCTCCGAGAAACTGGGCTTTCCTAAAAGGTAAACGCGATCCTAGGAGCGGATCAACAACAGTGAGTACTTCTACCATGCATTTAACGCACTTTCAAGGAGGTCGCATAACAGTACCAAGTATGTGAAATCAGAAGTACTTAAACGAAGTCATATCATTTTAAAACCAATTTTACAAATATGTAAAACAACCAATGTAACCGCATAAGGCACAAAGATAACCAAGAGCAAAATAGATATAACATAACGGTCTTTTCTAGGCCGCTAATGATCGGCAAGGTCATTCGCCCATAGTATCATTACGCGCGTGCCTAATCTCGAACTCCCGCAGTCCGCATAGGCTACATAGGCCCGCATGAGGTATTCTCGACGGGTAGCTAACCCGCAGATCATCCTCGACTCAAGTCCGTGATAGTCCTATGGACCGCATGAGGTTTCTCAGATCGGCAGAATACATCCGGAGTGATCAATCTCGAACTCCCGCACTCGTGATAGGTCACACGGACCCGCATGAGGTATTCTCGTGATCGAGGTGGCAAGTCCTCGTGATCATAACAAGTCGTGGGTACGTGATATAATAAAGAAGATAACGCTTATCGCTTAACAACGTAAGCACAACAAGAATAACCCCTTATACAAACATCACAAGACACTAACACACGAACATCATAACATGTTTACTTATCAAACCATCTTACTACACTTTCCGTAAATCAATACAAGACTTTCATAACCAAATAAGTAAACCGTTCATTTTATCTTTCTTAAGTCGTTATACCTAACTTCCCATAAAGCTAGTATAACTCTTAAGCTTTTAAAACCAAGTATTACTTTTCTTTCAAAAATGATTCATAACTCTTTGAAATATTTCCAAGATTCTTATCATTTAAAACTCAAGTCAAAAGACATCAAAGTAAAACCAAGTTTAGTTAACACACGTACGCTCACCGCACTATATATATTTCAAAAGTATCATGCTCAAGAGGATAGGAAGAATCACATACCTCCTACCAATCCACCGCCAAGTCGAATATGTCGCGCGCAGAGTATCAACCTATAATAGTCAACACGCCTATCAACGCCTAGACTACTCAGAGAATATTCTAAGCAGAGGGTTCTCTATTCTACGGAAAATCAGCATTTCCTACCCGCCAAACTACACAAGTCTCATCAGAATACAAACCCAATGTAAGTACAGCCAATTCTCTTCTTTAAATATCCTTCTATAAATCTTATCTTCATTTCTATACTACTACAAGATGTAATCTCCAATTACACTGTAAGGACAAAGATTATTACCTCGATAAGCCCAAAATTATCCAAGATAAACGCCGATCCCGAACAACGCTTAGCTCCTAATTTGCACGCCCGATAGCTCCAAGAAACCCTTAGAAGTTTCTAACCAACTTCTACTTAATACTTCAACCAACTATGAAGATTTTCCTAGGGTTTCGCTTTGTGACTAAAGGATATAAAGTAGTATTTCTGCTTTAGTATAGAGGTAACTCTGGGAATACTATAAGGGATTTGGGCTAAGGTATTTTGGAATAGTAACAATACTAGAAGACAATTTTCTACCATGGGGACTTGTTTCGACGCAGCTAGGAAAAGTGGGGAGTTTTGGACGAGAACTAGCAACTAAGGGGAAGGATTTGTGACTTGGAAATGTTAAGTGAATGAAGTTAAGTCAGCACTGTATGGGTATTTATAGAACCTTCAATGGCCAAGATTAAAACAAACTGAGGTAAGATTGGGTCGCTTGTGCGAGTGAAGTCTTCTACCAAGTGTCCACCACATATCGGGACATATGTCCACCACAACATCGGGACATATGTCCATCACAACAACGAGCCATGTGGCAAGCCACTTGCTTCACCAAAACCGCCCAAACCTACTCCCACTATCCCAAAAATATCTTCCAAGACTTGACTTATTAACTCGCCACTAGCCCACAATTTCGCCCAACTAACGCCATCTAAGTGGTGACATATGTCGCTCTCCTATTGGTCCAAAATATTTCATCTTTCGGAAAAACTGAATCTGCTAAAATATTAAAACGAAAATTTCCTTCACAAGGTTCAAATCTTTTCCGCTGAAAGTTCACAATTTCATCCTTAACCTAATTAGTGGCTTATACAATCAGACGACGCCTCAAATACATACTGGAAATACGGTATAATACCGCTTAGCCTACCACACTAGTAGGCGTAATATTGCTTTATAGTCCCCGCCATTTAATTTCACATATGTATGTTTTAGTGTACTTTATTTATCTTATTTACCTGCGTTACTTACGACTTCTTTTTCACAATGCACTATAATGACTTATTATATTCTTACCATCATTTTCATACTGCTTTAAATTTCTTGTCTGAGTCTGATCGTGTCTTTTGTTTCCGACGCTATGCTATGTCCTCGAGCCGGTGGTCTTTCGGATGGACTCTTACTTGTAGGTTAGCAAGTATGAGGCCATGGTCCCTAAAAACTCATTTTTATTTTTAAAAATAGTCTTCTTCTTCCTTTTGTATGAGAAAGATGTTTGCAATGTTATGGAAGGTTGTGGTTCTAGACTTCAGCGCTGGTTATGGTTGTTTATGATATCGGTCTGGTGATAGAACAATGACAGCTACTAATTGTGAAAAGAGAAGCTAGGAAGAAAGATAAATAAGATCTTTCAAATTCTACGTTTATGAAATTTATCGCAGATTGTATATGATTTGTTAAAAAACTCTTTGTTTACAACATATCTTATATATAAATTAAAAAAAGTAACTAAAATTTTCATAAATTAAACATAACTTTTGAGTAACTAAATTTTGTATTAATCACAAAAAATGAGTACAATGAAAGAACCTTTACAAGTTACAAGTCTCATTTTCGAACATAAAAATCATTTTCGAACATAAAAATCCTAGATTTTGAAATTACGATGAAATTTGTCTTTTACCAAAATCCTAACTATTATTTTATTTTTCCAAGGTTTCTCCAAGTCTAAAATTTTCTTTTTTTTTTGTGGATGAGTTCGTGAGATTGGGAAAACTTTGGAAAAAACAGGGAAGGGGAATACATATTACTTGATTGACCGGATAATTCGTCTTATCTTAACTCTTCCAGTATCTACGGCTAATACAGAAAGATCATTTTCAACAAAAAAAATAATCAAGACAATATTGCGTAATAAGATTTTGAGCAAATTTCTACGGCTATTACCGCCCCTTTAATTGGACAAGCTCCGTAACTGAGGGGAGGATTGTGTACTCTTAACGACAAGAAGAAATTAGTAAAGGATTGATGGACTGACGTTAAATTAGGTTTTTGCAATAATAAATTACAGCCTTTGTATTTTAGTTGGATGAGTTGTCAAAATCTGAAGCCACCATTGAGCATTACTGGAGCAAAAGCTATTGCAGGGGATCTCATCCCTACTACATTGGTACGTTTACCTTTTAATTGAAAGTTAAATTCAAATTATCTTTTAACCATAATATTTTGTAAACTAGTTATTTTTTAAATACAATTTAAATCATTTTCTATATTTCAATTAAACGTGTCATAATTCTAATCACTCCATTTGACCATTTAATTTTATTGATTTCTACAATCCAATTGACAAAATAGGTGACTACATATTAGCATTAAATAATGTCAATTTTTTTAAACTAACACAAATAGAATTTTTTTTTTTTGTTGACGTGGTCGATCATCGCGGTTTACCTTGTGCGCACTGAAAGAAAGAATGCACATGTTCCTTCACAACAAAAAAACACAAATAGAATTTTAACAAAAGAATGGAGTGTGTTTTTTTATTATCGAATTACAATTTTGTAATTGATGCAAAGTGAAAGTCAAACCACTTTGAAAACCCAAAAGATACACAATTAACCAATTACTACTAATTTTAAAAAGATACATATTTTCAAGGCAGTATAATAGTTAATATTTTTCATTAAATAATTAATTGTATGAATATTGCAAAATTTATCAAAATGTATGTTGGAGTACGTTTTTTTTACTGCATTAGAAAGATCTAGAAAGTCAAAATAGTAAATCTCTCTCTATAAATATAGTAAATTTTAATTAATTTAATCACTATCTTTAAATGTGGGATGTTATTTATTTCTCCAATCAAATTCACCAAAATAGGTAAGTATATATTAAAAGGGCAACCCGGTGCACTAAGCTCCCGCAATGTGCGGGGTTCAGAGAAGGGTCGAACCATAAGAGTCTATTGTACGCAGTCTTACCTTACATTATATATTAGCTTTAAATAATGTCAATTTTTTTTAAATTAATACAAATAGAATTTGTTGTCAAGTGGTTTGTTCATGTTACGCCACTTGGCTTAATATCAAGCTAGACTATGTTGGATATAAATATAAAATTACAAGGAAATGGGAAAGCAATAACAACAACAAGTAAATAATAAATCTGAAAATTAAATAAGGAAATGGTCTTGCTGAGTCGATTGAAGTTTCAATCTTTCATTAAGATAATATTGCCCCATATATTTCTTTAACAGTGGTATGACAACTTATCTCCCAAGATAAAACAGCAATCAAACTAATGAGTAAAGGAAAAACTCAAGAGTTCGCTTATGAAGAAAGATCTTTGAGTGTTTGATTGCAAGAGAGGAAGAACAATTTTCGTAAAATTGTCAAGATATAATGTCAAGTGTAGAATGTATGTCATATGGTCTTGCAAACGAGCCAAAGACATCATTTTATAGTGTTGGAAGATGACCTTCCACATACCAAGTAATGACCTTGAATTAGACTTGATTGTGGAGTTACAATTCAGCCAAATAATGACTGAATTCATGAGCAACATAATGGAGAGTTAATACTCCAAAGTCAGCCCAAAAATCACCTTTAATTCGCTTCCAACGCTCAAATCGCCGCAGCCGCGCCCGCAGTTACGCCGCACTGTATGGTGGCGCCGAGACGGGTTTCCTGCCGCGTCCTTTTCCGACTGCTCGACATTCACACTTTGTACACTTCTTTCTTCATTTACCAACGTGAAACCAACGTCATTTGGCCAATAACCGTCTATTACCTTACGTCTCAAACAATTCGTATACGTACCAATATCTCTTCCATTTAAGAAAATTATGATCTTTGGCACTATATGTGCACGTGTGTGGAAACAACGTTTCCTACGTGTGGGGCCCCAATTATTTGATTCGTAATTAAATAGGATTTAACTTTATTTCACGTTTAATAAATATTTCCAACAATCCCCTCTTGGAAGAGATTTTGGCGCACGACATAGTTCCTTTCTAGCCATCATCCGACGGATCGACGTTGCATCTGGAGAGATAGTTGTAGCCTTGAACCTTCCATAGTAGAATACCATCGGACATATTTACTGCGCGGTGAATGTGATGTCTTGAACTGTCACTGTTTAGTATATGTCAAGACAATGATACCAACACAACACCTTTCCTACTCAATCTTTCTAGTGTTTTTGTCCATCGTGGGCCGTGGACACACTTGGTTTCTAAGTGCGCTCATTCGAGGCGTCCGTCCCTCGCACTTAAATAAGTGGTCTCCTACAAGGTATCCTCGCAATACCTAGTTATACAAGCGCTAGAACCATTAAAAATTTCTCAACCTAACCTCAACTTTGGAGGATCATTAAAGGTTTTGGAAATTTATCCTTTACCCTCTACACGTAGCACTTTGTTTGTCACGGGAATGGCCTTGGATTATGTTTCTTAAGAAGAAATCATTATCCAAATTGTTTTTGCTTCCACCGAAGCGTTCAACTAAACCTTTACAGTTTAGTTTTTCCACTGAACCTTTACAGTTTAGTTTTCCCACTGAACCTTTACAGTTAGTTTTCTCATTGAACCTTATCCCCGGATCTTCAGTAAGGTCAGTGTCCACTATATTGATTCTTATTGATTGGGTTTTAAGCCCATTCCCCTAGACAGATAGTTCATCTGATCCCTGGGTATTCCCTTCGTCAAGGGATCTGCTATGTTTTCCTTAGATTTTACGTAATCAATGGAAATAACACCCGAGGTGATCAGTTGCCTAACAGACTCATGTCTCCGTCGAATATGACGAGACTTGCCGTTGTATATTGAATTTCATGCTCTTCCTAGAGCCGACTGACTGTCGCAGTGGATCATTACAGAAGACATGAGTTTATCCCAACATGGGACATCCTCTAAAAAATCATGAATCCATTCAGCTTACGGATGAGTCTTGTCAATTTATTGACTGCATACGCAATATTAGGTTGAGTGCAGTTTGTGATATACATCAGACTCCCAATCACCTATGCGTATTGCTCCTGGCGTACGAGCACACCAAGATGTTTGTCAATCTTTTGACTTTTATCTAATGGTATCGTTACCGGTGAACTGTCGAACATCTCAAATTTCTTCAGCACATCCTTGATGTAGTGAGATTGAGACGAGACCAATCTGTTAGTCGTCTTAGAGATCTTGATCCCTAAGATAATATCTACGACACCCATATCTTTCATGTCAAAACATTGTTTTTAGCATATTCTTAGTCTCTAGGACTGCACGCAGTGATCAACAAGTCATTTTACATAGATGAATGTTATGCCTAATGAATCGGTTATTACCTCTTCATGTAAACACACTTTTCACACTTGTTAATAGAGACCCCATTCGATAGTTATCAAATTTCTAGTGCTATTGTTTAGGGCTTGTTTCAGCATGTATAATGATTTGAAAATTTGTCTCTACTGGAACCATATACCCATCTAGTTGGTCTATGTATATTTCTCCTTCCAAAACATTATTTAAGAAGACTGTCTTGACATCCATTTGACGTATTTCAAGATCCCGCAAGGCGACTATGGCTATGAACATACGTATGGATGTCATTATAGACATTGGAGCGTAGGTGTCGAAGTAGTCAAGGCCCTCATTTTGTCGATAGTCATTGACTACCAATGTCACGCCCCGAACCCCGGGCCCGCGACTGGTGCCCTACCTGGGCACCCTTCTATTCATACAACATACGTAACTTGCGGAAGATAAATAACACTCTTTTTTTTTTCTTTAAACAAAGGCAAAGCCGATAAGGCTACCACAATATAAGTCACCCGAAAGGGGCTACATTGTTCAACAATGTAAATACAACTCTATCCACCCAAATTTACATACGAATACAGCACTTAAGATTTTGGACACATACTACGTATGACAAGTCCCCGCTGCATTCTCAATATACCTAGTCATAATGACAAGCTCCTAACATCGAGCTATCCCATAAAGTCAACAAGGATCCTAAGCTCATGATCCACAACGGAGTACCTAGACTCGCGACATGAACGCAGCCTTCCGGCGGGTCGCATAACAGTACCAAGTATGGAATGTAAATACAAGACAAAGAAACAAGATCATAACTGTACAAAAGAATGACAGGGGCAAGTATGGAAATCAAATACCAGATCATACCGTGTCATATAACAATCAGAGTCAACTGTACCTTGTATCACTATAACACCGTACCACTTTCACCTATGAAATCCATGTCAAAATCAGGGACACCTGCCCTTAGTATATAATATCACAGAAGCATGCTCGTGGAATATAACATCACTGCCAGCATGTAACAAGTATAATATACAACCATCATCAGTTAAGCATGTCCGTGGAATTCCAACATCACCGTCGGCATGTAAAAAGTATAATACTCAATTATCAGTACACTGTGCCTTTTTAAAAAAGTAGAGTAAACTTTAACTCTTATTAGACAAAATGAAGGCGCCATTTTTTTGAACAACCAAGGCAATACCCTGCCTTCTTTTTTAAAATAAACAAGACAATACCATGTCTTCCCACAAAGGTATACTGCCCGACCCATTCTGGGATGCAGTGAAACCATAAAAAGTCTTCCCACAAAGGTATACTGCCAGGTCCATTTTTGGAACACGGTAAAGTCACATAAGTCTGCCCATAAAGGTATACTGCCCGGTCCATTTCTGGGACACGGTAAAGTCACATAAGTCTGCACATAAAGGTATACTGCCCGGTCCATTGGGACACGGTAAAGTCACATAAGTCTGCACATAAAGGTATACTGCCTTACCCATTTCGGGACACCAGAAAGTCACATAAGTCTGCCATAAAGGTATACTGCCCGGTCCATTTCTGAGACACGGTAAAGTCACATAAGTCTGCCCATAAAGGTATAACGCCGGCCCATCGGGATACTGTGAAAGTCACATAAGTCCGCATACAGGTATACCGCCGGCCCATTTCTCGACACAGAAAGTCACATAAGTCTTCCCATAAAGGTATACTGCCCGGTCCATTTTTGGGACGCGGTCCACACATAAAGGACTGTACACATAAACTATCACAAGCAACTATGTGTCATATAAAATCCTCTTCTTACTTCTCGCTAAGTCGTTGTAACAACTTCCCATAAAGCTATTATAACAACTTTTCATTTTAGAGAACTTAAGACACTTTATCACATCTTCCTTTTTAATAATACTAAGGCATTTTCATAACTTGAAACCTTAGGGAAACTAAACCCAAAGTACTACGTACGTCTATTCTTTACAAATGAATCGTTTCATGCAATATTTAGGGAGTTGAACCCAAAAACACTTTTACTATTAAAACCAAGTTACTTACCCTTTTAAACTCAAGTAACTTACACTTTTAAAATCAAGTAACTTATTCCTTTAAATCAAGTTACTTCTATTCTATAAATTAAGTAACATATACTTTTCAAATTAAGTTACTTATTCTCTTTGAATCAAGTAACATATATTTTTCAAATCAAGTTACTTATTCTCTTTGAATCAAGTAACATATACTTTTCAAATCAAGTTACTTATTCTCTTTGAATCAAGTAACATATACTTTTCAAATCAAGTTACTACACCTTTTTCAAAACTCAAGTCATTTATACTCTCGAAATCCAAGTCTCGTGTACTTTCAAAATTAATACTTTTATGAGTTGTGAATAGGTTATACTCGTTTATAACAATCTTGTTAAAGCAGCTATGATCTAGAAAATGTAATACAATTTTGTTTTATCTTAGTTTCTATGCAGATGGAGAATTCTACTCATTTCAATATAATTGATTGTTGATACATTTTTATTAACGCTGCAATGGCTTGTTCGACACCTATTCTCATTAGTGTAGTAAATTAGCAAGGTCAACTCGACTCCAATACTTCCTAACGACTCTTACCAACTGTTACACCCCGTAGTTCCAGAGTATGTATACGAGGACGTACGTATGAGAATACGACATTAAAATTGGAAAGGAAGAAAGATGTGATTTATCGACGGAAAAGTTTCCGGATTTTGTGAAGGAAAAAGGTTCATTAATGGGAATTGGATTCCCAGATTTGGTATTCGGACTTTTTGGAATATTTGAGAATTATGGAATTTTATTTCCGAAATTGGTCACGTGGGGCCCACGGGAGAATTTACGGTTTTGTGGGGTCCACTTTATTTTCAGATTTTTGGCATTGCAGATATTTTCGAAAGATGAAATATTTTGGACGAGTAGGGGGGCGACACGTGTCACCCCCATGTGGCCATGTGGCCGAATCAAGACGGACACCTACCGACGCGATCGGGGACAAGGCAAGCCACTTGTCCCATTTTTGTGGTAGCCAAATGGTTGGCCAACTACCCACACACATGTACCCCATCCTCACCACACACTTGCCTAGATCTTGGCCATTGATTTTCCTATAAATACCCCATTGATTTCAAGACTTCTTCATCCACTTAAATGTTTCTAAGTCACAAAAATCCCCCCCCCCACTTTGTGTAGAAATACTTCAAGTATTTTTGTATAATCTCAAATACCTTAGCCTTATATCCCTAGAACTATTCTAAAGTTATTTCAATACTAGGAGCCCGGAAATACCACTTTATTCCAATAGTCGAAAACGAAACCCTAGAAAAATCTTCATAGCTTGTCAAGTTGTTAAGAGAAGTTGTTTAGAAACTTCTAAGGGTTGCTTGGAGCGGGTTGGAGCGTAAGGATTTGGAGCTAAACGCTGCTCAGATCGACTTATAATCTTGGATAATTTTGGGCTTATCGAGGTAATGATCTACGCCCCCTATTGTAATTGGATATTACATGTCAGAAGAGTTATACTGAGTATATTATATGAGGATAGAAGATTGATAGAATTAAATCAGATTTACATCGACCGTATTTACAGAGACTTGTAGTATTATCGTGGGCAAGGTCGCACACGCCCGGTTAGACGTGGTAACCCCTTGGAGTTGCTGCCTGAATGCGGTCTTGATAGTAGGCGAGATTTACGCGTCATGTGGGGCGGGAGGTGCCGCCGTATTTTCCGTAGAATAAGGAACCTTGTATTTGGAAATATTCTACCAAGAGATCGAGAGGTTGATAGACGCTTTGTGGCCTTTATAGGTTGAAATACTACGAGTAGCGATTCTCATCGAAGGGTGGAAAAGGCTAGCAGGTTACAAGATTTGGAGCTATTTGCTAATCGTCGATAATCATCGCAGGTATGTGAACCTCTTCCTATCTTTCTAGCACGATTGTTGTGAACTATGTAGTACGGTAGACGTACGCATGTGCTTAGCGAAGTTTTGGTTGGTTTAAAACATAAAGTGTTATAATAGCTTTATGGAAGTTAGTTATAACGACTTTTGTAGTAAATGAGTGGTTTATTGATTTTAGAAGTTAAGAGACTTGATCTTGAAAGATAAGAGACTTGACTTAATTAGCTTGATATGAATTTTGTTAAAAGTTGTGAAACCTCATTCATGAGTAATGAGTACTGGTTTTTAAAGAATAATGTTTTACCGATTTCTAAATGAGAATAAGTATCGAACAAACCACCGCTGCATAATAAAGGAAATGTATTGACAAATAATTAATTATATTAAAACTAGTAGAAACCTACATCCGCATGTGGCTAAGATAAGACAAAATTGTATTACATTTCCTAGATCATGGTCGCGAATGAGATTGTTATAAACAAGAATAACCTACTCACACATAAGGCATATGTTACTCAAATTGTTTTAAAAGAGATTACGTTATTAAGTGATTAAGACTATGGACTATGAAATCTTTCAAAATAAGAGACTCGAGTATTTGAAGTTATGCAACTTGAACTTTGGAAAAGAATGTTGTTACTTGATTTTAAAAAGGAAAGTGTTTCTGCTTAAAAGGAGGGCATGATATTGCCTTAGTTTGATTTAAAAGGAAAACATGGTATTATCTTAACTGTCTTAAAAGAGGGTTTAAATGTTATGACCGATTCTACCGAGTCCCATGAGACGGGCCGAGATACGATACCACCCGATTCTACACCGAGTCCACGGATGGACCGAATGTATTCCACACGATTTGACACCGAGTCCATGGATGGACCGAATGTATTCCACCCGATTCTACACCGAGTCCACGGACGGACCGAATGTATTCCACACGATTTGACACCGAGTCCACGGATGGACCGGAATGTATTCCACACGATTTGACACCGAGTCCACGGATGGACCGAATGTATTCCACACGATCCGACACCGAGTCCACGAGATGGACCGAATGTGACCATGCGATTCCACCTCGAGTCCCATGGGACGGGCCGAGACATGTTACGATCACACGATTTATACCTAGATCGCCAGCCGGAAGGAGTTCCACGTACGCAGGATGACTTTGAGGCGAGTCCTCGACATGGTACGATCGCATGTTGTGATTTCATTTACGATTTTCGCCACATACTTGGTACCGTTGTATCGACCTCCTTCGGGCCGCGCTCACGCCGCAGTAGAGGTACATCGGTTGTCGATCCTCGCCATGATCGCAGTCACATTGGGAAGCTCCGCTTCTCCGAGGCTTATCTTTGGTATAGTCGTTAGTCATTGTAGATACTTGTACATTCGTGGTATGGCGGGCCCCGTCCCGCCATAGTTGTTGTTACATTCTGCAGGTCCAGATCGCCGCGCGTGGGCAGGCTGGTATGGATTTAACTGCTCAATTTTATATATATTCGTGAAGCGTAACCGCTGGTTAGCCTATTGCTTATTTTATGTCTTGATTCATGCTTAAGTTTTTATTTCCGCTGATTTTCTCTCGATGCTCAGATTACCAGGGTGCCCGGGGTAAGGCACCAGTCACGGGCCCTAGGTTGGGTCGTGACACCAACATCCCCCATAAGACTTTGGTAAGAACTTAGGAATATTTTAGACATGTCTTTTGCATAAAATCAATAACATGAATACTTCCTAATGACAAGGCAAGTACTTCAAGAAAACAAGTCACGTATACTCCAAATAACAAGGCAAGTATACCTCAAGGATAATCATGTCGATAGAAGGAAGAAGTTCACATACCTCGTGACGACTAACCCAAACGACAAGTAGCAATACGCTCCAAAGTACTTCAACTTTATTGGTTATTCCACCCTCCAAGTAGAATATACTACACGTAGTACTTAAATTTATAATGACGATAGGACTTCTATCAATATCATACTTTCTAGTATAAAACTTATACTAAATAATGCCCTCTAATTCTACGGAAATTTGGGCAGCACTTCCTTTGTTACTACGTACTTTTCCACCTTTTCCAAGGCACGAAATCAACAACCAACAAGCCACATTTAAGGCACAACCAACATGTAACCAAAGGGGATTACACGCCAACTTAGGACGTATAAAATTATGCCCCACATATACAACAACAATATGCCATTCTCGGCCAACAACAACAACATTATATCAAGTTTTTTCCAAAACTTCTACAATCTAATTCTCATCCGACATGTTATATACCTTGTATAAATTATCAATAACAACATTTCCTTCATTATAAGATGTCAACAAGTGTAATGAACTTCTTACTCTTCATTATTTTAACCATAGGTTCATCCGTTAATTATAACAATATGTAATCTTCCATTACATTAAGATGACAAACGATTCTTACCTCAATATAGCCCAAAATAATCCAAGTTTAAAGTCGATCCTTAGCACGTTTAGCTCCTTTTATTTATGTTCCAATCATACAAAAGCATCCACCACAAGCTTATAACCAACTTCTATTCAAGTTTTGCTTCCGAAAAGTCGACGAACAAGCCTAGGGTTTCACCCTCATTTTCGGCCTAGTGTAGCGTTTTTGCTCACTGTTTTATCAGCTGAACTTGTGACGTCCATAACTATTTACTCCGATGTCCGATCGACGAACTGTTTGTTGCGTTAGAAAATAGACTCGACGAACTTCATTTTAGGCTTTTGAAACACCTAAAACTCCTCGTATACCAGGAGATATACCTCTCCAAAGTTGACTGAAATCTGCCCAACCTTGGCCGAGAGCACCATTTAGAGAGTAAAGGTTTTGCTCAAAATTTTCTAAGTGTTGAACTTGTCTTGCACCCACCTTGTATTTATAAGACAACCAAGGGTCAAGATGAATCCATATGTAAGGTCAAGATGAAGTACAAGTGGAGTGGGATCCACCTCCACTTGTCTCCAAAATATCTAAGTCAAACCAAGTCTTCCAAAACAAGTGGGGGTGACATGTGTCACCCCCCAATTGGTCCAAAATATTTTCATCTTCCAAAATCTCAATAATTGGTCAAAATATTGAAAACCTCGGGTCCCACAAAATCAGAAAATTTCTGTGGGCCCTACATGACCAAATCAAAATAAAATTTCATAATTCCAATATATTCTATAAGTACTAAATACCAAATTCGAGAATCAACTTCTCATTATTAAACACTTTTCCTTCACTGCTTCCAAATTTCTTAAGGAAAAAATGTATCTTCTATCGCTTCACGATTTAAACATTAACGCCTTACGACGCCTCTTATTCATGTGTTGGAACTACGGGGTGTAACAACCAACCTAAATTTGTATTTGTCGATAGACCCCTTGGTATTGTTGGTTCTCAACCTTTACTTTTTGTGGTGCTTAGATGCTTTAAAAGATTCGTCTTTACTTTTAAGTAAGTAAAGGTAGCACAACCTTGTGCCATCATCCAAGAAAGTCACAAAGTACTTGTTCCCCCTCTAGCTTGAGCGAACTTCGAAACACATATGTTGATATATGTGAGTTCTAGAGGAGCGGTTTCCCTTTTGACGGATCTAAGGGAACTTTTTGGAGATTTTTTGCCTCTATGTCCACCTCACACTTATGTTGAGGGTTTATGTCAATAGACAGCTATGATTCCAACTTTACCAATCTTAGTATAGATTGATAGTTAACACGTCTAATCTATGGTGTCATAAATTAGAAGACATAAACAGGTAAAAGGAAGGCTCAGTTTTATTAATATTAAAGAAAACATCAGAAAGCAAAGATTTGCCCTGCGAGCCTTCACAGGAGAATCTCCTTAAGTAGAAGGCATTACAGGAGTTGTATTAACTTTAAAGAGACTTTCACACTACCTACAAAAGTTCCATTTTTCGTGATTACAAACTTGTTAGCCTCGAATACTAGCCTAAAACCAGCATTGACCAACACAGGTCCAGAAATTAAATTCCTTCGAATTTTCGGGACATGCATCACTTCCTTTAGAGTCAGCTCCTTTCCGGACGTCATCTTGAGGACTACCTTTCATACCCCCCAGCACATTGAAAGAAGAATTGTTGCCCATGAACAACTTCTTATCCGTAATTGGTGTATACGTGGAGAAGGCATCTTTGTTGGAACAAATGTGGCGAGTAGCACCTGTATCCATCAACCATTGTGTTGGATTATCAACGAGGTTGGCCTCTAGCACAACGGCTGAGAATTCTTCAATAATATCGTCTAAGAGCATGTTGTTACGCCCCGTAATTACAGGACATGTTTTAGGAACGTACGTAAGAACTCACATTGTTAAGATTTGAGACTTGTAAAAATTTATCGGAATTATGGAATTGTCGGAAATCGTATTATTATGACGAATGGGAGGGCGACACGTGTCACCCCTTATTATGCCTTGGACGATTTATTAGCAAGGGCTAAAGGGTCATTGGACCTTTGTTGCAAGACAAGTCTTGCAACTTGAGGCTTGATAATATTGACTAAAATCAAAGGTCCCACAATGGTCTTGATATTTTGTAAGACTACATCTAAACCACCCATGTGTTTATATCATAACCCTCCAAGGTGCTATATATTACTACTAGTAGAGAGAGAGCTAAACACTTAGAAAAATTACACAAATCAAGAACTCAAAGGAAGAGCTCTCTGTTCCCTCCATTCCTAAAGGAAAAAAAAAATTGTTTCTTGTTCATTCAACTCCCCACTTTAAACCAAGGTTTTTGAGGGTAGTGTAAGCATATCTCAATAGAAAAATCTTGGAAAAAAGTAGTTTACTGTTAGTCAGAAAACTAAAACCTAATGGTCTTTCTAGGTTTTGTCTGAGATTTGAAGGATAATTGTCGTGTTGTTCTAAGGGTCTCAACAAGTCGGATTGAAGTTCTGGGAGAGGCTCTAAACTACTAAGGAGCGACTTCGATCGAGTTGATTAAGTTTCATCGAGGTATAATCTTGTCTTTTAAAAGGTGTTACAAGATTATATATTTATATTGTTGTTAGCTTTACATGTTGCTAGTACGGTTGTTAAGTCAAGTTTATAAGTATTATGGATTACTTGTAGCTTTAATCCAAATGTTATATGTTTACCAAGTTGATTACTAATTGATCGCTCATTAGAAATCGTCGCACGTTACTTAATCGAGATTATAGTAGTATAATCGATCGCGACTTGATATCATGTTAGGCTAATAACTTGGATTGAAATAGAAATTGATAAGAATTGATATTGTTGTACCCAAGTTACCAATTGGCCTAGTAAGTTGTATTAATTTGATATCGCTATGGGCGGAATTTTACACGCCTAGTAGCGGTAATCCCCATTGTTGATTTCATTGTTTGGGCCTTAAATGTGGCGTGTTTGGTTATTGTATTCGCCTTGAAAAAGGTGGCAAAGTAAGTAGAAACAAAGCGAGGTGTTGTCCGATTTTCCGTAGAATTTGTGACTTAGCACTTAGAATATTCTACGCTTGAAATAAGAGGTTAACGGACGCTGTGACCATTATAGGTTGAATTACTAAGTATAGCGATCCTACTAAGAATGGAATAGCTCAAGGTTGAAGTACTTTGGAGCATCAGGTTACTTGTCGACAATCGTCGCGAGGTACGCGAACCTCTTCCTTCCTTCGGCATGATTCTACGATGGAATATACCCGTGGTATCATTTCATGCTTCGCTACTCTTAGGTTAAGAGGTAGTCAGGTGATCTACTCTATGTAGAACTTTTCCTATCTTTGAGCATGACTAGTTGCACGTATGTAGTACAGACGCACAACACCTTGATATCCTTTACTAGTCGTGAACAGCCAAGCTCGTGCGAGTCGGAGATTAACTCACTTCTTTGAAAGATAAAGGATGCCTTAAGTTTTATTAAAGTTAAGGGACTTCAAGAGTTTTAAAGCATGTGATACTTGTTCCGCTTTTAAACGTATAAGTCCATCGGATAGGAAATTGTATTTGGCTAAGGTATAAAGTGAATATAACGACTTTATGGGAAGTTAGTTATATTTGCTTTACGGAAAGATAAATGACTTGATTTTAGTAAAAGGAAACTTGTTTTAAGGCATCAATTGCCTAAGGTTTTATAATAAAATGAGTCACTTGTTTTCTAAAGGTTAAGAGACTAATTGTATTTTTGCAAGTTATGAGAATCGATTTGAAAGATATAATACTTGGTTTCAAAAAGTAGAAGTCTCGTTATAAAAGGAACGTGTTGTCTAAACCATAAAGGGTTATAACGCTTTATGGGAAGTTGGTTATAACGCTTTATGGAAGCGTTAAGAGAATGGTTTTCTAATGAAGTAATCAAAGAAATAACTTGTATTAAGGAAGGGAAAATTGTTTTAAAGGTACCAATTGCTTAAGGTTTTAATAAAGAAGTCACTTGATTTAGGTTTCGAATCAGATTTCTAAAAGGTATCGTGACTTGACTTGAAAGGATAGACTCGATACTACAATTGTTAGTATCGGGAAGTTTTATTTGGAGCGAGTCTTTGAAAAGAATGCACGACGTAGTACTTTGGCTTGATTAATCGAGAATTAGTCTAGTGCGCTCGATAAGTACTTTGACTTGTTAAATGAGAATTATTCTATTCAGGCCCCGATAAGTACTTTGCTTGTTAAATGAGAATTATTCTATTCAGGCCCGGATATACTTTGGCTTGTTAAATGAGAATTATTCTATTCAGGCTCGATAAGTACTTTGGCTTGTTAAATGAGAATTATTCTATTCAGGCTCCGATAAGTACTTTGGCTTGTTAAATGAGAATTATTCTACGTGTGCCTTGATAAGTACTTTGGCTTGGTTAATCGAGAATTAGCCTATACGTACGGTGATAGCCTTTGAGTGCAAGTATTATGTTTTATTACGCTGACGCGACTTACCGAGGCCGACCGCCTTGTCAGAAGTTACTCGACGCACTTACGCGACGCTGATTCCACGTATGCTTCCGCTATTCGAGTACTGGGTTAAATTCTGATTTTTTATAAAGCGACACGGTAGTGCTTATGTATCGTTGATGGTCGGCCGAGATAGTGGTACGAGTATAAACGGTGGGTAAACCCCAAGACGCTATACCACCTTCCAGGTAAGAGTATCGTGGCGGGTAAACCCCAAGACGCTTATACCACCTTCTCCAGTGGTAAGAGTATCGGTAGGTAAACCCCAAGACGCCATATACCACCGCCCAGTAAGAGTATAAACGAGGGTAACCCCAAGACGTTATACCACCTGCTTGATTGATGTTATGGGCATGAGACCCATGTTTATATTTTACACTTATAAACGATTAAGTGATGTGGGATTCCACGCGTGAGATATATATATATATGTATTGTGTACGCGTACGGCAATGAGTTGGGATGTCACGCGCCACATGGTTATATTTTACACTTATACCCGCAGTGACGGGGATTCCACGGCTACACTTTGCTATTTTGGCGTGACTTGATCGCGCCCGGATCGGGCCGTAGATATATGCGCCCCTCCATAAAAGTGGTCGGATTGTGTTATGAAAGATAAGTAAGTTTTATGGTAATGAACTTAATGATTTTCCTAATCATGTACATAAGAGCGTGACTATAACTCTTATTGAAAATGGGAAAAGATAATAAGGTACGATTAAGTTCATATGTGGTAATGACACTACAGATCTGCATGTACTTTTATACCGTCCTCGTTATTCTTTTGTACAGCTTATGATTTGTTTATCAGACGTTATATTCTCGCTCCATATTCGTACTGTTAGATCGACTTCTTCTGGCCGCTCATGCCCGCAGTTTTAGGTACTCGTGTCGTGATCCTTGCTATTAGATCTTGGTTCGCTTTAGAGAAAGCTCCATTTGCCCGGAGGCTTAGCTCTCTGCACTTTCCCCGAGGTAGTAGATTCGTGTATATCAGTGGTATGGCGGCCTCGCCCCGCCACGCTTGTTATGTTAAAACCTTAGAGGTTTGTAGTCACATATCGCGGGTCGCTTTGTAAAGCGAAAGCTGAGGCAAATCGTCAGATGTATTTACTTATCCACATGTAGCCTTATCGCTAACCTGCTGATTTTATCTTTGATAATTTATTTTTTTAAGTTTCATATATGTTCGCTGATTATCTCTCGATGTATACCGCAGCGGTGCCTGTAGGCACCGCCCATGCCCGGCCTGCCATGACAAAAGTGGTATCGAGCGCTTAGTACTGGAAAGCGTCTGCTGCATCGTGTCTAGCAGAGTCTTGATTATCGCGGGTGTTGTGCACCACATCTATAATCGTGAGGTCAGCAGGACATTTAGGATTGGTTTCATTCTTCACCGAGATCACGCGACAGTCAGTGTTGTTGTGGTCGCTCTCCCTAACGAAGTTACGATTGATCGTAACACGAGAAAGGCAAATGACACCCGTAAGGACTCGTGGATCGCGATCCAGTCGGGTAATGATTATAGTATAGTTGGTATTGTGACATACATCTATACGGAGTTATGTACGAGGGTCATTTATGCGGTTGCCTAGAATGGTTTTAGATTTACCAAGAATGGTAAAGACTAACTAGATACCGGAAGGTATGAATAGTTAATGAATTTTCGCCAAGGTCTTGTGTTTTATTTGAGATAATCGGGAAATGATGAAGTCCGACAGGGTAGTGAACCCTGAAGCTTCATGTTAAGGAATTTATCTGAACGCCATGTTAATAGATTAAGTTGTAGTAGGCTTAAGAGCATTGTACGATGAAGTCCGTATAGAGTAAGTAATGGTCATTGTGGATCGGCATTTATACGGTTATGGTATTATGAGAAGTTTTGTACCGCTACTGGGAACTGATAAGGTAGGCTTGGAGCATGGAAATTGCGAGCCTAAGAATGTCACATCACGAGACCTTAGACGCAAGTTCTTCTGCAGAAAGATTTATTATAGACCAAGAATAAGAGTTACGACGGCGGCTCAAGGTAGGACTGCTACGCTCTCCCATGGCCCGGAATGGAGGATCAGTTGGTAGAAGTTCGCCACGTGACAAGGTCACGAGGTGCAAGGCCCAAGTCTAGTTAATTGTTTTACTGTTCGTGGACACGCTCCACCTAACCAGGTCGCAAAGCCTAAATGGTCGATATTGTCTTACAGAGTGACTCCAAAGATTAGAGGCCGAATTGGTATGGAAGTTATGATGTATGTTAGAAGGAGTTGAAGTACGAAAAGGTAATCTCTTTTGGGCTTACGATGGACGGATGCTGCGTAGGTATTAGGCCACGCGTGGCATTATTGTATGCGTTTGTGAAAGGAAACTATGTCGCTAATTATAAAGATTGATTTCGAAAGAACATTCGGACTAATGTTTCTAAGGGGAAGAATGTTACACCTCGTAATTACGTGACATATTTTATAACGCATTTAAGAACTCACATTGTTAAGATTCGAGACTTGTAAAAATTTATCTAATTATGGAATTGTCTAAATTGTATTATTATGATGAATGGGAGGCACACGTGTCACCCCCTTATTATGCCTCGACGCATTTATTAGCAAGTGCTAAAAGTGGTCATCGACCTTTGTTGCAAGACAAGTCCTGCAACTCGAGGCTTGATAATATTGACTAAAATCAAAGGTCCCACAATGGTCTTGATATTTTGTAAGACTACATCTAAACCACCCATGTGTTTATATCATAACCCTCCAAGGTGCTATATATTACTACTAGTAGAGAGAGAGCTAAACACTTAGAAAAATTACACAAATTGAAGAACTCCAAGGAAGAGCTCTGTTCCTCCATTCCTAAAGGAAAAAAATTGTTTCTTGTTCATTCAACTCCCACTTTAAACCAAGGTTCTTGAGGGCAGTGTAAGCATATCTCAATAGAAAATCTTGGAAAAGGTAGTTTACTGTTAGTCGAAAACGAAAACCTAATGGTCTTCTAGGTTTTGTTTGGAGATTTGAAGGATAATTGTCGGTGTTGTTCTAAGGGTCTCAATGCTGGATCGAAGTTCTTCGAGAGGATCTAAACTACTAAGCGAGCCACTTCGGATCGAGTCGATTGTTTCATCGAGGTATAATCTTGTCTTTTAAAAGGTGTTACAAGATTATATATTTATATCGTTGTTGTTAGCTTTACATGCCGCTAGCATGAAGTTGTTAAGTTGAAGTTTATAAGTATTATGGATTACTTGTAGCTTTAATCCGAAATGTTATATAAGCCACTGAAGTTGGATTACTAATTGATCGCTCATTAGAAATCGCCGACGTTACTTAATCGAGATTATAGTAGTATAATCGATCACGACTTGATATCACGTTAGGCTAATAACTTGGATTGAAATAGAAATTGGATAAGAATTGATATTGTTGTACTCCAAGTTAGCCGAATTGGCCTAGTAAGTTGTATTAATTTGATATCGCTCATGGGGCTGAATTTTACACGCCTAGTAGGCGGTAATCCCCTATTGTTGATTTCATTGTTCAGGCCTTAAATGCGGCGTGTTTGGTTATTGTATTCGCCTTGAAAAAGGTGGCAAAGTAAGTAGAAATAAAGGAGGTGCCGTTCGATTTTCCGTAGAATTTAGTGACTTAGCACTTAGAATATTCTACGCTTGAAATAAGAGGTTAATGGACGCCACGACCATTATAGGTTGAAGTACTAAGTATACAGATCCTACTAAGAATGGAATAGCTCAAGGTTGAAGTACTTTGGAGCATTTTGCTACTTGTCGACAATCGCCGCGAGGTATGTGAACCTCTTCCTTCCTTTGGCATGATTCTATGATGGAATATACCGTGGGTATCATTTCATGTTTCCTCGTTACTCTTAGAAGTTAAGAGGTAGTCAGCGATCTACTCTATGTAGAACTTTTCCTATCTTCGAAAGCATGACTAGTCAGACGATGTAGTACGGTACAGACGCACAACACCTTGATATCCTTTACTAGCTTGTGAATAGCCAAGTCAGTGAGTCGAGATTAACTCACTTTGAAAGTATAAAGGATGTCTTAAGTTTTATTAGTTATGGACTTTAAGAGTTTTAAAGTATGTGATACTTGTTCCGCTTAAACGATAAGTCCTCGATAGGAAATTGTATTTGGCTAAGGTATAAAGTGAATATAACGGTTTATGGGAAGTTAGTTATTGTCACGACTGCTCGGCTCGTGGATCGTGCCTACCCGCACCCAAGTAGTCATACATCGAGTAATCACGAACATAAACAATACATGAAACAAAATGTGAAATGAGACACATTTTACTCGAGAGAAAATCGCCTTACGATATATATATAATTACAAAGTTGAATGGCTTATCTTACAACTCCCGCCACAACAAAGGATATGCACTTCTAAGATTTATACAACAACTATGACGACAGGGCCCCGCCATACCCTCGAATGCAAGAACCTGCTGCACTCTGGTAACATGTCAAAAGATAAGCCCGAAGGAACTGAGCTTCCCAATACGCTGAAATGTGATCCTAAACGCTGATCGATAATGATGTACTTCACCGCTGCAGATGAACGCAGCCTCAAGGAGGTCGCATAACAGTACTAAGTATGTGAAACCAGAATACCAGAAATGAAATCATAATAGTCTATATAAAGCAGAGACATGATGATAACCAAACTACAAGACACACATATAATGCTTATATCAAGTCGTGGACTCACGCTCCAAATCATCACTCGTGCGTGGAATTCCTTCCTCACCGCCGCAGCCTATGATATAACAACACCAAGGAGTATACATGAACACCGTGTCCCACTCGTGTCATAAAAACCGTGACGGCAAGTATAACTACCGATCCGGACCGCATCAATAATACCGCATAATCATATCACGGGTCGACACGCGGAAAGTGCAATAGCCTCCACCGCCTCCCTCCTCGCGACACGTACCGACGGGGCAAGTGAATCGCCACGCACTGCATCACAACCGTAAGTCACGAAGCTCCATCCAAACACCGACTCGCCGGCCGACATCGCGGCAAGTGCACTAGCCTTCACCGCCTCCTCGCGCCTAATGACGACGGGGCAAGCTGAATCGCCAAGCACCGCATCACAATCGTAAGTCACGATACTTCGCCGTCGGCACGTGGCAAGTGCAATAACCTATACCATCCACTGCCACGAGCCGACGGGGGTCAAGTAAACAGCTACGCACCGATCACAACCGTAAGTCACGACACTTCGCCATAAATAACCATAATGGTCACATGTCCACGTAATCCATCATCGTGTAGACATGCCCATGTAACAATAATAATAGAAGCATACCCGTGGAATCTTCCACACCGCCAAGACGCCCAAGTAAGTTCTCAATAAGTCAACCTACCTCCATCGAGAGACGCGCAGAGTATAGAAACACAATTCTTTGCACAACAAAGGCGATAACAAGCATAGGCAAGTTACACAACAACAAGCATAGTGTTATACAACAACAAGATAGTAAGTTATACACAACTCAAGGTACTTTCATTTTATATCAAGTCCGGTTTTAACTCCTAAAGTACTACGACGTTAAATTCCTTTTAAAGAGATCCATTCCTTTATAAAAGTCACCCGACACGTGAGTATTAAAATAGAGTGACTCACATTTTTAGGTAAACCAAAACACTTTCCTTTTCAACAACATTCTTTTCCTAAAGTTCCAAATGGCTCGATTTCAATTACTCAAGTCTCTTTATTTTAGAAAAGTTTCATAGTTCAATGTCTTAATCTCTTTTAAAACACCGAGTAACATATGCCATATGCATGAGCGCTTTATTCTTGTTTATAACCATTTTATTAAAGCAAACATGATCTAGAAAATGTAATATCATTTTGTCTCATCTTAGCTTCTATGCAGATTGAGGTTTCTACCGGTTTTAATAATACTTCATTATTCAATACATTTTCCTTTATTAACGCCGCAGTTGGTTTGTCGATACTCATTCGATTTCCAAATCGCTAAAACATTAGTCCTTTTAAAACCAACTACTCATTACTCACGAATGAGGTTTCACACAATTTTCATATAAATTCATTTAAGTCAAGTCTCTTATCCTTTATGATTAAGTCTCTTAACTTCTAAAAAATCAGTAAACCATTCTCTTTATCTCTCTTAAGACGTTATACCTAACTTCCCATAAAGCTAGTATAACTCTTATGTTTTCAAAACTAAGTATTACTCTTCTTTCAAAAGGTTCCTTTAATTCTTTTGAAATACTTCAAGATTCTTATTATTC
Source organism: Przewalskia tangutica (assembly GCA_029844215.1). Lineage (NCBI taxonomy): Eukaryota > Viridiplantae > Streptophyta > Magnoliopsida > Solanales > Solanaceae > Przewalskia > Przewalskia tangutica. The sequence goes on from CM056727.1 coordinate 81,042,025, forward strand.
GTGCTTAAGTCAAAAGACATTGCCGCATAACCACGCTCAGCTTAGCACACGACGCCTACCGCACTATATATATATTTTATTCAAAGCTTAAGTCAAAAGACATTGCCGCATAACCACGCTCACTAGCACACGCACGCCTACCGACTATATATATATATATCTTTAAAATATCATGCTCAAGAGTATGAAGAATCACATACCTCGCGACGATTATCGACTATAAGCAAAACGCCCACGGCTTATAACCCGCTAGCCTTGTCCACCTTCCAAGTAGTATATGCTACTCGCAGAACATTCAACCAATAAAGGTTATCACCATCAGAATACAAATTCTATGTAAGTAAGCTTAATCTTCTATTTATATATTCTTCGACGTGATTTCAGCTTCAAATCTTTTCTCAGAATATCCTTCTATTACGCTTCAATTCTCTTCTATGAATCTTATATTCATTTCTATACTACTACAACATGTAATTCCCAATTACAATAGAAGGATGAGTATTTACTTCACGAGCCCAAAATTATCCAAGTTTAATGCCGCTCCGAGCAACGTTAAGCTCCTACTCCGCGGCGCTCCAACCCGCCTCCAAACAACCCTCAGAAGTTCTACGCAACTTCTTCTTAACACTTCAACCGATCGCGGAAGCGTTTTCCAGTGGTTTCGCTTTGGATCGGCGGGAAGTATAATAGTATTTCCGGCTTTTCAGATGTGGTAACTTTCTCGAATACTACAAGCGTATTTGGGCTAGAGTATTTAGGGCATTATAACAATACTTGGAGAAGTATTTCTCAACCAAGGGGGAGGCTCTGCCAGAACCATCAGGCATGGGGTTGCTCACGAGGGCCTTTCTCAAAGGGAAGGGGGACTTTGACGAGAACTCTACCAAGAGGAGGATTTTTGCCTTAGAAATTATCAAGTGAGGATGAAGAAAGTCTTCAACTTAGAGGGGTATTTATAGGTCAAGCAATGGCCAACCAATGGCCAAGATCAATCCAAGTGTTAGGCAAGTGTAGGGCTAGGATTAAACCATGTGTACCTTATCCATCTACCACACCAACTTGCACAAATATCCTACCAACTTTGACTCCACCCTTTCGCCCATTACTACCACAATTCCTTCCAATGCGAGGGTGACACACGCCACCTCCCGCTGTCCAAAATGTTTCGTCTCTCGGAAAAATCCGCAAAAATTAAAAATGACATAGCCAAAATTTTCCCTTCGCAAGTCTTGTAAAACGTTTCGTCGAAAAACAATTCTTTTCGGCACTTGTGCCCAAATTTCGATCCTTGCCAATCCTTAAGGCTTAAATTATTATACGTACGCCCTCACGCATATACTCAAAGTACGGTATAACATTCTCCTCCTTAGAAACATTCATTCCTAATATTCCTTCTCAAGACGTAACGATAAAGTTCCTCTAACAAGCTGCCAACGCCACACCGCCACGAAATAACACACGCCTTCTTCCTTCCTTACTCGCCGCTCTTCTCTAACACTTGAACTCTTCTAGTATAATGCATCACACTTCGGGCATCGCCGCTCTCAAAACTTCGAGTCACCACCTCCAAACTCGTCATCTTACTAGCCTCAATCTTCCTTAAGGCCATTCCCGCCTTCACGATCCGCTCGTCGAACGATCCACTAACTCATACGATGGTCATCTAAACTGGGCCTAGCACCTCGCGACTCCTACCACCGGCGACCACCCAGAGCCGACCTTACCTCGAACAAAGCCGCTGGTTGGCCCGCAACATGGCCCCAACCCGACCCACTTAACGATCAAGCTCTCGCTTCCGATCCGAACAATCTTACCTATACAGGTCATGAAAGCTACCACTTCCATTTTACACCACCCAAGGAATTTTCCCACAATTACTCCATGTATACTTATACATTCTGACAAAGATCACCCGCAAAATCTTGTACTCAAGACGGCCTTACATCTAAGGTCTCAACTGTAATATTCTAAGGTTCATCATTTTCACCCTGTGCTTACCCTTTTTCACTAACTAGGCTTATAACTCACATTTTAGCACAAAGCTATCCGAACATAACACTAAACACATCAACATACATTAAAACATACAAAACTCTAGAGGGTTAAGGATATACCTGAAAATAGGCTGCTCAAAGGACCGCTAAAATCGGGAACTCCACCGCGACCTCTACCGTGGCTCACGGCATGAACATCCCGCCTAGCTATGGAAGGCGAGGAACCCGCAATCGATCTAGTAGTCAGGCTATCCCACTGCATACCTCGCCTGACAAGCCTCTCACAAATGGCCTCTGCTGCCGCAAGTATAGCAATCTCCCAAACCAAGACGATATTCTCTACGGGCTTTACCACAACGGCCACACCGAGATACTGTTTCTCATCCGGCGAGCACTCATACTCTCGGTACCTGAACCCGGGAGCCCCGACTGCCTCGAATATCCCAAACGCCCCGACGACGCGGGGACTACTTGCACCGCTGGCGCATAATCGCTCGGGCCACGAAAGCGTCCGCTCGAAAGTCACCAGCGACCTCTGTTCGCCTCTTCGCCGATTCGTCATTCGCCGATTTCTCCGCCTCACATCCTGGGCATAAGCTCGCATGCGGCACGTCCATGCCCGCCAAGAGCTACACCCGAACAACTTTTCGCTAGGTAATCATCGAGTTCAGAATATACGGCACTCGATCCTCCATACTAGCTATTAACGCGGGACGCACGCCAATGAGTCGAACTCACATCAGACTCCCGAACCGCACGCCTGCTTCGCCGCAACACCAAAATCATTTACCGAGCCTCCTCATTTGCGGAGGCAAGAAATGTGCAAGAAATGCCCCGAACTCGTCCCATATACCGAAGGCATTCTCTCCCGACAGCTCCCACGACCAAACTACCGATCGCGATAACGCAGCCGATGCGTAACCTAGACCACCGACCGTCTCCGATGCCTTGATCACTTACGATCCGTCAGAATCGCCGAATAAACTTCGCGATCATCCTCGTGCTCGACCCATAAAACTCGCGGTTACAACTCGTAAAAATCCCGTGAGCCTCAAACTATCCGGACGGTGGTGAATCCATCGGTGTTATCGAACCGGCCGGCCCACTTATCTCTCAAGTCCGCCACAACCTCGCCATTAATCGCCCACTCTTGTAACTCATCTCTTCGCTTCCGCATCGCGGACCTGAGGCTCAGTATCGCGTCTCAGAGATCGCCGCTTCTACCGCAGCTTGTTGTTTCGCCTCTTCTAGTTCGGTCTTTACGCGAGGCATAATCGTAAAGGAAAGAAATACGCCGAGGGTTCCAACTTATCACACACTCTAAGGCACCATCTCGTAACGAGAAGGCGGAAACTAATCTTAAATGTCTCGCAGCCTCTCCGATTATAGATGTATGCATAACACATCGATAATCAAGACTTACTTGACACGTCTCGTAGACACTTTCCGAGGACTAATCGCTTCGATATCACTTTTGTCACGACTCTGCCCGGCTCGGATCGTGCCTTACCCGCACCCAAGTAGTCATACATCGTAGTAATCACGAACATAAAACAATACATGAAACAAAATGTGAAATGAGACACATTTTACCCGAGAGAAAATCGCTTTACTGATATATATATAATTACAGTTGAATAGCTTAATCTCATAACCCGCCACAACAAAGGATATGCACTTAAGATTTATACAACAACTATGACGGACAGGGCCCCGCCATACTCTCGAATGTACAAGAACCCATGCACTGTGGTAACATACCAAAAGATAAGCCTCAAGGAACGGAGCTTCCCAATACTAAATGTGATCCTAAACGCGATCGACAACCGATGTACTTACCGCTGCATGAACGCAGCCTATAAGGTCAAGATAATGTACTAAGCATGTGAAATCAGAATATCGTAAATGAAATCATAATAGTCTATATAAAGCAGAGACATGTATGATAACCAAACTACAAGCATACACATATACGCTTATATCAAGTCGTGGACTCACGCCTCCAAATCATCACTGCGTTCGTGGAATTCCTTCCTCACCACAGCCTATGATATAACAACACCAAGGAGTATACATGAACACCGTGTCCCACCGTGTCATAAAACCGTGACGGCAAGTATAACTACCAGATCCGACCGCATCAATAATACCGCATAATCATATCACGGCGAAGTCGACACGCGGCAAGCGCAATAGCTTCCACCGCCTCCTCCTCGCGCCACGAAATGACGGGGCAAGTGAATCGCCACGCACTGATCACAACCGTAAGTCACGGCCCATCCAAACACCGACTCGCCGGTCGAAGACGCGGCAAGTGCACCAGCCTTCACTCGCCTCCTCCTCGCGCCACGAGCCGACGAGGCAAGTGAATCGGCAAGCACCGATCACAACCGTAAGTCACGATATTTCGCCGGTCGACACGCGGGCAAGTGCAATAACCTATACCAGATCCACCGCGCCACGTGAGCCGACGGGGCAAGTAAACAAAGCACGCACCCGATCACAACCGTGAAGTCACGATATTTCGCCATAAATAACCATAATGGTCACATGTCCACGTAATCCATCATCTGTAGACATGCCCATGTAACAATAATAATAAGATACCCGGGAATCTTCCACATCGCCAAGACGCCCAAGTAAGTTCTCAACAAGTCAACCGGCCCTCCATCGAGAGACGCGGTAGTATAGAAACACAATTCTTTGCACAACAAAGGCTATAACAAGCATAGGCAAGTTACACAACAACAAGCATAGGCAAGTTATACAACAACAAGCATAGGCAAGTTATACACAACTCAAGGTACTTTCATTTTATATCAAGTCCGGGTTTTAACCCTAAAGTACTACGTACGTTAAATTCCTTTTAAAGAGATCCATTCCTTTTATAAAAGTCACCCGATACCCGTAGTATTAAAATAGAGTGACTCACATTTTTAGGTAAATCAAAACACTTTCCTTTTCAACAACATTCTTTTCCCTAAAGTTCCAGTTTGCCTGATTTCAATTACTCAAGTCTCTTTATTTTAGAAAAGTTTCATAGTTCAATGTCTTAATCTCTTTTAAAACAATTGAGTAACATATGCCATATGTGTGAGCAGTTTATTCTTGTTTATAATCATTTTATTAAAGCAGCCATGATCTAGAAAATGTAATATCATTTTGTCTCATCTTAGCTTCTATGCAGATGGAGGTTTCTACTGGTTTTAATAATACTTCATTATTCAATACATTTTCCTTTATTAACGCTGCAGTGGTTTGTCGATACTCATTCTGATTTCTCAAATCAGTTAAAACATTATTCCTTTTAAAAACCAAGTACTCATTACTCACGAATGAGGTTTCACACAATTTTCATATAAATTCATTTAAGTCAAGTCTCTTATCCTTTAAGATTAAGTCTCTTAACTTCTAAAAATCAGTAAACCATTCTCTTTATCTCTCTTAAGACGTTATACCTAACTTCCCATAAAGCTAGTATAACTCTTATGTTTTCAAAACCAAGTATTACTCTTCTTTCAAAAAGGTTCCTTAATTCTTTTGAAATACTTCAAGATTCTTATTATTCAGGCTTAAGTCAAAAGACATTGTCGCATAACCACGCTCGCTAGCACACGACGCTCACCGCACATATATATATATATTTTATTCAAAGCTTAAGTCAAAAGACATTGTCGACAACCACGCTCAGCTAGCACACGCACGCCTACCGCATTATATATATATATATAGTTTTAAAATATGTAGCTCAAGAGTATAGAAGTATCACATATCTCGCGACGATTATAGACTATAAGCAAAACGCCCACGGCCATAACCGCTAGCCTTGTCCACCTTCCAAGTAGTATATGCTACTCGCAGTAACATTCAACCAATAAAGGTTATCACCCATCAGAATACACCCATGTAAGTACGCTTTAATCTTCTACTTATATATTCTTCTCACGTGATTTCACCAAATCTTTCTGTAATATCCTTCTATTACGCTTCAATTCTCTTCTATGAATCTTATATTCATTTATATACTACTACATCACGTAATTCCCAATTACAATAGAAGTACAGAGTATTTACCTCACGAGCCCAAAATTATCCAGTTTAACGTCGCTTCCCGAGCAACGTTAAGCTTACCCGCGCGCCCAACCCGCTCCAACAGCCCTTAGAAGTTCTTCTTACGCAACTTCTTCTTAACACTTCAACCGACTATGAAGGTTTTCCTTAGGTTTCGCTTTGTGATCCAGGAAGTATAATAGTATTTCCGGCTTTTCAGATGTGGTAACTTTCTGGAATACTACAAGTATTCGCAGAGTATTTAGGGCATTATAACAATACTTGGAGAAGTATTTCTCAACCAAGAGGGTAGGCCTTGGCCAGAACCACTAGGCAAGTGTGGTGTGGGGTTCGCCGAGGGCCTTTCTCAGCGAGTGGGGACTTTGACGAGAACTCTACCAAGAGTGAGGGATTTTTGCCTTAGAAATTATCATGAGGATGAAGAAAGTCTTCAACTTATGTGGGTATTTATCATCAAGCAATGGCCAACCAATGGCCAAGATCAATCCAAGTGTTAGGCAAGTGTAGGCTGGATTAAACCACGCAGCACCTTATCCATCTACCACACCAACTTGACAAATATCCTACCAACTTTGACTCCACCCTTGCTCCATTACCACAATTTTTCCAATGAGGGTGACACATGTCATCTCTCCCGCTGTTCAATGTTGCCTCTGAAAAATCCGCAAAATTAAAAATGACATAGTCAAATTTTCCCTTCGCAAGTCTTGTAAAACGCTTCATTTAAAAACTATTCTTTTCGCACTTGGCTCAAATTTCGATCCTGCCAATCCTAAGGCTTAAATTATTATACGACGCCTCATGTACATACCCAAAATACGTGTATAACAGTTATATTTGCTTTATGGAAGATAAATGACTTGATTTTAGTAAAAAGGCAACTTGTTTTTAAGGCATCAATTGCCTAAGGTTTTATAATAAAAGGAGTCACTTGTTTTCTAAAGGTTAAGAGACTAATTGTATTTTTGCAAGTTATGAGAATTGATTTGAAAGTATATAATACTTGGTTTCAAAAAGTAGAAGTCTCTTGGTTATAAAAGGAACGTGTTGGTCTAAACCTGTTATACCCCGTATTTTCAGAGTATGTACGTAAGGACGTACGTAGAAAATTTGAACTTGAAGATTTGGCTTGGCCGATTTATTTTTGTGCACAACCCCTATAGAGTCGTTGACAACGCTTTCACGCTTTTCGTAGGAAAATTCCGCTATGTCATTTATATTTTTCGGATTTTTCCGAGAGACGAACGTGTCGACTAACAAAGGGCGCCACTTGGCACCCTCTCATTGGTGGAGGGCGTAAAGGTGGCCAAAGTGAGGTCATTATGGTCGGCGGTTGTAGGATATTTGGTAAGTTGGTTAGGTGCACTTGGCAAGATCTTCGCCCTACATTTGCCTTGCACTTGGCAAGATTCGCCATCGATTGCCTTGGCTTGTCCTATAAATACCTCTCTCCTTTGAAGACTTCTTCATCCAAATAATTTCCTAAGTCTAAAATTCCTCCTCCTCAGAAGATAGTTCTCGCCCCTCCCCTTGCAGGCCTCGCCGAGAGCCCTTCTCCCCTCGTCGAGTACCCTCTAGTGGGGTAGGCTGAGGGTATACACCCCCTTGTGGTGCTGTCTCGTATAAATACCTCTCTCGTAGAAATACTCTCAAAAGTATCGCTGTAATGCCCAAATTACCTTAGCCATATACCTTGTAGTATTCTAAGGTTATACCTATACTAAAAACCCGTAAATACTATTATACTTCCTTCACTACAAAACCAAAACCCAAGGAAAATCTCCATAGTTAGTCGAGTAGTATGTAGTTGGTTAGAACTTCTAAGGTGGTTTGGAGCGGACGGAGCGCCTGAGATCGAGCCAAACGCTGCCCGGATCGACTTTATACTTGGATAATTTTGGGCTTATCGAGGTAATTATCTTGTCCCTATTGTAATTGGAAATTACATGCTGTTAGAATATATAGTTGAGTATACTATATATAGAATCAACGTATCCGCCGCAATGTCTTTCGACTTAAGCCTCAATAAAAGAATCAACTGTAATTACATAGATCAGACATGAGACTGTGTAGCACATCGTGGAAGTAGAATTGTACACGCCCGTTAGACGTATAAACCCCGTCGAGCTGATAGCTACTGATAGAGAGAGATTTACGCCATGGCGGGGGAGGCGCTTAATTTTCTGTAGAATGTTCTACGATAAGATCTAGATGTTAATGCGCCAGTGGCCTTATAGGTCAAGATTACGCAGCGGCGCGATCTACTTGGCTGAAGGAGTAGCCGACACTGAGGTACTTGAGCGCTTTTGCTATTAGTCGATACTCGCCGCGAGGTATGTGAACCTCTTCCTATCTCTTCTAGCATGATATGTGTAACTATGTAGTACGGTAGACGATACGTGTTAAATGTATTTGGTTGTCTAAAACATAAAGTGTTATAACGGCTTTATGGGAAGTTGGTTATAACGACTTTATGTATGTAAGAAAATACTTGTGGTTTTAAAAGGTAACTTATTTGAACTATAATCGGTCAAGTTATGTGATAATAAAGAACTTGAAGTATTTCAAAAGATTTTGAATCATTTTAAAAGAAGAGTAATACTTGGTTTTGAAAACTTAAGAGTTATACTAGCTTTATGGGAAGTTAGGTATAACGCTTAAGAATGTTTTATCGATTTCGGAAATCAGAATGCATCGACAAACCACCGCAGTTGTTAATAAAAGGAAATGTTTTGACAGAGTAAAATCGCAGGCTTTCCATCCGCATGAAGCTAAGACGAGACAAAATGATATTTCCTGATCATGGTCATTAATAAGATTGTTATAAACAAGAATATCCTACCACATATAAGGCTTATGTTTCGATGGTTTAAAAGAGAATTATATTCTTAAATGAATAAGACTATGAACTACGTAAACCCTTCTAAAATAAGAAACGTGAACATTTGAAATTAGGCAAACTTAGACGCAGTGGAAAATAACGTTGTTACTGATTTTATAAGGGTAAGTGTTTTGATTTACTTCAAAAGATAATCACTTATTTTCATATACTACGTATTGTGTGGTTTTTGTGAAAGTAACGATCTTTTAAAGAGTTAACGTATGAAGTACTTTGGAGATAAAAACCCGATCTTGTTAATCATATAGTAGAAAATGCCTCGTATAACTTGATCATGTTGGGTCGTGATAGCCTTGTAATACTTTCTTGTTGATTTGTTAAGTACATATGCTAGATGCTACGTGTTAGTATCTTGTGACGCTTGGTAGGGTTTCCATCGCGCTTAAATAGTTTCGCTATCACCGCTATGTTGGTATCATCACCACCTCGATCGCCCGAGGTTGCCGCCTCCACGCGGGTAGACTCAAAGTGTCCAGTGACCTATGATCTGCTGATACCTCACGCGGGTCCTGTGGGCCTACGCGAGCTACGAGAGTTCCAGTTAGTTTGCGCCCTTACGGGCACGCGTCCACGTGGGCTACGCGGATCGCGGGTCGTGCGGACGCCGGAGTAGCTACCGACGCGGGTTATACTCACGCGGCCTATGAGATTGGCCTACGCGAGTCGCGAGTTCTGTGGCTAGACGCGCACATTAGATACCGCGCGGGCGGCGTCACTTTTGATCACGACGCCCGCATGCATCTCATGATACGCTTACGACCTTGCTGGTACTGCGGGTTTTTAGTCGGTCATGCCTTCGCATTTACCCTCAGACGGTTTTATTAGGACACAGCGGACCGTGTTCATGCGTATTCTTGATGCTTTTATATCATAGATCGCCAAGTATGGGATGCGTACTCCCGCATGATCGACGCTGGGCGCGAGACCCATAGTTATATTCGAGTGATGACTTCTGAGGCGCGAGTCCTCGACTGACATGATCGCTATTTATCAGGAATCAGAGTTTGCTATCATACATGTCTCCCGCTTTATAGACTACTATGATTTCATTTACGTGATTTATTTTCGGGCCACATACTGCACACCGCCGATCCTCGCCTGGGGTCAAGGCCAATGCTGGGAAAGCTCCGCTTCTCCGGCTTGTTCGTATAGTCCTCGTGTTGTAGGTGCTATATTCAGGTATGACGGCCCCGTCCCGCGTTGTTGTCATATCATTCGTAGAGGTCCAGTACTCGCTGTGGCAGAGTTGCAGAAGTGGATGAATCGCTCAAATTGCTATTTATATATACCAAGGTAACTGCTGGTTAGCCTGCCTTTCTTATTTCACCGTTTTATTACATTGGTTTCATGTATTGTTTTATTTTCCGCTGATTACTGATGTCAGATCACTAGGTGCCCGGTAAGGCACTACGCCACTGCCCGGTTCGGTCGCGATAAAAGTGGTATCAGAGCGCTTAATCTCTGGAAAGTTCCATGCATGATTCAAAGAGTCTTGATTATCGGTGTCAGGCACTACACCAATAATCGTGAGGCTATAGGATATTTAGGATTGGTTTCTATTCTTTTCACTCGAGGTCGTGGCCTTAGAGTCGTGTTGTAAGTTAGACCTCTAACGATTTCTTTCCTTACTGCTATGCTCCGCATGGCAACCCGACCTGTGAGGCAAGGCACTTATGAGTCGCGACTTGAGTACAGAGGGTTACGTGGCACAGCCCAATCTTTACCTAGGGTAGTGCTTCATTTGGGAGAGTTCAGCGACGCCACTAGCCCCACAGAGTTAAGCACGGCGCGCTCATCGCGCCATGATATTTGAACCTTCGCCCACGACCGAACAGGAATTTAGATCGCAAGAAGGCGACCCTCACATTAGCCATGGATTTGGCTACCGCAGAGTATACCGATGTACCGCGAGTCTTGACGACTACCTAAGAGAGGTCAGCGAGAGTAATTCTTCGCTTAGCTCGAGCATGGCCTGGTACGGCTTATACGCAGCAGCCGAGAGACGAGAGATCGACGTTAACCAAGGACAGCAGGTTAAGCGCCAGAGCAAAGAAAGTCCTTTGGTAACTTTTGAGGCGAAGTCACCTCACCAAATGATTAGATTTGCACATCCACTAGCGGCAGAGGTCCTCCACTGGTTCAGACGCTCGTACGCAGAGTTGGTCGTAGCTCCAGAGCTTCCGGCTCACGCCTACACGTAGGTTCCGCAAGCGGATTCGGTTCCCCAGATTCACAGCGATGCACGCCATCCAGTGGAATGTAGTCTTTAGTCGGGTACTTGTTGCACTCACGACCGCCAGTGGTCCGATGTCGAAAGAGTGTCCTCAGAGGACTTAGCCTTCGTGATCGCGGGTAGTTTGTCATCTTCCTTAGCTGCGCGCTTCACTGGCGTAAGGTGTTTATTTAGAAATCGACTAAGCGGAGGAAGCAAGAGATACAAGCATATCTTTTAACCCTCTAGAGCTTTGTATACGTGATAAGCGAGTATACCTTAAGTTTTATGTTCAGATAATACGAGTGTAAATTGTGATTAGAAATCTCGTTAGTTAACCAAGTAAGTTTCTGGGGGTAGAAAGTGCAGCCTTAGAGTTTTATACGTAGAGACCTTAGAGGTAAGGCCATCTCGAGTAAAGACGATGTTTATGTTTGACCTCAAAGCGAGTGCATAGTGCACGTGAACCTTGTTTCATGGGATAAGTCCCCGAGTCGTGGGAATGAAAGAGGTAGTTGAGCCGAGCTACATCGCCAGTTTTCGTAACGCGATTAGCGCGAGCTTTCCTTCGAGCTAGTATTTTGGCGCGCTGTCGGTCGGGCCGAAGCCACGCCGCGTCAACCCGCCGCCCGGATGGTGGGGCCGGGCCATGGTGGTCCCGCTGGCTTAAGGTTACGAGGGTGTTTGGCCCAAGTTCGCTTAACTGCAGACGAGTTCGCGACGCGTCAACCGCAGTCGGGCCGACGGGGCAGCCCGTAGTGTTTTTCGCCGACCGCACTCGCAGGTTGTTTTATCGTAGCGTTGTAAGGTCAAGACGGTGCCTACTCACCTTTACGACAGCATAAGCCTGTTGTCAGGGCTATTTTCGCTTTTCTAAAAAGTTTTACCAGCAGATTGTTGTCTCCCGGAGGAGTGTTTAAGCTACCGCCGTTGTTCTGACGTCGCTTTACGGCCTTGTGCGGCGGATGTGTAAGTCACGGCCGATTGGTTCGATGTTGGCAAGATTCAGATACTTGGTTCAAGCTTGTTCCAGAGATCGCGGATGTGGTAAAGCTTGTCTAAGAGGTTCGCAGCCATAGAAATCGCATGATGATCATGACGACGCTTAGAGTTCAGTTGACGATCGGTCTTCAAGCGTACAACCCCGTTAGGTGCGACGAGATTCGAAAACAGAGGAAACTTAGCCCGTGTTACTTGGGCCTTTTTGAGTTCATGATAATAGGTCGGGTTGCTTATATGTTAGCAACGTCCGACTTGTGAGGCAAAGACGTCCGCCTTTCAGATTGTTAGGTTCGAGAATGAGATCGAGATCCATCCAGAGAGTTCCCAAGAATGATGACCACGTTAGAGATAGTAACCCCGAGTTTTGGAAATCAAGCAAGAATGTAAATGTGGTAAGAATTCGAGTGTACAAGCAGTACGACATCCTCGTGGATCGCACGTAGTCCGGCATCATTTGTTGGGTCACGGAGTGACACTAGAACCTCGCGCAAAGTGACAAAAGGTATCTGGCAAGAAGCGCGTATGGCGAGCATTGACGCGATCATTTCTTTTGTAAAGAGTGGCGGGCGAAGTATATTTTGTAATCGAGAGAGGTGTGCCAGGTGACGTTAGAGGTGTTTCGTGACTTGAAATGTAAGTATTTGGCGTAAGCTTGTTTACGTGGCCACGTGCGCGATTGTTTCATAAGTATAGTAGCGAAGACTATACCGCGCACGCTGTTTTTGAGATTTAGAAGGAAACATTCGACGTAATGTTTCGCGAGGAGAATGTTATACCTCGTGATTTTCGCAGTATGTACGTAAGGACGACGAGAAAATTTGAACTTGAAGATTTGTCTTGGCCGATTTATTTTTGTGCACAACCCCGTAGAGTCGCCGACTTAAACGCTTTCACAATTTTCGTAGGAAAATTCCGGCTATGTCATTTATATTTTCATGGATTTTTCCGAGAGACGAACGTGTCGACCATCAAGAGGGCGCCACTTGGCACCCTCTCATCAGCGGAGCGTACATGTGGCCGCAAAGTGAGCCAGGGTCGGGGTTGGTAGGATATTTTGTGTGTTAGCTGTTAGTGTGCACTGCAAGATTCGCCCTACACTTGCCTTGCACTCGCAAGATCTTGGCCAATGGCGCCTCGGATTGTCCTATAAATACCCTCTCCCTTTGAAGACTTCTTCATCCAAATAATTTCCTAAGTCTAAAATTCCTCCTCCCTCGTAGTATAGTTCTGCCCCTCCCCTCGCGAGGCCTCGCCGAGAGCCCTTCTCCCTTGGCCGAGAGTACCCCTAGTGGGTAGGCCGAGGGTACACCCCCTCGTGGTGTCAGCCTCGTATAAATACCCCTCTCGGTAGAAATACTCTCAAAAGTATCGCAGAATGCCCAAATTACCTTAGCCATATACCTTGTAGTATTCTAAGGTTATACCTATACTAAAACCCGTAAATACTATTATACTTCCTTCACTACAAAACCAAAACCCTAAGGAAAATCTCCATAGTTAGTCGGAGTAGTATGCAGGTCGTTAGAACTTCTAAGCGTGGTTTGAGCGGTTGAGCGCCGAGATCGAGCTAAACGCCGCCAGATCGACTTTATACTGGATAATTTCGGGCTTATCGAGGTAATTATCTTGTCCCCTATTGTAATCGGAAATTACACGCTGTTGAATATATAGTCGGAGTATACTATATATGTAATCAACGTAGTCCGTCGCAATGTCTTTTGACTTAAGCCCTCAAGAATAAAGAATCGAATCAGAATTACATAGATCAGACATAAAGAGACTTGTGGCAAGACACGTGGAAGTAGAATTGTACACGCCCGTTAGATGTATAAACTTCGTTGGCTTCGATAGCCTACTGATGTAGAGGAGATTTACGCTACAAGGGGAGGTGTCGCGAATTTTCAGTAATGTTCTACGATAAGATCTGGATGCTAATGTCGCCTTGTGGCCTTATAGGTCAAGTACTACGGTGGCGCGATCTACTTGGCTGCGAGTAAATGACGGCGAGGTACTGAGCTGCTGCTATTAGTCGATACTGCCGCAGGCACGTGAACCTCTTCCTATCTCTTCTAGCATGATACGTGTGTAACTATGTAGTACTGCAGACGCATACGTGTTAAATGTATTTGGTTGGTCTAAAACATAAAAGTGTTATAACGCTTTACGGGAAGTCAAGTTATAACGCTTTACGATGTAAGAAAATACTGTGGTTTTTAAAAGGTAACTTATTTGAACTATAATCGTCAAGTTATGTGGATAATAAAGAACTTCAAGATTTCAAAAGATTTTTGAATCATTTTAAAAGCAGAGTAATACTGGTTTTGAAAACTTAAGAGTTATACTAGCTTTAATAAGTTAGGTGATAACGCTTAAGAATCGTTTTATCGATTTCGGAATCGTAACGTATCGACAAACCATCGCAGGTTAATAAAAGGAAATGTTTTGACAGAGTAAAATCGCAGAAAGGTTTCCATCCGCATGAAGCTTAGACATTTAGACAAAATGATATTTCCTGCATCACGGTCGCCGTAATAAGATTGTTATAAATGTAAGAATATCCTACTCACATATAAGGCTTATGTTTCGGACGGTTTAAAAGAGAATTATATTCTTAAACGAATAAGACTATGAACTACGAAACCCTTCTAAAATAAGAAACGTGAACATTTGAAATTAGCAAACTTAGACGCCATGGAAAATAACGTCATACTCGATTTACAAGTGGTAAGTGTTTTGATTTACTTCAAAAGATAATCACCTATTTTCATATACCACGTATCGTGGTTTTTACAAAGTAATGATCTTTAAAGAGTTAATGACGGCGATCTTTAGATAAAACCCGATCTTCGTTAATCATATAGTAGAAAGTTGCCTCGTGTGTATAACTTGACTGTGGTTGGGTCGCGATAGCCTCAGAATACTTTCTTGTTGATTTGTTAAGACATATGCTGCGATGCTACGTGTGTTAGTATCTCGATTTGTAGGGTTTCATCACGCGCTTAAATAGTTTCGCTATCACCGTTATGCTCGTATTGTACCACTCACCTCGATCGCTCCGGAGGTTGTCGCCTCCACGCGGTAGACTCAAAGCGCTCCAGCGACCTATGATTCGAGGATACCTCACGGTCCTGTGGGCCTATGCGCGAGCTACGAGTTCCGTGTTAGTTCAAGGCCCTTTACGGGTACGCGTCCACGCGCCACGCGATCGCGTGTCCAGCGGACGTCGGGAGTAGCTACCTCGACGCGGGTTATACCTCACGCGGGCCTAGATCGCCTACGCGGAGTCAGCGGAAGTTCGGCTAGACGCGCACATTAGATCACCGCGAAGGCCACTTGATCACGCGACGGCCCGCATGCATCTCACGATACGCTTTATGACCTTGTTGCATCGCGGGTTTTAGGCCTACCATGCCTTCGCATTTACCCCCGCACGGTTTTATTAGACACAGCGGACTCGTGTTCACGTATTCCTTGACGCTTTAGTATCATAGATCGCCAGCCGGCGGGGTACTCCACGCACGATTGACGTGTCGCTGAGACCCATAGTTATATTTGAGTGATGACTTCAGGCGCGAGTCCCCGATCGACATGACCGCTTATTTATCAGGAATCGTAGTTTGGTTATCATACATGTCTCTCGCTTATAGACTACTATGATTTCATTTACGATTTATTTTCAGCCACATACTCAGCATACACGCCGCTGATCTCGCCTGGGTCACAGCCGCTTGGGAAAGCTCCGCTTCTCCGGCTGTTTATTCGTATAGTCCCCGTGTTGTAGGTGCTGCATTCAGGTACGACGGCCCCGCCCCGTCGTTGTTGCCATATCATTCGTAGAGTTCCAGAGTAATCGCCGCGCAGAGCTGCAGCCGATGTGAATCAAGCTCAAATTGCTATTTATATATACCAAGGTAACCGCTTTTGGTTAGCCTGCTCTCTTATTTCATCGCCTTATTACATTGGTTTCATGTATTGTTTTATTTTCCACCGACACTCGATGTCAGATTACCAGGGTGCCCGGTAGCACTACCACAGCCCGGTTCGGTCAGGACAAAACCATAAAGCGGTTATAAACGCTTTTTATGGGAAGTCAGTTATAATGGCTTTTATGGAAGGTTAAGAGAATGATTTTCTAACGAAGTAATCAAAGAAATAACTTGTATTACGCAAATTGTTTTAAAATTGTCAGCCGCACCAATTGCTTGGTTGTTTTAATAATAAAGTTAAGTCACTGACTTGTAGTTCTGCAGAATCGTATTTCTAAAAGCGTATTGCGACTGACTTTGAAAGGATAGGACTCTGGATACTACTATGGCTGTTAGTATCTGTAGTTTTATCTGGAAAGCGAGTCTTTGAAAAGAACGTAACGCATTTAGTACTTTGGCTCTGATTTAATCGAGAATTAGTCATACGCATTTTGATAAGACTTTTGGCTTGTTAAATGAGAATTATTCTATTTCCAGTGGCCCCCGATAAGTACTTTGGCTTGTTAAATGAGAATTATTCTACCTTGTGTCCCGATAAGTACTTCTGGCTTGTTAAATGAGAATTATTCTATTTGTGCCCTGATAAGTACTGGCTCGTTAAATGAGAATTATTCTATTCAGCGCCCCGATAAGTACTTTAGCTTGTTAAACGAGAATTATTCTACGTGGTGCCTTGATAAGCACTGGCTTGGTTAATTGAGAATTAGCCTCATACGGGCCGGGTGATAGCCTTTCGAAAGTGCAAGTATTATGTTTTATTACGCTGCCGCGACTTGGTTACTGGAGGCCTACCGCCCCGCTAGGCAAGTTACTCGGACGCACTGATAGTGACAGTGGATTCCAACTTCGCATGCTTCCGTTATTCGAGTACTGGTTAGCAATTCCTGATTTTTTATAAAGCGATACGGTAGTGCTTATGTATGTTAATGGTCTCACGAGATGTGTAAGAGTATAAACGGCGGGTAAACCCCCAAGACGCTATACCACCTTCTCTGTGGTAAGAGTATCAGCCAGGCGTGGTAAACCTCAAGACGCCGCTATACCACCGCATTACCACCTTCTCCAGTAAGAGTATCAAACAGAGGGGTAAACCCCAAGACGCTTATACCACCGCCCAGTGGTAAGAGTATAAACGGCGGGTAACCCCAAGACGTTATACCACCCGCTGATTGGAGCAGCATGTGGCATTTAGACCCATGTTTATGTTTTATACTTATACCGCTCATGCTGTGATGCGATTCCACGGCATGTGAGATATATATATATGTATTGTGTACGTACAGCCGACAAAGGAGGCTGGATGCCACGTGCCACATGTTATATTTTTACACTTATAGTCGTTTATTGTGGATTCTGGGATTCCACTGGCCACACTTTGTTATTTTGCGTGATTCTTCGACGCTGGCCCTGATCGGGGCCGTAGTATACGCGCCCTCCATAAAAGGTTCTGATTGGTAAGTTATGAAAGATAAGTAAGTTTTATGGTAACGAACTTAATGATTTTCCTAATCATGTACATAAGAGCGCTGACTATAACTCATTGAAAATGGGAAAAGATAATAAGCGTACGTATTAAGTTCATAAGTTGTAATGACACTACAGGATCTCGGTATGTACTTTTATACCGTCTCTCACATTCTTTTGTACAGCTTATGATTTGTTTAATCGTGACGTTATATTCTCGCTCTATATTCGGATTACTTGTCAGACTTTCTTCTGGCGTATGCTCATGCCCGCAGTTTTGTGTACCTGTGCTCGGGTGATCCTCGCCTAGGATCTCTGTTCGCAGAGAGAAAGCTCCATTTGCTCAGGTGAGGCTTAGCTCTGCAATGGTACTGTTTTCCGAGGTAAGATTCGCCAGATATTCGTGTGGTATGGCGTGGGACCCGTCCCGCACACGCTTGTTGCGTTGTTAAAACTCTGTGAGGCCCTGTAGTCACATATCAAGTTGGTCGCTTTAGGTGCGAAGAGCGAGTAAATCGCTTCAGAGTGTATTTACATCCAGTTAAGGTAGCTCTTATTTGGCATAACTCGTTGATTTTATCTGATAATTTATTTTTTAAGTTTCATATAATGTTCCGTTGATTATCCTCTGATGTATAATTGCAAGGGTGCTCATGTGTAGGCACTGGCCAAGCAAGCCCGGGTCGGGTGCCAGGAGACACATGCCTTCGGATTTGGCGTTTACCTTATCCTTTCCTTTTGCCTTATCATATTTTGCCATGCAAGCAAATATTTTTGGCATGCGGACCAACTTTACCACAATAGTGCTGCAAGTTCTCTTTAAACTTTTCAAGTAGTTCGAGACTCGACCGCATCTTTCCCGAACTTCCGCTTCGCTGGGTTCCCTTTGACTTCCGTCAGCCAGTGTGCCTTTAGCTTCAGCTGGTAGTTCCCTTTTGGCATGGCCTTCTTATCATTGCCTCGATCTGAGTTTGACAATAAAGTTCTGTTTAAGGTACATTTCTTCGCTACAGTTTTAAGTAGTTCATAAACCCTATTCCACGGGCGAGGTAGTTTTTCGGACATCGCCCCAACTCAAGATTAAGCCTCGTCGCCGCTTCAATCCTTCCAAGTTTAGGTGACGAAGAATCATTTAGAATTCCCAGATTTAGGTTGACTACTACTTTTGTTATCCACCATTTGAAATTTCCCAACGATGAACTTACTACCCGTGATCTCGGGGCGTCAGATTTCTTTAGTAGTTTTTCCCACAACCGTTGGGCTGTAGCTTCACCCGTGATAGTATACCGTGTGTAGAGTGATCCTGACAAACTATTCGAATGTAGTTCCCGCACACGAAATCACTATGTTTCCACGCATCAAGAACCAACTCTACACGTCAGCCAATGGAGGCTGGATACCTGCCTCTCCCCGCCAAATCATTCGGGCCAGGTCCTTTGTCTTCTCCAACTCAAGGAGGTCTCTCAGGAAACGGATATTCCCATAACCGCCGTGAAAAACAACATCTTTTGCCGCCTATCTAAAGAGAATCACGTAACTTCAGACGCTCATGGCGAAGCCACGAGTCGATAAACGCAGGTTTCTCGAGCGTGAGCAAAGACATCAGAACGCCTCGAGCAAAGAAGCAGCTAGCACTGTGGTGCCAAAAGCAAATGAGTCAAAGACATCGAATTTCTCGAGTGGTGTCTCGGAATTTTCAGCGCTGATTCATCTTCGCACATTGTCGGGAAAAGCAATAATATTATCTTGCAAGTTTATCGATATAAATATAAAATTGCTAAGGAAATATGAAAGCAATAACAACAAGAAATAATAACCGAAATTAAACAAGAAATGGTCTCTGGCCGTAGTCATCGTTTCAATATTTCCTTAAGATAATATTGTCCCGCATATTCCTTTAACGGTGGTGGCGGCAAATTCTATCTCCCAAGATAAATAAATAATCAACCAATGATTAGCGAAAACTCAAGAGTTCGCCACGTATAAAGATCTTCGAGTGTTTGATTGCAAGATATGAAGAACAATTTTCGTGAAATTGTCAAGTATAGAATGTCATGTAAAACGTGATGTCAGGTGTCTTGAAAATGAGCCAAAGCCCATTTTAGAGCAAGTATGAAGATTTACCAATATCCACATAATAAGTAATGGTTTCTCTGAATTGTTATAACTAGACTGGATTGTAGAAAGATAATTCGGGCCAAATACGTCAATTACATGAGCAAACATAATGGAGAGTTAATACTCCAAAGTCAGCCCAAAAATCACCTCTAATTGCTCAACGCTTCTGAACCGCTTTCGCAGCACGTGCCCTCACAGTCACGCTAGATGCTTTCCGTCACTTCGCCTTTCCGACTAAGCTCGAGCATATCTACACTTGTGATACCTTCTTCCTTCATTACCAACGGAAACCAACGTTATTTGACTAATAATCGACGAAGATACTTTTACGCCCAAACAATTCGATAATGACCAATATCTCTTCCATTTAAGGAAATTATGATTCTAGATTATATGTGTACGCAGGAAACAATGTTTTACTACAATTCCAATTTGTTTGATCTTCAATTAAATAGAATTTAGAATTACCACGCTTAATAAGATTACAGATCATTCTCATTTAATATAATATAATTTAAAATAATACAAATGTAATTTATCGGAAGAATGGAGAAACTTTTTATCCAATTACAATTTTGTATTGATTTGATAATTACGCAAAAGAGTCAAACCACTTTGGAAACCAAAAGATAAGACAATTAATCAATTACTACTAATTGCAAAAAGATACACATCATACAATCTAATAGTAGAGATTTTTCATTAAATAAATTAATGTAGCGAATATTAAAATTTATGAAAATTGTTAATGAGAAATAATGCTTTAATTTATCAGGAAAGATCTAAAGTCAAAATAGTATATGCTATATATATATATATATATATATCCTAGAAACAACTAGCTTACCAAAGGGGTAAGGCAGAGGTAAGATTTGCCATGTATTAATTCTACCCTTTCTTTTCAACCTCACAGAGATTTCATCAAAAGAGTATTGTTGTTGTAATTATTTTTAAACATGGGATGCTATTATTTCAATCAAATCCACCAAAATAGATAAATATATTAGCTTGCAAATAATGTAATAACTTTATATATATATATATATATATATATATATATTAAATTTTTAATTATTTTAATAATCACTTTTAAATCAGATGTTATTTATTTCTCCAATCAGCAATACACCAAATAGGTAAGGTTATTAGCTATTTATTTTAATCACTATTAGTAGAGATTTTTCATTAAATAATTAATTGTGCGAATGACAAAATTTATGAAAATCAGATATCGAGGTACGCTTTTTAATATATACGTAAGCGCAGTATATGACGCGCATTAGAAAGATCTAGCCAAATAAATATATAATGGCACCCGGCGACGCTATGATAATGTATTGAACAAGAAATTAAATATACAATTGAAGAATTAAAAGATCATGGATATGAAATCAAATAAACTTTTAATTAAGGTTCCTAAGAAAATTGAGAATCAAAGGATCCAGAATTTATATACAATAAAGTGAATCAAGCAAAGATTTAAACATGAATTTATCATCAGAAGAATTTAAAAATATGAATTTAAAAGATTAGAGGAAGATTCATCTATAAATCGTTATTTATTCAAAATTATTAAACTATAAAGATTTACTTATGTCATCAAGAGATCTGGAGTTTACAATAAATTTGAAAATTGATAAGGTATTGGATAAGAGGGAATCATATGTATGGAATTTCTGATTGAATTTCTATCTAAAACTTCTCTAAAATCAAAATATATGAAAGAAAGTTTATCCTAAACGAAGGAGAAAGTTATTCTTTATAGAAGTCTTACATGACATTTTAGTAAATACAAGGAAGGAATTACACTATTCAATATATATCATCTTGAGCGAGAATTACGTCATTCATGACATCATCCACGCTTGATATTTTGAATTATCATAAATCTTTACTGCTTCCTTTTCTAAGTATTTTTGTGGAATTTTCTTTTGCTGGTATTTTGTCCTAACTTTATTCTGCATTTTCTTCTTTTGACAATCTTTTCGTAATCCATCGTTCAAAAATCAGATCATCTTCGGTTAATTTTTATTTTCTTCTCTAATGGGCAGCCTCGTTTTGATGGAAGATGGTAAAACTTTAGAATTATTGTTTGCATTTTATGCCGCTTACAAGCATCAAGAGGCCATTTGAGATTTGTAACTTCACGGGGCGTAGTTCGGTGCTCAGAGCTGGTACCTATTCACGAATGGACTTCCGTATTTAATCATTCCCGACTTTTGACGGGGCTTAGACTTGCTGGTATTTTATAGTTGTCCCACCATCCGATTTTGAACCTTCTTCTGACCGTTGGAATGTTATTCTCGTAATAATCCACGAACCACGGAATACTCACTGATATGAAATCGTGTGAAATAGGTTTATAACCTCTCTTGAATAGGTTTATAACCTCTCTTGATAGAGTATAACCTCTCTTGAATTCTTAATGATTTCCTGTATGAATCATTGCTGGTTTTTCTAATCGGATCAGAGGTAAAGATACGGATTAGAGAGTATTAGAAAGGTTAAACAAAGTAACGCTGAGTCTAGAGATGCATCTCGCTTTAAGACAAAATTGCCCCATCTAAATGCTTTTACTAGACGGAAATAGTCTCCCAAGATAAAATAGCAATTAATCAACAGACAAAGCAAATATTGTCGATTCTAGCGAAGATGAATAAGAACAGACATCAAGAAAGAAAATGAAAATGTTTTCTCGCCGCTTATATTTTCATTTTCGTGTGTATGTTCACGATTTAAGAACATAAATGTAAAGATAAACTAGTTTGAGTTGTGTTCGACTAACAAAGAGTGTGTTGTGTGTTGTAAGTTGTCTTCTCTAATTGAACATAAATGTTCAATTTATAGAGCAGTAAAGGAAACAAATGAAACCTTTGTAACGTTTCATGCATAGCTTATAACATTTTCAACATCTTGTAATCATAACGCTCAAACCTTCAGGACCAGAATATAAATAGTTAACATTTTAGGGA